>VWZS01006277.1:37632-427462 GCA_013397075.1 Rhabdornis inornatus | reverse complement strand
CCCCCCCCCCCCAAAATAACAACCAAAACCAAAAGACTCTTCTATCTGTACTTAAAAGTGGCACAGGATGAAAGTGCACATAGCAGGTGGGAAAAGGCATTCATGGGAAATAATGAAATAAAAAGTTATTAATTAATTATTCATCCAACAATAACAAAACCCACAGAGCCCCATCCTGGTCTTGAACACTTCCATGGATAGGGAATCCACAACTTCTCTAGACAGCCTGTGCCAGTCTCTCACTAACCTCCCAGTAATAAAGAACTTTTTCCTAACATCCTGTCTAACCCTGCCCTCTGGCAGTGGGAAGCCATCCACCTTGTCCTGTCACTCCATCCCTTGTCCAAAGTCCCTCGCCAGCTCTCTTGGAGCCTCTTCAGGCACCGGAAGGGGCTCTGAGGTCTCCCCACAGCCATCTCTTCTCCAGGCTGAACAGCCCCAACTCTCAGCCTGTCTTCACTGGAGAGGTGCTCCAGCTCTCTGAGCATCTTCCTGACCCTACTATGTCATTGTGCTCTTTCCCATTACACAAAGACACATTCACATTTTAATAAATCACAGCAGGATCAGTCTGTTCTCTATCAAAGCTTCTTATGAGAACCATCCTAGAAAAGACAAAAAATCAGTGATCAGACTTTCCTTTGGAAAGTGAGAGACATAGGCAGGAATTCTTATTCCACTTAATATCTGTCTATTTTTTTTACTCAGAGATGTCTTCCCTCTCAGATTTTGATTAGAATTTTGTTTTGCCACTTTTACTTTCAAAAGTGTGGGGGAGCTAGGATGTCATAAAACAAATTGTATGTGATAAATCAGATAAGAAAACAAATGTGGTTGGAAATTTCAGATCACTCCAAGCTGAACTCCTGTGTGAGATAATGGTGATTATTTTATTTAAATAGGTTTGCCTACTTTAATACTGTGAAGAGCAATAGTCTGTTATAGTCTGTGTCATAAGGTAATGAGCAACAGCAAATGAGACTTGAAATTATATGATATATTCAGAGGTTTGTTATGTTGCACTTTCCCTTTTCTTTTAAAGAGTATTAGATTATTAGATACACATTATTACCAATCCCATTAGTTGTTAATGTAAAATGGGAAGGAATGGCATTTGTGAGGTTTTTAATCCCAATATTCAGTCTCATAAACTGCATTTTTGAGCTGACAGGGACATATGTTTTCTTAAAGTCATTAAAATAATGCTGTATTAAATACTTATCTAAAGTAAGACAAGTACAACTGTGATACCTTCTGGTTATTAGGATACATATGTCTAATATACATTCATTTTGGAGTCCCTTAGGGGACAGCCTTGTTATTAATATAGCAAAGAACAGCTGAGTGAGCATATGGTTTATTAAGACATGCTTATTTTAATTATATGTGAATACTATTCAAAAGGGTCACTGTTCTATAACTGCAAGACCCTTTGTGATCACTGCTTATGAACTCAAAGCTCAGTAGGATTACTCTTGATCCAATCTATTTGTCTCTGGCTGGAAAAATCTATTATATTTGTGTCTAGGCTGGAAATTAATGAAACACTTCAGAACTTAAGAACATGACAACTCAAGCAATTAATGAATATGCAGAACTGAAGGAAATTTTGCAGGCATGATGATATTGCGTGTGGGAAGTCTAAAGCTCACGTATTTCTGTAATACCTTATGCAGTAATCTGATCCATAATGCAGCCTTGCACAATGTATATAATAAAGCAGAAAAATTTGATAGTTGCAGGCCAAAGCTATAAAACAACAATAATCCTGTCTGCATGGCTTCCATCCCTCTACTGTACAACTGATTTGTTTTTTGATTATTGTAATTCCTGCTCTGTTACCTAAAACCAGTGAAAATTGCTGATGATCTGTTATTCTTAAGGCTGTTTTTCATTCCAGGAGATGACATAGCCTGCACTGTCCTCTGCAGTGCATCACTGCATCTTTCACTGGACTGCCAGGCAGAAGATTGTTCAAGGACAAAAACAAAAGCAACTTGGATTCAGTCTTGAAGAAGAAGACCCAGTGGGGAACAAGCTGAGGACTGTTCAGTTTTATCCTTCTTTTTCTCACTCTAAATCTCCTCTGATCCCAGA
The DNA here is from genome assembly GCA_013397075.1 of Rhabdornis inornatus. Lineage (NCBI taxonomy): Eukaryota > Metazoa > Chordata > Aves > Passeriformes > Rhabdornithidae > Rhabdornis > Rhabdornis inornatus. The sequence goes on along the minus strand of VWZS01006277.1, from coordinate 425,365 downwards.
AAGGTGCAGTTCATACCTAACACCTGGACTCACACCTTCCATGTCAGCTTTGTGTGATTTCTGGCAAATTGCAGGGTTCCTGTGGCAGTGCTAGAACAGAGCAGGGTGTGCCTGGCCTTGGCTGTCACTTGGCTCCTGAGCCAGGGCCTGGCACTGGCTGCACAGAACACGACTGCAGGAAAAAATGCACTAGGAGGAAAGATGGTTTCATGAATGCTTCTCCTTGTTCTGTGGATAGAGAATGCCATATTGGATATTTCCCTCTCTTAGCAGAACCTGAATATTCAAACATAATGTGTCGGGCTCCAGAACTGTGAAAGTAAACCTGTACAGTAAGAACAACCTTCCAGTAATATTTTCTATTCAGTGTACTTCCTCTATGGTTTTTGAAAACTCAGACATATTTTTCAGTATTACATTATTAAGGCAGGATCTATTATTAATTCACATCCAAAGTCCTTTACCAATCATGCCATCAGTCTTGAGGCATTGAGGCATTAATACAAACTCAGCTGTGAGATATGGAAAAGCAAATGTTGGTCCAAGTGTATAAAAGTGACAACAGTGTAAATACTTCTGTACTTCTGGGTCTGTGACTAGCTATCTTAAAATTTTCCTGGGATGTTCATCAGCCTGAATGATGGGTGGTCATGAAGGCAGTGTGTCCCCAGGGTTCCCCACTGAGGATGAAATGGCTCTTTCTGACTAGGGGTGCCACTCCTGTCACGTTTTTGAGCCTCGGTTTCTCCAGCTGTGGAAAGACACAGCATCCATACAGCACTGTACACTTAAAATAAGAGCTATGGGTCTTGATTAGGAGCATTTCAGTTTTCTGAAAAAAAACTTTAGGCTTCTAGGTTAGGAAAATATTCTAAAAATCTAAACTTTCAAGTAGCCCAGTAATGAAATGTAATTCTGATTTATGAATATATATATTTTCTCAGACATTCTGAACTTCAGCTGTAAGATTATCCACAGAGAAGAAAATGTGCAGCAACACTGTTGGACTGCTTCAGAAACAACCAGAATAAACCAAAGCACCTGAAGGGAAAAACAAACAAGCCACAGGTGTGTGAGGCAGGTGATCAGGGCTCTTAGGATGGAGTCACGGTGTCCTGAGTTAAGCTGTTACATGACCAGCTGAGTACAGGGCAAATAATCAAGCTTTTGCCCTCAAGTAACTACCATCAGTTGTGCTTCTGTTTTCTAGCTTTCCTCAGAAGCTGAGGGCAGTGGAGTAGAGGCTTGGCTGTGTTTTGGCCACTCCTTCTGCCCCACAAAATTCCTCTCTTTGGGGCTGGCTACCAGCAGTGGCTCCTTGAGCCCATGGCTTGGGTTAATCAGAACATTTTGCCCCTTGTGAGGCACTTGGTGAGGAACATTCTGGAATATTCTGTGAAAGTGCTGGAGCTGCATCAGGGAAGAGGCTTTCTGAGCTCTCCCTGGCTCCCATAAAGCAAAAAAAGACAAAACCTGATGGTTTTAGTTGATTTGTTTGTATTTGCTTTGGTTTAAAAGGTGCTCTTAGGAATAAGTGGGCATTTTCCTGTACTGGTTTGGGTTTAATACCCTATTTTTAGGGTGTATATATACATCTGTTTTTTAATAACCCATAAGGTCTGTGAGGGAGCCATGGGAGGATGGTCAGCACCTCCCAGGCTGGGGGCCTGGCTGAGGGACATGAGAGTGTCAACAGCCTCCTTTTGGCTACAGGTCTGCCCAGCCTGGGGAGTTTTAATCATGGTTTTGGTAGTTCCTGGTTTATCTAGTGAAGCATTCAAGGAGCAACACTGAAATAGAGATCCTGAGGCTGGAAAGCAGGGGAGGAAGGANTCTTGAAGATCTTTTCCAACCTTGTGATTCTGTGAGTTGTACCCTTTTTTTCAGAGGAAGCATTTCAGCATCATAGTCTGAGAGTAGGCTTTGGCAGGTAGCTCTTGGTTGCTGTGTCTCCCCTGTGAAGGAGAGGCCTCAAATACCTCTCTGTAATTTTTTAAATTTGGAATTTAGCTTTTAAACCTTTTTAGTTACTAAACCTTTTGGCTGACCTGAAGAAAAGACAGATTTTGTGGGTATTTTTATAGTCATACAACATATGCAAAAAAAGGAATGAGTAAAATTATAAAAGCATTAGGGAATAAAGGACTGCTGATTTCCCAAAATATTCTTCATAATCTTCAAGAGCAAATACAAGCACCTGCTTTATTCAGTGTAGAGAGACACCTGTTAGTTTCATTGGAAATGCAAACATATATTTATAAAATGTTTGGTGGCTAAAATGGAATTTTTATCTATTAAGATTCATATTTAAAGCTTTTTTTTTTTTTATGTGAGTGTTTTTTCCTAAGCTAATGAGTAAACACTGCTAGTGTTCGATGTATATTAAGTGTCCTGGAATCTGGAAAACAAAGTTCTTAAGTGATGGTGTAGTTGGTAAGGGACTGAAATCTTCTGACACATTCAAACTGAAAATACTTGAATTGTAAGGAGCTGAGCATTTGGAAATTGACACAATTCCATAAAGTCTTAATACCAGAAGAGACAGGTGTTGTACTTTAATCACACTAGAAGAAACAGCTGATGTATAGTGCAACAGAAATAATTCCAAGCTAGAAGCCTACAAATAATCTAGCTGCAAATTATATTGTCAAGAGAATCAAAATACTTTGTAATATGTTCTAATGCATATTAATTTGAGAGCCCTATAGGGGACAGTCTTGTTATTAATACACAGAGGAACAGATGTGATAGCATATGGTTTACCAACTTGTATTTATGTTAATTCTATGTAAATAGGATTTTAATAAGGTTCCATTAGTCTATAGCTTCATTTTCCTAATATATCTTTCTTCTTTGAAGATGATAATGGAATTATCTAAATTGGGGTCTAGGTTCATAGGAAAGGTTAGTGGAAAGGGTCCATTTTACATAAGACATAAAAGGGGGTAAAAAAGCATCACTTTTTGAATGTTTAGTCATCATTTAAGCTTTCAGTGGAGAAGTCTGAATTATTTTATTCACCAATTCTGCCACTTCTAAAACTGCTTGGTACCTACTATTACCATTTTTAGGTTCTTACCTATTTTGTGTTGATTTTTGGTAGTTTGAACTTCCATTCAGCTGTCTTTGGGAAACTTGCAAAATGTTGTAGAATGCCATAAAATTTCCAGTATTACCTTCTATCTGACGTCTATTGAACTTGCTATGCAACTCCTCTCCGGCTGTCAGTTGGAAAAGCTTTGAGTGCATTTCTCAGTTAGCTCAGGCTTCTCAGCAGCTTTCTCTGGGGCACAACTTTTTTTAATTATGCTCCCAGGCATTGCTTGGAGCCATTTCAGTTTGTGATGAGAACAGAGTAAGCAATCTGTGTTCCTGCAAGCAGGTGAGGAAATAAAGTACTAATCAGCACTAGTGCTTCAGAGGACTTTGGAAAAGTTCCTGCCTGCTATTAGGAATTCCTGGTTTAAACTGTTGAATCAAACTTTTCTGCCACCTTCTGTTGAGCTGCACCATTATAGTTTGGAAAGTTAAGTTCTGTGTCTCTGGCCTAAAAAGCCCTAAGTTGCATTGCCTGCAATTTCCGGTTCATAACTGGAAAACTGTAAATTAAGGAAAAAAATTATTTCTCTCCCCAATAGATAGAGCTATTGCTTTCTTCTTTCAAGAAAACAACCAAAATTCTAAAACTTATTTTGCATTTCTTAAGAGCAGGAACACTGGGGGAGGGAGGCGTGAGAAGTGGAAATGCTAAACTTGTTTAAGCTTAAATACAGCTTATAAAGGAGTCCAGCAAAACTTTGTTGTGCAGGTATGTCAGAAATACTTCGTTTGGGTTACTTGGTTTTATTTTCCCTCCCAGTTTAGAGAAGTTGTTTAGAATACCCCATGTGCCAGTATTCTGTGATTATGTTTTGAATAAATCAGCAGAAGGATTTGGAATTGTAATTATTTGAAAAATGCTGATAGTAATAGTAAAAGTAATACTTCAATGTAAACACCAAACAAGCTTAGGGTGCTTGATTCTTCTCTACTCTGTTCCTCAAATCTTGGGTGTAATCAAGGAGCCAGAAGTAGTGGGTAATTCTTTCTAGCAAAATGTTGCTTCTAGGCTGTAGGAAAGAGAGCAGGAATGCATAGTAATCACAGAATGGGTGAGGCTGGAAGGGTCCAACTTCCCTCCACAAATTTTTGGAAATAGTAAATATGCATCTGGACAACTCCATGGAAACAGTACTTAAGACACAACAGACAATGAAAATACTTTTATTTTTTGATTCTCTAGACAGATAAACAAATACCCCTGAAAAAACGTGAAAACTGAGCAAAACAGTAAAAAAAAATTGGCAGTTTTGTGTTCCTGTGTCTATATTTATAATAAACTATGCTGAAGGTGGTCAGCATGGAATATTTTCTCTCACCGTAAGATACATCTCTGCTCATAGTAAGAAACACTGGAGATTCATAATACATCCAAAGTGAAAGGAGCGTTTGTGTCATCAGCAACAGGGATATCGGATCATACATCTTTACCTGACAAGAGGTGGCAATTTAATCTGACAAGTTTCCTGCCAATGAGGACAGCTTTAGGAGTTCAGCTGCCTTGGAAAAGACTTGACATGTCACTGAGGGATGTTGTGCACATGCCTGACAATAAACTGGAACTTCCTAATGCAGTTTAAGGTAGCTGTGAAAATTTATTAGAAACTGGAGTCTGTAAAATTAGTGCACTCTAGAAATGTTTTTCCTTCCCTGCTGAATATGTGATATTTAATGCATAACATATGTTTAAAAACTTGTTTCCTGATCATGTCAAACAAATCTCCAGTAATGCCCATGAAATGGCAAGGAATGCAGTTAAAGGCATGGGAGAATAAACAGTATGAGAAGGCTGCCTTCTGTATCCAGAGGAGAAGCCTGTCTAAATTGAAGGTTTAATTGCTGAATTGATGTGTCCTGCTTGGAAATCTTATTCATGTATCTGGACAGGGCTTGTGGACTTTAGAGGCGTGCAAAGCTCCATATGACATCTGAGGAACACTTGCAGCTGGACACCAGGCTCATGGTATGGGTACTGGACCAAAGCTTGAAGACACCTTTCAGCAAACACTCCAAGTACTCTTTTAGTTCTGGCTACCAGCTGAACATCAAGGAAAAATAATTTCGTGTTTGTTTTGTAAAAGTAACTCCAATATGAAGTGAAAAATCATCAGCTGCATATTAAATACATTTCTAAGTTTGATATGGGGGTTTTTAGGTGTTTGGGATAAGGCATTCCTAATCCCAAATGGTGAAACAGATCTTGTAACAGTTCAGCACTCTGAGATGTGTTGACAAATGCCACCTGGAAGAATATTAGTTATGAATTCACAAAATTTGTAAATAAACTTTTGAATGAGGGAAGTGTGTATAAAAAGACTGGAAAAGAATTGAAGGATCTGCCAGAGTGCATGTTCAATCATAGAGCCCTTTTTGAATAATTTCCTTATTAGGTCTTGATAACCCTTGGAGAAAGGCACATTTAATACACCTACCTTTCTTAATGTGGGTATTTTTATAATTTCTAACCAAGTAGTCATCTTGAAATTTCATGGTAACAGCAAATGGTATCATTGCTTAGTAATTTCATTGATTGCTGAAGAAAGATGAATCATTATACTCTTGCTGTATACTTTGTGACTTCAACTGAGGCAGATGTCTGGGCAAACTGTCTATAATAGTGTTTGGATAGATTTTTATAGTTGTCAATATTAAGGTGGGTTATGATACCAAAATCCTGACTCTTCTTTCTAATGGCTACCTTTAGTCAAAAGGGGAGTAAATTAAATGACAGAGACTGTTCCAGAACAGATGTAACTTTGTACATATCAAGGCTGGGAAAATCCCAAGAATGTTTCAAAGCTGGTTTAGTTTGTCCTAATAAGTTCCTTTTATTCTCTTAGTACAGAGAGAATGTATTGATCTCACAAGTTAATGAAAAGCCTAAAAAAGTCTCCAGAGAGTCCTTCCAATGGCTTTCAGACACATTACAATCAATTAGGAAACTGAGGTCACTGTGGGTGTCACTGGTGGCCAGAGCCAGTCTGAGAGTGCAAAAGAGAACTGTACTCAGGGTGGGCTCACACCTTCCACCTGGCTTTGCTTTTCCTGAAGGCACTGCAGCTGCTCACTAATTGCACACTTTGGCTCTCCTTTTGACATATTTCTGGCATGTGGTGACATCAGCATTCTAATTACATTTTAATTAAGAGTAGTCTGTGGATTTCAAAAGCATGGCTTGGCAGCTGGGATCTTGCTGGGGAAAGAGGCTCAAAAAGAAGGGAATCCAGTTTTGCAGGATAGTGTTTGTAAGGGGACACCTTTTTAATAAAATTCCTCAGACAGCAACCTATATTTTGTAAGTGATAATAAAAGAGCAAAGGTCAGTTTGGGGAACCTGGTTTGTATGTCATTTTATGATATTAGGCCTGATGACATGATTTTTATTTGCTCCTGGCTCTTGAGATGGCTTCTATAACACTATAACAACTTGGCCATTCAACTGCAGAGAATAAGCCCTGTTCAAAGCTGATTCGTGCTGGAAGGGGGTTATATTTTGGTCATGAACAAGAATATCCTACTCTGAGCATAGTTTAACTGTTAGAATATACTCAAAATAGATCAGAAATTAAATGTAAAATCAGGTAATTTTTTTTTTTTAAACAAATATTGTAATAATAAGCTTAATACAAAATGTGGTGTCACAGACTCCAGGATTTTGCTGAGAAGTCAGAACTGTAATTCTCTAGCAGATTATTTTGTGGGGGGCAGGTAGGACATTTTTTTTCTACCAGAAAGTACCTTCCTGGACAAGTCTTGCTGTCATGCTTATTGTTTGTGTACATCTGTTCTTTGATTGCCAGAACTTCATTATTGCACCAGTGTTGAACCTGCAGCAGCCCCCCCTGCCTTGGATACTTTTCTGCTGGAGGGGCGGGTGAGCTCCAGTGTGTAAGTGCAGCTTATCCAGAGCCACCCTGGGTAGTGCATTGCTCAAACTGTCTTATCCATCTTTGTGCTCTTTATTTGTTTCTCTTCCCTGCTGCTTCAGGGGGATCAGCTGTGTGTTGCCAATTAGGTTCATCAGCATTGTCAATAACAGATGTGGAGCTCCTGGTAATCCCCCACCCTTGTTAGTGGACTGCAAGGGCTTCTGGCTGTTTGTGATGAGATTTAACCCTTATCCCCCACAGGGAGCCAAGTCACTCTGTCAAAGACTAGAAGTCATTTTATTCTCTTTTGTATTTTAAGGGTTCTTTTACCACTATTTTAGTCCGAGTTGGATTGATTAGACTTTGGTTTTGGCTGTGGGTTTCAGCTTGCAGGAAAACGTAATTAACTTCATCACAAATCAATATGAAAATGATAGTTGAAGAACTGTGCTTCAAGCTAAAGGTAATTGCAAGAGGTTTCATTATCTGTCAAGTAGATTATTTGGACATGTTTTGAAATGCAAGCTGCAAGCAAAACTTTTCAGTTACCAGCCAGCATGCCATTACAGGGCAGACCTGTAATGTGTTCATTAGAGAGGATGCTCAAAGATTTCAGCTTTTGCACACTTATTGTCACTTTTGCTTGGGGCAACCCCTCAATGCATGTTCTTTACTTATTCCAAGATGAGGCAACTTCAGTGCTCGTGCTACAATGACTCTGCTCCTCCCAGGGGAGTACTTCTGTTTAGGGAGAATGTAACACTTGGTGACTTCTGCAAACAAGTAGAAATCAAAGTGGTCTAGACTGTAAATTTGTTCCTGTGAAAATCTGTCTTGCAGGGTACGGTTTTCTTGAAAGAGCAAGTTCTACCTAATCTTAACATTTTTTGCCATCTTACAAATGGCAGCGGTTCTTGGTCTAAAAATGCCACGGAGCCCATACGTGAATAAGGACCCTACAGATTTGTTCTCTGGTCATTAAACAGGAGTGGGTGAGTGTCACAGCAGAGTGCTTATGTCTTCTTGTTGAGCTCAAGAATAATATTGGAGGACTGCCACAATAATAGGTCTAAATTACTGTCTAGTTACTAATAGTGTTAAGATAAATATTTAGCATCTGAAGTTACTGTCTCATGAGCAACCTCTACAGAGTGACACATCAAAGTATTTATGTACATGCTATGGACTCTTGAAACTGTGAACTAAACAAGTAAACAAAATCTCATCTGAGAGTTTTGTGAGCCACTTGCTGGTCTGAGCAGCAGCCAATGACAAGATAATGCTTGTAAGCCTCTACCTTTAGGTGCCAGTGACAATAAGTAAAGAACATGGAAAAGCATAGCACAAAATTGGAATTTAATTTCAGATGGTATAATTTTTTTTTTTTATTTGGCAAAGCCTGTACGAGAGCCTGAGGCACTATTTCTATGAGTAAGATGAATTATAGTGCTAGACAAATACATACTGATCTGAAATGAGCTAAGAGTATTTGACTCATCTGAATTGCAGCACTGAATAACGATCTTGTTCTCACCAGTAACATTCTTGATGCATTTACTTACTGAGATTGTAAGTATTTTCTGGGATACCTTAAAGTCTGAACTCCAACTGAAGCAAAGCACTTTGCTGCTGCATTTTTGTTTTTATTAATCAATGCAGTAATTTTTTTCAAAGCTGAACAGAACATCCTTGAATTTGGTTCCACTCAGAAATTTTAGTAGAAATTTAAATACCAGTACAATACCATGGCTGATGGACTATTGATTAATAACAAAGTTTTAGTCCTCTGGATAGTGAGTATATTATGAAGCTATTACACTGATATGAGTGCATTCCATCTCATTTTTCATTAGCAAGTTAAAAATTATTTACTGCTGTGTCAGCAAAAATTTTGTTGAAATTACATTTGCTCAAGTTAACACCTACAACAAATTTTTGAAGTGAGTTATGAATCACTTGAAATGAGCTGTTATCAGGTGGTGAGTGCTTAGGAGTTTGTACTTGAATTCTGTCTGAGGGGAGACTCTAGGTTTTCTGGAAGTAACTTGTAAGTGTTAGATCTTAAAAAGGAGTTTAATATAATATTCTATACAAGGATGAGTTTGTTCTCAATTTTTCTTTTCCTGTCTATTTTGCTGAGCCCACTGGACCTGTGGGAAAGCCATGTCATGGAAAAATGTACACTGGGGTGAACATGCAGGTCTATTTATGTCACTCCAGATTGGCAGAACAGGGGAGTCTCTGAAGGATATTAAGTTAAAACAAAGTGTCAACTGCAGATACAGCTTCCATGACCAAAAATCACACCCTTGCCTAAATTAGGATTAAATCACAATTGCTGCATAGCCCTGTGTGTTGATTTGTACTTTCTTTGTATGTCTGAAAAGTGGGTTTTCATTTACTCCTGCTATCAGTTCCTGAGTTGATATCTTCAGGTCTCCCATGGCAACAGATTTCTTTGTGACTGAGCAAGTATCATTTTCTTGCTTTGGGTGTTAGCTAAGGTATGAATGCTGAGCCTCAAACAAAGAGATGGTAAAATACACTTTTCAATGAATTGTTTCTTTGAATCTTAACTGTTGTGTTTGTTGTTTTGGGTTGCTTTCTAAAAAAAAAAAAAATGGTGTATGATTTCTTATCCATTTAGTGCATATAAATATTGCAAGGTTTGATAGCAAGAGTCTTTGTAAGCAAAATACCTTTATTGCTTGAGATCAGAACTCTTATGGAAAGTTAAATGAATACTTCGTGGTGTGTTTATTGCTTTTGTGCTTGGTTTGTGATCACTTAAATGCTTGGAAGAGACTGTGATGCTAATTACACTAAATACAACTCTGTACTTCTCTCTTTATAGAGATATCTAATTTTATTTTCACTTTTGTAGGTGATTTTGTGGAAAAGCCACTTTTTGCCCAATAAATTCAGTTATTATAAGATTAGCTGTGTCCACTTCTTCTATCCCGATATAAGCATTTTTTAATCCCCAGGAGTTACATTGACAAAATGTGAGATGAATCCTGAAGAGCAGAAGGCTCCCTTCCAAGAGACATGATGTTGACAGAAACATGTTGTAGTAAGAAACTAATCTTTACTTTTCCTGATTTGTTTTATTATGTATAATAACTTCCCCAGGGAACAAGAGTTAGTAGTTGCACTGCTGCAACCTGATCCAAACCAATGGGATGTAAGGCTGAAATCAAAGCAAAAGCAAAGGCAACATTTCACTGCCGTGGATTTCTGCCTTGATGAAAACACACATACTTTTAATAGGAATTTCTTGTTACTATGACCCTTTGAGATCTGGAACTTTAACTTATTAGAACCAATTTGACTGTGCTGTAGACAGCTGCTTGAGTCAAGTTTTAGTTCACTTACTCTAAATGGCATGATCTGCCAAGCTTGTCTTTCTTCAAAAAGCCATAAGTGCAAGGAATTCTCTGTTAATATTTGTTCAATGAAAAGGAAAGAGTTTTTAAAAATAAAATAGAATAAAAAGAAAACACAAGCAAAAGAAAAAAGCAAAAGCTCTTCACGTAGTTTTTATTCTTAGTAGAAAAAACACAGTGTCTGTAACAAAGAGCCAGAAGCAGAAGGCGATGAAATCTCTAGGCAGTGTTCTATATGACACTATCTTGCAGTTAGACAGAAGCCAGTTTTGTGCAGTTTTTCTGCCCTGAATATTGCAAGAGCTGACTGCAAATACCCCTTGACCATCCAGTCACTTGATTTTTCTTCTACTATCTTCTACCACAATCTTAACCCAGTGGATGTATATTGCTAAGAATGTGGAGTTGTGGTATGGCTTCATTCTGAAAATGTGAACTTGTTCTTATTGTTGTGCTGTACTCTGCCTTTATTCTGTCACTTGTAATACAGAGATTGGAAATCAATGATTTTGACTATACTTGTTTAAGTGCCAGGATGTTTTCCCACTTCTTGAGTCAGTGTGCTGTAGCTCTGTGATAAGTAACATCAAAGCATATTTTGTTAATTCATTACTTTTCACAAGGCTTAATATTTGCTCGTCTGCAACTGTATTCCTTAAGCCTGTCTTACCTCTAACTTTTGATATATGAGAAATAGGAACCTATCATTTCAGTCAATTGGTTAGTTGTTAAACAAGATAGATATTGTTTTAACACCGTTGTCAATACTGTTTTAAAAGTGAAGGAACTGTACAAAATCTGGTAGAAGAGTAGCAATGAACTGTAAGTATAAAATGTGTAACTGAAACCTAGACTTAAAAATATTTATAAAAATTCATACTTACTGGTTCAGATGGACAGTACTTGCTGCATGCTGGTTTCTAAATGCACAGTGTGGATGGTCATGCAATGTGGATAAGATGAATCTTCGAAGTGGACTGAAATATTGTGCTTTTGTCCAAGAGTTATTTTTCTGTTTTCCTTTTTTGTTTTGTTTAAATGGTGATTTGCAAAAAGATGCATGAAGCCCCCAAACAAACCCACTAGTAAGCATAACATTTGTCAGGCAGTAATCACTGCCGGTGTTTGAAGGATGAGATTACTGCAAATGGAACTAGCATGGTTGAATTAGCACTGAGCAGCTCTTAGTTGCAAGGCATTTATTCTTCATCAGTGTGCAAAATTGGAAGTGCATCTCTTCATATGGTCATTTTTATTAGGGGATATTAATAGCTGTTTATTAAGGCTAAATCTTGGGTACAGCACAAAAGCTCTCATCAACTCTATTGTATGATTGATAAAGCATGATATTGATAATTCATCACAATAAGAAAAAAGATTAAAGTCTTCATTTAATAAGATTATTTTTCATCATATATTGACTTATGAGAACTCAACATCATAAATCTTTATTAGAGAGTAAATATATTTCCTTTGCAGGTCTGCTGATCAGATATCTGCAAAATTGTTGACATGTCAAAAAACAATGTAAAGAACAGAAACACTAGGTAGTGGCCTTCAAAATCGTGTAATTGGACCCAGCTTGCTTAGGTTGCCAGTAAACTGCTGCAGAACTAGAATTCTCCGTGGAGTCTGGTTTTAAAAAATGTGTGGTTGTAAGGAAAGCACTTCTTTCAAAGCACAAGTGTAAAATTTTCATTCCCAAGGACTTTAATCAACCATCCTCTAGGTAGCGGTCAATTATGGTTTAAAAGATTGTTGCGGGTTGCTTTTTTTTTCTTTTCCTCTTTGCATGTGGAACTTTTCCCATTGACATGCTGAGAAAGCAGTGATGGCTAGGTCCTTGAGATGGGGGAGGGGGAACCCCTCTGATTTTTGGGAGTTTCTCTCAGAGGGACAGAGACATCACGAGATTAGAAGCAAGTAAAAGGACAGCAAGGGCAGTTGCTCTCTCTCGCTCGTTCTCGGCATTGGAGGAGGATGGTCGCTGCTAACACCGCCATACCCCAGCCGAGAGCTGCCTCTTCTTCTGCTGCTTGACCCTGCACCCTTGCCTTGCTAGGACAGCCTGCTGCTTCAGCTTGCTATTCCCGAGAGTCCTGCTGAAGCACCGGGATTGACACCTCCCCAGGGTTTGTGAGGCAAAACCTCTGTTTTCCATCCCTTCCTGTCTGGAACACAGACGCCATTACCGCGTGCTCCCCGAGCTCGCGCCACAGCGCCCCCTGCAGCCGCGCGGGGATCATCGCACCTGCCCTGCCCACCGGGAGCCTCCAGCGCCCCTGCCGGCTGTGACGGGAACTGCACCGAAGGGGAAAGTGCCCGCAGCCGGAAGGACTGTTCCTGAGTTCCTGTTCTGTTATTAATTCCATAGTCGTTGTTGTTTAGTTTGCCTTGTTATACATGCTAGTGAAGAACTGTTATTCCTATCCTCATATCTTTGCCTGAGAGCCCCTTAATTTCAAATTTTAATAATTTAGAGGGAGGGCCTTTACTTTCTCCATTTCAAGAGAGGGCCATGTTTTCCATAGTTGACACTTATCTTTCAAACCAGGACAAGGGTATTTAAGGAATAGTCACCATTTGACTATGAAAGCATGTTCAGCTTTGCTTATGTGAGAGGTCTTGGGCAAACTGGAACATTTTTCTTCAAGGTTTGAAGCTGCAGCTCTGTCTTAGAGCCTTCAAGCTGTACAAGAGGTGCTGCATTTCTCATACTGCTCATCTTGTGCATATAAGAACAAAGGTAGGAAAGAATTTGGAGGCTTTTTGTTTTTTATTAGCCTGTAACAGATTTAAGAAATGCACAGCTAAGTATGTCCAGCTAGTTAGAGAAACCATTTCCATTGTTTTATACAGATTTTCACACACCTTTTTTGCCTCTTAAATACGGAGCACTTCTTTATCAAGCAGCAGGAAGCTTTATAGTGTTTTGCACCAGTCATTTTAGTGTTACCATAAAAGTTCCTTTCCCCTTACGGCTATAAAACCCATAATTTGCTGCAAGCTCGGTGGAGCCATTTGTAATATTATTTTAGGTTTAGTCTTTACCATGAGCCCAATGGGCAGATTTACTGTGGAAAATGAGACTATAGGCTGAATGGGAATTTTTTGAGAGTTTGCTACAGGTACAAAAGTTTTTGCTGTTGCATGTATACTTCATACTCTGTTTTCAAAGTAATCAGGTTTTAAAAATTATTAAGTTTATTAATCCATCATCAAACTAGCATTTTGAAGAACTACAGTAATTGACATGTAAGTTAATCCTCTGTGACTGTGTTTATATGAAACACTATGATTTATAGAGAAGTGTTTATGAGGAATGCTTTAACTTTGAGGTGTCTGAGAAATGCAGACCTACAAAGTGCTCAGGCCTGGATGATGCACCTTGATGTTCATTTCAGAGCAAAAAAACTTTGATAGAGCAATTAGAAATAAATTGAGTGGCTCTGTTATACCTGGCAATCTGAAATTAATTTGATTCATTAGGTCATTATAGCTTAAGCTTCACATTTAAATATCAAAAATTTTGTAATTGTATTTGCAGATTAGCTTTGTGTTTTTCTGCTTTCTGTGATACATGGGCAGCTGTCATTGCTAATTTCAGGGAAATGCACTCAGGAAGAGTTTAATTTCTTGCATTTGCAGCTTTTTTGCTATGGTAACAAAAGCCTTATGAAGCCTTTTGTATCTGGATCTCACAACTATGTAGATAATGACCTGCCCTTGAACCATAGCTATGCAACGTTTTTCCATGGTGAAAGGTTCTCTATTGTAAATGAGTAAACCAGCTGGGTTTGTTTTGACATTTGTGAAAGGACGAGAGGGAGAAAACAAGAGCTTGAAATGGCAATTTCATTTTAAGTATTGGTTTTGAAAAGATTTGGGAACTTAAAGCTCAACTCTGCACTGAAAGCTGTCCCTTAATGCAGGTTGATTGCAAGAATGAAGTTCTGGAAGTGAATTGTGGGGGGACAAGCAGAGGCAGTGCCCATTCAGGGTCCCTTCAGTGCTATCACCTGCCTCACCATGGAGGGGACCACAGTGCTTTCACATCAGTGTGTTCTTTGATGGTATTTGCATACATAATCTGATAGATAATACCTCTGACTTACTGTGTTTAGGGTAACTGGCCCAGCTGGGTCATGTCCTTACTAAAACAAACTTTACATTAATTGCTGTTTGGGTCCTTAAATTGATTATGTGCTTTGAAAGTCAGCTTGGAGACCCTTAGTTTATCATGAAGACTTGTCCTTGTAGTCTGAAGAGGCCTCTTATTCATGCCTGTTACTGTAATGTCCCATTCCTAAATGAACTTCTGCTCTTTGGGGCCTGACCTAAATTTTTGGAATTACTTGGACTGAAAACTTCCTTCCGGTTTTGAATGAATTCTTGTGAATAACTCAAGCAGCTACTATTCTCTTTAAGTAACTGCAGCTGGTTTCATATTCTCCTGCATTTTTTTGCTTGTAATACCATAATTTTAAGCAAATCTCTTCAAAATAACTTGCTAAAACATCTAGCTGGAGCAAAAATAATGTATTGCCTGATGTATTTGCCTTATTTAGGACATCTGGTTTGGACAGCAAGGTAATGAGCCTCAGCTTCATGAATAGTCAAAGGAGTCTGAGGAAAATACTCCATTAATTTAATGTTATGGTTACCCATGTGTTTTTTCTAGCCTTCAGTGGATCCTAAAATGAGGACTTGTGCATCTAGTTAAATCATGCCTTCCCTTAAAGAATGGGTGTTCCAATGTCTGCAGTTTATTTTTTTCATCTATCTTTAAATGAACATATGTTGCTGAGCCTCCACACCTCACCATTTGTCTGTAAAGCAGTATCTTTCCTGACAACAGTCCCTGTCAGCAATTCCCAAGCACCCTGAAAGAGCTCTGGAGCAGGGTCTCTGGACTATATCTTTCTTTAACATTCTTGGACACTATTTTAACTGCTTTTCTGCTTGAGCCCATCCAAAGACTACTTTTCAGCTTTGCTGCTTGCATATTACTCTGCTTCTATGTTCCTGAATTTCATACTTTTTATCAGTAAGGATTTTTCCTCTGCTGTAATGTAGTTAAAGTTGGGGCCCCATTAAATCAATAGCTAATCAACTGATTGTAAAAATTAAGAAGGGGAATTTAGTTTTGTTGTCTTTTTTTTTGGTCATCACATAATTGTTGCCTTTGTTACTAAAGGACATGGGAGCAGTCTGCCCTGCACTGGAGGGTGCAGGTGCCACCAGGCTGAGCTGGGCTCTTGCTTTGTCTGGCTGGGCCATCATCTGTCCCTGTCCCAAGGTGCCAGCACAGCTGTCCTCTCCCAGCCTGTGGGCTGAGAGCAGTGAGTGCCTGCAAGGGCAGGTGTCTGGCTCTGCGAGCAGACGTTCCTGCATCTGGGTGCTGTTTGTCACTATAATGAGTTGGCTTCTCACCATCTCATCTCTGAATTCCCTTAATGTGCTTGTAACCACCAGTCCACATATTGTGGCCACAGGCTAATTTATGGGTTTCTGTCTTGTTGACCAATCTGCTAGAGCTTCTTGTGTCCTATTAAAGCATATGGAATGTTTGATGTAGTTTTAAAGCCCCCGAACAGTCTAAATATCACAGTGGCCAAATTGTGCCTTCTGCCCCAGTGAATATCATCTGCCCCAAACATACCCTTATCCTTTCCTGCATTGGGCCACTTAGCCAAAAATAATACTGACATTCAAAAAAGAACTTTATAATTCCTGAAAGCTATTGGAAAATACCAGGAGCTGCATATGAAATTTGCTTCATTTGTTGACAAGTGGGTGAAAATACGCATATGAATAAGATTTCAGGTAGCTATTTACTCCCCTCTGCAGCATAAGTAGCTGGCACATTGTTGGAATGCTTTACTTTTGATCTTCATCCACAGGACCCCATTCTTAAAGGGGATTTCTGTCTGGTTGCCTGAGGATGCAGGATAGTTACAGAAAAAACTGGATCTCAGATATTTGTAAAAGTTTATTAATTATTCCTTCAATAATACCTTTTTACTCCAGCTGTTTTATATCTAAGCTGCTTCTAAATGAAGCTTATATTTTTAAAGCCCACAGAAATGGGCATACAAATATGAACGTTTGTTAGGGAACTTAAATTTTTAACAAGGTTTTCACTTGTCAGTTTCCTTACCTGGATTTTCCTTAGTGATGTTCCCACAGGAAAAGCTGTTACATGAAGGGCACTGCTTTGCTTAAAAAGGCTGAATACTAAGGATGACTCTTCTGTACTGAGTTCCTCCACACAGCATTAACAAAACTGCTGCAAGCAATATATTGGAGAGGGATGGTGCTGCTAAGGCCGGCTGAGGACAGAGCTCCCCAGGCAGGCCTGCAGTGTTGTGCAGGTGAGAGCACTTGGTGTTGGCTCCAGCTGATGCTGTCCTAGCAGAGAAAAAGTGACTGGGACTACTTGGTTTTGACAGACTCCCTTCTTTCCCATCATGACTTTTGGGTTTTTTTGTAATGAAGACTTTTCTTCTCACAGATACGTGGTTATTGAGAAACAAAACTTCCCCAAATGTGATATTTCCATCATGTCCGAGCCTGCACAAGGTACTAAGGCATGCAAATGCAAATTGGCTGACATGAGAACCATTCTATACATGGATATGCTGCAGCATGGCTTTTCAATATCTACATTTCCAGTACTGATTTATTATCAAAATTTTAGTCGCGTTTTCAGCCAAAAAAGATTTTGTCAGTTGTTTATTAATAAAAAGATTTTTGAAGGAGAAATGCCAGGTTTCTGTATAGGAAGTGCATTCTTGTGAAAAACCTCAGCTGATCCTACATTAGCAGATGTGTTTCCTCTTTACCAATAGAGGAATTAAGTTATTTACTCAGTTTCCCTAGAATTGAAATGCTGAAAGAAATATAATGGACTCTTTACCAATGCCCTTTGGTAGACAACAATAAAGTTCATTTCTTCCAGCTTTGTCACACACAACATAAACATGCCAGTGCCTAAACAACTAACTGGAAAATACAACAGTGCTGAATATAATGCAATATGAACGGCACAGAATTATTCACTAAGGCCTGAAATAGATCTGAGCACAGCTAAGTCAGTGCCGCAGTGCTCCACGTAATGGTTCAGACTAAGAGGATAAAACTGAAGGGAAGATAAGCAACACTCTGTTGCACCAATTCTTAATTCTTCTCCAGGGAGTTTCTCCATGTGTGCTTGTTGGGAATAGTTCTGCAGACCACAGAACTTAAATCTGAAAGGTTGCTGACAAGAACTTTGTGCCCAAAAGTAGCTGGTAGGTATTGTATTTAACTAAATATGAGGAATGAGACAAATGTCTAAAAAAAAAAAAGAGATGAGATTTAATTTAAAGATTTCTTTTATCTAGAACCCTATGTAGAGAGTTGGTGTGCTTTAGATATGTTTTTCTGTTGTGTGTGAGGTTGTTGTTAGACTTGCAACTCATGGGGAAGAACGTAGGCAACAGTAGTAGTATTCTGAGGGATAGGGAAATACAGCTCTGATTCGGTTGGTAATGGGCAAAAGCAGAAATAATTTGGCTGTTTTAAGTTGTGACATGACCCAAAGATGTTTATTACCTGGACAAGTGTGGTGTACAGAAAAGACGCACATTCTTTGTGAGTAAGGATTATAAATGCACATTCTACAGGACAATGTGCATCACTTAGTCTGATTGTGGGGTGTGATTAGAAGCAAAGCATATATAGGGCTAAATTTTATCAGGAACAGAGAGGAGTTATGTTAATGGCAAGAGATTAGAGGATGACAGTGAGACTATCCCATCATGAACTACATTGTTGCTGTTCTTTCCTAAATTTGCAGCCACTTCTACTTCAGATTGCTCTGCGTGCACTCCAGTGTTGGTGAAGTTACCGCTGTCCAACAGATTTTCCAAACCTCTTCTTATACAGCTATGCTTTGTGCATCTCAGCAAAACTGTCCTTTGATTTCTTCTTTTATTCCTAGATAAGTAATCTCTGAGAATGTTTCTAAAGGTACTCTTTTAAAGGAAATAATAAGAAAAAACAACATTGTAAAATTTCTTTTTCAATAAAGTAATTTTGCCTTGTTTTCTGCTAGTTTTGGGATTGTCCTAATTCCAAATTTTTTTGTTAAGTGCAAGCTAGAGAAGTAATGGAAGGGGGTTGAGGAAAATAAACCTTGCTGCTGAATCTCAATGTGTATTTAGTTTCTCTTCTCTAGTGACTGCTGCACTGATACAGGCTGCTTCTTATTAGGTACCGTGGAAGAAAGAACAATCTAATTTCTTACTGAAGTAGTTTAGAGGCGTTTTTTGTTTGTTTGCTTTTTCCTGTCGAAAAAGTGCTCAAGCTGGCATAGCAGTCTTAAAGGACAAAAATGGAGTACTGCATTTGTGGATCGATGAGCTAAGTGGAGAAGATCATGAAAAAACTGATTTATGGATAGGAGGAAGTTTATATTATAGTGACTGCACACAAGGACAAGGCTGTCCAACGACAGTGACAAAATCACCCTTTTATAGTTCTAGAAGAGATGAGTAGCAGGGTTCATTATTGACAAAAGGCATAGACTTGCTGCAGTAAATGAGTTCCCTGTTTGTGCAAATATTGTTTGGGGGTACCTGCAGAATGCAGGCACCTTGGAGAGGAGCTGTCCTCAGTGAAACTGCAGGCATTTACACAAGCAAAGCTTTCCTGTGAAGAGCTATAAAGCTGCCAGAGGGCATAAACAAAGTTTGAAATGCATTCAAGCACACTAATAATGAATTATAAATGTCTTTTTGTGACCCTTCCTTAGCGAACTGGCCACTAGGGTTAACTGTCATCTAGTCAGGGTTTATGACCCCATGGAAATGTGTTGGATTACTCTGTGGTTCTGCAGCCTGGTAGAGCTACCAACAATAAAAGGAAATAAGTACAGACAGACTTGAAGAGAAGAAAGAGCAGCTTTCTACCTAGTTTTTATTGCATTAGTCTATTAAGAGAGGAAAAAAAGTCATTCTTTTAAAAAATAATTTAAAAAAACTCTTTGACTTGTAAATAAATAAATTTTAGTTTTTGCTTTTTTATTCCTGTTATAACTTTTGATTCACATAGTGTTAATTTCTTTAATGTTTTGGGAATTAATTATGGCAAAGAAAACTGAAAAGCTTGTGCCCTTTTCTCAAAAGATTGTAAATGGACTTCTAATATCAATAATTTCATTTCTGTAAGGTGGTGCTACAGTTTGATTTTATGCACAGCCAAGTGGCTTCTTCAGCAGAATACAAGTTGATATAGAAACCATAATGTACAAAATGTAGGTTCATAAAAAGGAGAAAGGCCTGTGTGTCTGTCTGTGACTATATGTGATAACTTGTGCCTCCCAAACGTACTATAATTTAGTGAGCCTCAGATAAGCTGCCTTGTGAGTACTCCCTAAAGCAATGGTGTTTTTTGTATCTAAAAGTTTCCTTCTAGATAACTAAAGCTTAAAATTTATAATTTCCTAATATTTACAGTATCTGAAGCCCAAATTCAGTTGGGCCATGCAAATAAGTTGTGAATAAAAACATTTCTGGAGTGAATGGGATTTGAAAACTGCCTGGTAAAGCCATCAGTGGCTGGTTTTGCTGTGAATATGACATCTCTGGTGGTGTTTACTACATAGATCTGACAGTGAGTTGAGCTCTGCTGTATCCTAGCAGAAAGATTGAGTGTTCCACAGATTATACCTAACTAACTAAGAGGTGATTTTCTTTTGATCCTGCAGTGGTCATTGTCAAACCAGCCTGTCTTGGAGAAATGATTTTTCTCTTTTGGAGAGTGTGCTGAGAAGCCAAAGCACTTGTAAAGGAATCCCTGTATTCTGGGTTTTTGACTTGCTCTGCCTTTAGGAGATTAAATCCTTTTTGGAAAGTTACCTTGAAGTTCCTCTTGATTCAAGCCTTTATTTGCATTTTAAGGTAAAATGCAAATAAAGGATTTATTTTCATAATACGTAGAATACACAGCACAGTTGCAAGTGTTTATATAGAAGATATAAATGAAGCAATAAATAGGTGGGGGAGACATTTAATCTCTCTTTTGTGTATCTGCTTTGCTGCAGCTTTTTCCCAAGCAGATATTATCGGGGATCCTTTTTCTGTGTATTTCCTATCCCAGGAAGCATTTTTGAGAAAGTGACCTCTTGAATGCTCTGGATTACTTGTCATGTTTTTCATTTCTATACAGTAAATTTTAGGATGTATATGTGAAAAATGGATAAGGTGACTTAGAAGTAGCCAGTTAGTAATAAATTACTGCTTCTGTGGAAATCTTGCATTTACAATTTGGAGAAAGAGAATCACAAAACTCGAATCATGAAAACTCAATAATTTTCTGTTCCTAGGCTATTCCATGCCTTCCACATTCCTCCCAAACACTGAAGAGTTTCCTAGTTATTCAATAAATCTGTGCTTAGCTGGAAATTGAAGAATTCTGTGGGGTTTGGTTTTATTTTAATTCAAATACCAACACTGACTATTTTTTTCTGTCTGCAATAAGCAGACCTCAGTCCTACAGTGACCATGGTTCACAGCTACTGTGGGATGAGCTGACCTTGAGCATCCCCCTGAGCTGCAGCAGCAGTTTGTCAGCTATGACCTGCCTAGGGCTCTTGTCACTGCTGTTGCCCTCGAGGACCCTTTTGCCCCATGCAGGAAGTGTACCAGTTAAATCTGAGAAACAAAATAAGAAAGTTGGTGTTGGCTGTACTGAGTAATGTTCTCTTTGCAGTGCTCTCATTTGGAGTGCACTGCTGATGGCAGATGGGAGGTAGATGAGTTATTGTTGTCAGATGATTTTTTCAGTTAATGATTATGCAGTGCTTTGAAGAAGTAAAGTGCTGTATCACTGTTAAGTGATATTATTATTCAGTTCCCAAAAGATCACAGGGCAGATAAGGTTTTAATGATATTTTCCCTTGGAATTTTTACTAGTGTGGTTGAAAGCAGAATGTGAACTGGCTCTTTGGCTGTAGCAATTTAAATGTGTGTGATTTAAAAAAAAATTAGATGTGATGTTTTTAAGTATCTCATTCAAACTCATTCCAAAACACTTCATCTTCTGAGTGAAACAGTTCTCTTGCCTGAAAATTAATCCAAAACAAGATTCTGTGCTAGCTGTGAAGAGCTGAATTGAGCTAATTCATTTGTTGGGTCCAATCCATCCATACAAATGTGTGTAATACAGATCCTGCTTCTCATGTCATTGCCTTCTTGAGACTACGCAAACCCTGCACTGTTTTATCATCTTTAATAAAAATTGAGGCACTGATTTCTGAAGCTAGAAGCAAGACAGGAGAATAATAAAACTGTGGAGCTAGATTATTTCTGAATTTCAACACCCGTAGGTCTTTTCTTCCCCCCAAAAATGAAGAAATTGTACTCTTCTGTAATTCTACCCCTAGCAGATGTCACATTACACTGCATCTCTCATCAATATTTGTTAACTTTAACCTCGCATTATGATCTTCTATCCAAATCCCATAACTTTTAGAGATAGAGCCAAACAGATATATTTGGGTTCTTTGTTCCCTTTCTGGAATGCTTTGGCAATAACAATGCATGTTTATGTATTTTGCCTCAGGTTTGAAGCAACACAGCTAAAATAAATTTTCAGGAGACTTGTTGCAGAATTTATCCAAGAAGAACAGTTGTTTTGACTCTGAGGGAGACTTTGATTCATTGATTTGAGTCACTGCATGCAGTACATGAACGATCTTGTATCTGAACACCAAGTATGAGCTAAGTTAATTTTGTATATGCTGTCATCTCCTGCTACAGAATGGGAGGTGGGTGATGCCCAGCTTCTTACTATGTTGTTTGCTCCTGGTTGGAGGGTGCTTGAAAAATACTGATTTTCAACATATGTGGCTAACGTTTAAGTTCTGATAAAGTTTCAGTACTTGACAAAATTCTGTCAATTCTAATCAAATTTTATTTTAGAAAGAGCAAAATATTTCTGTGAGGAGAAACAGTAAACAATTTTTTTTGTTCTCTTGGAGAGTGAAAGCTTTAAATTGCGCTATTGATTTATCATATTGAAATTTTTAAATGCTAAAGATTCACTTACACCAAGGGAAAATTTCATTTGACATTTTCTTTCATAGAAAATAATGGAATCTTCATGACCTAGATTTTTTTTGCACAGCTGTTCTTTCAGAATGAAAACTTGTTACTACCTACCAAAAAAATAGGAGATTTCATTTAAAGAGACCTGTTATCCTCAGTGACAGTTATGATTTCTGGCTCAAATTCATTACATATATTACATAGGAAAGATCTCTTCTGCTGTAAGGTTTTGGGACCACTGGCAGAGACAACTGGGGAGAGTTCTTGGGGATGTTCATAATCAACAGAAAGTACTCCTGAGCCTTCTGTTGCAGCAGGCCCTGCTCAAAGATTGAGGTGGAATTCCAGATGCTATGTCCGACCTCAAATATGTTTGAGTATGTAGTCAATTCTAAGTTTGTCTCTAAAATATATGACATTTGACAGTGGGAGAAGAGTTGAAAGAGGGAGGATGAGGGACTTATTTTTGGGTTTGGGCTTGGCTTGTAGTGGATCTTGTTCCATTTCTCATTTTCATGCTGTTAAAGAAGTATCATGGTTAGTTGTGCTGTTGATCTTAATTGAAAGTCTTACAAAAATAATCTTTTGAGTGCCTAGAGTAAAGGATCTGGGTGAATGAAAATATATTAAAGATTTAGATCTGGAATAGCCCCGGATCCATTAGACAATGCAGTGCTCAGGGCAAAAGGTGGGAAATGAGTACTTTGAGGCAAAACTTTCCTAGAAGATATTGCTGAACTATTTATCTTCAAAAATGTGGTAGCACAAGTGAAAATGCAGTTTTAAATAAGCTGAACTGCAGATGAAGCAGCAAGGTTCTAAACAGACCAAATTTGCAAGTGTGTTTCAATGTATTTTATGCCTTGGGAATCCCAAACTACCAAGCAGCCTAATATGCTAATACTGTGCAGCAATTGTTTTTTCCTATTTTAGTGTTTCCACAGTCAGTACATTGCCAGCTAACTTCTGGCACATGAAGAAAAAAGTGAATTTGAAAGACTAAAACTTGTCCCTAAATTCTAAATTTAATATAATTGCAGGCAGGTTGAACTGGATATTGTACAATGCATCCTCCACTGATTAATTTGTCTAATCTAATTCTATCTGATCTGGTACATGACTTATTTAACACTGCAGGGCCTGAGTTAATAAAATCTTCAGGGAATTGGACACTGTGCTGGTTTTAACCATTCTTACTTGGAGGAGTAAAAGGGGACAAGGTATGTCTTTATACCTTAGGACCTTGGTAATAAGTTGCAGTATTGCATGTTCCTACAGTTAGCGTTAATGTAGTTAGTTTTGGTATTACTAAAAGAGCAATTAACACCTGCAGATATGATGAGAGATACTATCAGAGAGGAGGAATTCAATTTCACACTGAAGTTCAGCTTAGACTTATATTTCTGACACAAAAACTGAGTACACACCGTAGTTGTGGCATTCTATTTCTAAATGTGACTTAACTCATGATAAAACTGCAATTACTCTAAATAATGCTTACATTACAACTCAGTGGGAGTAAACATGCACTCATTGTAAGGGGAGGATACTCCCTGGGACGGGGTGATCCAGGCAGATCTGCTCTCAAATCCTATACTTGAGAGGTTTAGCAGAAACAGCACTGCAGAAAACAGTTGTTACCTTGGAGAAAGAAGATCATGAATGTGTCATGACTATGAAAACTTTTAGGAAATACTGTCTCAGATCTGAAATGACATTCACATATGAACACTTCATATGTTCATCTAGAAATTCCTTGTGTGTCCGAGTATTCCAGCAACAAAATGTGAATACATGTAGCACAGTGATGAGTAATACCTGGCAGTGGTAACTGGTTGGATTCAGATACACTACATGCAAATTCTCAGTGTTGGTGATTTTTTGACAAGTAATAGGTAATTTCTTTTATACAACTGAGAAACTTATAGCACAGGTATCACTTACCACCACCACATAGAAAGAAGTGTGGTGGAAAGCTGAAAGCAGTATTTGAGACTTGCCTTTGACTTATGTCACTCTTTCTGTGTGGAGTTTCATATTTCACTGGGGATCCCTGACATGCTGTTCCTTATCAGGATTGGACTTTGATGCCCAAGCTGTGGTTGGGCTCAGCAATTGCAATCAGCCACTGTGCAGGCAGGATTTGTTACCTGTGCAGTACCCTTGTGGTTGCAGGTGAAGCACTGAAGTCCTGTTTGAAGGAGTCAAGACAAAGAAAATGATGGGGTTTGAGGAAAAAAATGTCATGGGTCAAATTGAGGGGGAAATGTTTTCATTTTGTCTCTCAAATAAATGGGACTCTCCACTATTTCAGGTCAGCTTCTCCTGTATTATTTCTGGAAGTAATGTTAAGTGACTCCTTGCTACATATTGTGTGGTGTCATGGAGAAAAGAGATTTATCACCATCCATGGGCTGAGAAACTTGTATGCACTAGTGTGCCCAATCTCTTAATGATGTTCCCTGTAGTCCAGGAGACTAAGAACTTTTTATTTTCTAAGCTGAAACTTATTTTTGTTACAGCTCAAGTTTTGGTTTGGTGTTGGATTTTGTTTGGTTAGTTGGTTGGTTTGTTTTGGGGGGTTTTGTTTGTTTGGGGTTTTTGTTTGTTTAAAAAGCAGTGAAGTCTATTTAGAATAACTTTCTCAAATGGTTGGAAGATAAATAGCACCAATACTTCCTGATAAAATTGCACCCTCTTAGTTTTTGGTCTAAGCTGAGACAGAAAACTGCAGAAAAAACAAGGAGGGAAACCTTCAAGGCGGAAAACCATTTCCTCTTCCAGCGTGACAAATAATTACAGTGTGCTGATTGTCCAGCTAAACCCCTGAAGCTCTGGCCCCTGTGCCCTTGATAAGGTAATCCTACAGGCTGTATATAATGCCCTGGGCTAATACCAGTGTGGAGGTGTAGGGACTAAGCTGCTTAGGGCACGCGCTGGCTTTTGTTCTGTGCCGGTGTCGCCTCCAGAGCAGCGGGCTGTGACCGAGCTCCTGGGGCTCTGCAATACTGATACTGCAGCATGCAGAGCTTCCAGTGTGTGCTTGTGCGTGGGGCAGTTGTTTTCTTTGCTTTTATAAGCCAAAACTTGTAGCCCAGCCCTCCCAAAACCACCCAAACCTGTTTTCACTGTGAATTGACACTGATTATTTTTTGTATTTATTTATTTTAGGAATGACTCTATTTCATTTTTCCTTTTAGTTTAGGTCTTCTATCTGCTAGAAATACCTTCTTGGTATTTTCTTGCCTTTATCATGGTCAAAAGAGCATTGCCTGAACTCTAGGCTGCATACTCTTGAAAATGTCTGAATAGGCTTTTAAGGTAGACATTTAGGTTTGCTTCAGAAAAAAAACCAAACCAACACTAAGTAAAATTAAGGATTTAGTAGGACTTTTTGAGATGATTTAAAAGAGCTACTGAACATAAAAAATAAATTACAAGTAATAAAACATTGGCACAACAGGTTTTCTTAATGTATTCACTTGCTACTTATGTAATATTGCTGTGTAGATTCAGTATTTGACAGATCTCTACAGAGGAATAAAGGCCCCCAAAACACCTGCCCAGCAAATAAGAGTTCACAAGAAAAAAATAAAATTGACCACTAGGTGATAGCCTTGCTCAATTTATTCATTTTATCAAGGTCATTTATATAAGGATTAAAAATGTTTCACACTGAAGCTCTTAAAGAATTGGATTCATAAAAAAGAAATCTTTTCTTTCCTGAACATCAAACCCAACCTTACTGTTTTCCTGGTTTATAAATATTTATGAGTCATAACACAACCTTTTCCATTGCTGTATTGGATTTGTTTTACTATGATGAGTCCCCAACAAACATACAACAGTGCACACTAAATGCACATATACTCATCTTATTAGTCTGCCTCAATGACACCAGTGTAGTTAGGACTGTTGGGTTTTGATGTAGACTGAAATGTTGACATTTTAAGTCTGATTTTTGTCATTATTAGTCTTCATAACCAAAGAGTCTAAAATATTTCTTCCTGATGTTACTGACTTCATCTATTATTTAAAGGGCTAATTTTTAACAAAATAATGCCCAATCTTTTTATATATCAAGACACTAAGACATGAAAATATTTTGATTTTGTGAAAGAATTTTCTCAAATCGGGCTAAAAAACCCAAAATACAACCTAGTTAATACTGAAGCATTGAGTCTTCACAATATTGAAATTTTTTCTGGAGAATTTATTAAGACTTCTCAGGATGTGACCAGCAATAGCCTTTGTAGCTTTATTAAGTTAAGGAATACCCAACATTTATAGTACAGAGGCAAAACCAGTAAGTTTGAAGTATTTTCCTTAGATCCAGTAATACATTAATGTGTTTGGTACTATTTTATTAATTTTTAAGGTATTGTATCTCTGTCTTCATATTTTTAAGGAATAATAAAATCTTCTTGATGATTTCTTCTCTATAGCAAGAAATGGGTAAATACTTGTGAATGAATCCTTTGAATTGCATTCATGACAGGTTTAGTGTCTCTGTGTCTTTGCTCAGATGTGCTGACAGTCTGACATTGAAAGTAGCTCTCCACATTGCCTACCTTTACTTTCATGCCAGAAGTCTCTTGTAAAGGTGAGTATAGAATAAACCAATTCTATGGAAATATTATGCATACCACTGTAGTGCTAGAAGTGAAAGCAGGATTCCAGAGAACATGCTGAAATCCATATTCTATGAAAATGTGTCTTTGACAATTGGCATTGTTCAGGTTTCATTTATTTGTAAATCATCTGCTGAATGCTCACACTAGGATCTTCTTAGCTTTGCCAGAACTCAACTGCCACTTGGTAGAATCACTTTGACATTCTTTCATGTGAAGCTCTGGGCATGTAGGACCCAGCAACTGGGTGGAATTTTTGGAAGGAATTGTCATGATCCAGATGATCCATTAATGATACCTGCATTCCTGGTCCAGTCCTGGCAGCAGTTACTCTTCCTTCTCCTACCAGTCTGCAAAGCGTACTTTCCAAAAGGCAACCAACTCTGCTCTTAAGTTGACTTTTATTGTTGCCTGTGCTTGGAGTGCTCATGCCTGATGCATTGACAAATCAATGTCAAAATCAGGGAAAGTTGTCTTTCCTGGCCTTGATGAAAATACAGAATACATTGCCTTACTCTGGGGCACTAACTTCACTGAGACCATAATTCAAAACACATTTAATCCTGTCTGCCTATGGTCAATAGTAAGTTTTCCTTACTCCTAATCTTATTTAGAATTAGGAAGAAAGAAGAGTTCTCATGGTTAAATCAAAACAAAAACCAAAACCAACCCTGAAACAAAACATCCTGTTAACTGTATTCCAGAGGTGAGTGTGTGATGAGTTTTAATGTGTAGTTCATGAGGTCACTTTCTTTAGACATAGTAAGGTCTTTCTCTTCTTCAAAGACCATTCCCTTTTTTCAGGCATGGCCATCCCAAAGCAGAGCTGTATTATGTGACATCTGTCCCATCTGATCCTCCCATGCCAATGCTTCCATTGTCTCGTCGTCCATAATAGTTCTCCCCAGTTCAGAAAGAGAGTACAGAAGATTGATGGGACTTGGAGCTTCTGGGAGGAGGCAGCTAGAGCTGGCTGTATCTAGACACAGAGCAAATTGGGAACAAGAGCTGATGAGTTTGAATTAACTGAGAGGGTCAGAGAAGGTAGCTTCAGAGAAAACAAAGAGCACTGTCACTTTTTATCTTTGAAGAATGTTAGTCCGATGTCAAAACCATCTACAACCCATCAGCGTGTGCAAACTTCAGCCAGGAGTAGATAGGAGAAGGCAAAAGCAACAAAAAGTAAGGAAGAAGGCAAAATATTTATGTGGCACTTTGTGAGAAGTCAGGAGAAATGAACATGTGCAGCTGTGAATGGTAAGACACTGTGATGAACAGCTGGAAGAATGCTAAGTGGCATCTGCAGTTAGTGATACATTTCCATGTACCACATTCTTTCCACTCAGAGTAGAGCTCATTCAGATATAGGCTGATGACTGATCTCAATCTTGACCTTTTATTTAAATTTATTTTTAAAATGTTTTCCTTCCATTTCCTACTGCTTACCTCAAACCCAGCAGGCACTGGAGAATATTGAGTAATGCTGTGTCAGTAAAACTGCTAGACCTTGGGACAGTGCTGTGATTTCTCATGTTTAGCTGGCTGAAATTTCATTTTCTAGTATTACTGGGTGGTTAACTTTACTAGGTTTTGTATTTGTGTCTGTAATAGGCATTTTGTTTTTAATGAGGGGGAAAGAAATCCATGCTGTTACTTACAGAGCAGGTTTGAACTCAGATGGAGAGATACCATGAGTTTTGCTGTCATCCTTCATAATTGCATTTTGTAGTACAGTCATGAGAATGAATGAGCTTTTGGTACTTCCCATAGAAGTCATATTTCCACAGGTTTATCCTGGTCCCATGGTACTGTCAGCTGTACTTATTCTTTTAGTTATTGGGAAGATAAGACTAATAACTTACATCCTGGTAGAGAAACAGGGCTCAAATTCAAGCCTAATTTAGAATTCATCATGATTTTGACTGGAAATGTTCTGTAGCCATGCAATAACTATTTGTGTAATAAATTTTTTAAAAGGCCAAGAAGTTAGTGACTCAATGGCAGCAGTAAGTACAGAAAGGCAGCAGATAGTAAGGATGGCATAGTGACACTGCTGAATTAGTATTACTCATTATATTAAAATTTTCAGGGGTTTAGAGCATAATATATCGGGAGACACTGGAAGAACTGGGTCTCCTCTAAGGAAAGACTTTGGGGAGGATCCCACTGCTGTTTTCAATTACTCAAAGGGACTTTATAGAGAAGATGAAGACTCCTGGAGAGGTGTAGTGAAAGGGCAGAGGAGATGAAATATAAGCTAGAACAAGAGAAATTGCACTTGAATGTGAGGGAAGAGGGGCAGATCCCAAAATGATGGTAGTCAGCCACTGGAGCTAAGAAAAAAGGTTGGGCAATCTCCATCCACAGACATGTTCAAAACTCTACTGGATATACAGTAATGTAGTCTTGCCTTGGGTTAAACTTGAGATGGTGTCTAGAAATCCTTTGAAATCTAAATCAGTCAGATTCTACTCCTAGAGAGTGGGATTATCTTGGCTTTTGTTGTAACACCTGGTACAGTGTGAGTGTCCATAGCAATCTCCAATGACTTGCAGTATTCCAGCTTCCTGTTGCCAGGCTGGGGGAAAAGTGGATGGTCTGACAGGTTCAGCAGAGCAAGATATGCAAAGGGGTTGCACTGCTCCTGTGAAATGCAGCGCCCCGAGAGCATTCTGCTTTGCATGAGCCAAGTAGCAGCAAGTGGGCTCTTGTTCCACCTCAGATCTGGAGATTGGGGGACTGACTGGCACCAAACCCCTCTGCAGGTGCTTTGTAGCATCCTTTTGAAGAGCTGGGTGAATTTCTGGGCTCAGCATGAGCTGGCTGGAGGCTGGTACAGGCAGTGGGGCAGTGATGTGGTCCAGCCCCAGCTCGGGGTCTCGCCTGCAGTGCTGGGGGCTGGCTCCAGCCAGGTGGGGATGCACTCCCACTGCTGGTCCTTGCACCTACCTAACAACACCCATCCGGCAGTGCCCACCCCATTCCTCTGCTGTGTTTCCCAGGAAAACTGGAAAGTGTTCATCTTTCTGCAGGGTTTGTCTGAGAGGTAGGCAATGTTGTATGGATCCTGTGAGAAGTGTGTTGGTATTTTGGAATTACTTAGGTAAGCCAGCTAGCTAGCTACACCTTCAGAAGAGATGGTGTGGCTTTTAGTACTCATTTGTTAGAAAAAAATTAATGACTGTAAAGCTCATCATATCACAATTTTCATTTTTGGCATGTGCCATGCTTTATTTTCTTGTGTATATCACTTTTAGTTTAGATTCTAATTACACTATATGTGCAGCTATTAGAAATCTGAAGCTACCAAGTGTTTCAGATTTTCTCAATTCTTTGAGTACATTCCACCCCAGTGAAGCTGCACAGAAGCTTTCTTGTCATTTTCAACTCTAATACAAACAGTAGTAATTTCTCTGCTTCAACAGATTAAAAAAATAATTACGCTGCACTTGAATAAAATAATCTATTTCCTTTAACTAGTGTGTGAAAAGAAATACTGATCTTTTGTGTTATCCACATCTACCCAAATGTCCGACATGTGTCCTAAAGAGCCTCAAAGAACAAAAATGCTTTTTAGAGACTGTATTTCTTTTTCACATATAGAGTACTCATTTAGAGAAAGACATACCACACTGTAACTAATCTTTTGAACTACCATCCTTATCTTAACATTGTTTAAGTCATGATAGTAATGTAGGATGCTTATGATTGAAGCATCTATGTATTAGTTTCTGGAGGATTTGATATCTTCTCCTTGAATAATTCAAATTATTTGCCTTTATATTGGGACCATGAAAACAATTCTGAATTTAATGGTAAATTAGTGAGGTATAGATGTTGTCATCTTTTTTGGAGAGTTTTTTTCTGAAAATTGAGGTGTAAATGATACATCAGGTAACAGCTTCTTTGTAACTATTGTACTGTTGGTGCACTGAGGCTGCATTTTCATAACTGATTCAGCTAAGGCTTTATATTTCTTAATTTGTGAAGATGGTGTTTGCAAATAAATAGAATATCATAAAGCTTTCACAGCTTTGCCCTTTTCCCAAAACTGGCTAAAAAACCACTCCTGCTGGCACCAGGTAATACAATGAAGTCTGGTTCTGAATTCTACAGATGCTGCATGGGACAGGTAGAGCTAGAGGTTCTTCAGTTTGCATTTAGGAGCATGAGTTGAGCCTGTGTCAGTAGTGGAAACCTAAAAAAATACTTCCTTTGAAGTGTTTCCTTTATGGGCTCAGAAACACTGTTTCCATGGCAGGGACCTTTTTGACTTTGAATTTCATTAAAGGGTTTGTCCTGTAAGTTCCTGTGCTCTAGTGTCTTGATTTCTGCAGTGCTAACAAAAGCCAGCTGCTATCACAAACTGAAAGAATACTTCATTTCCTTCAATGCATACACCTTCCCTATTGTATAATCATAATTTAATGGATAGCACCACTGGTTGCTTAATACCACTGTATATGAAAACAAGGTGATTGTGCAGTGGTAAATGTGTCACTGTTTCTGTTCAGTGCTCAGTGCAATGTAATGTAGCACTGGGACATGGAAGGGCTCCACAACAGAAGCAATGTCAACACCTATACTAGCCCCATCTATCTTGATCTTAGATTTCACCTTTTTGTATAAGGAGAAGGGCATTCATGAGATACCAGTGACTGTGTTTCTTTTGTTTAATCAGTAATGATGGCTTGAATTAGGAAAGAGAATTAGTAGAAATACAATATGAAAGCCTAACAGGTGGTTGGAGTGAGAGTCTGTGAGTCCTGGCACATGTCCAAGTGACTTGCACAAAGGTGTGAAAAGGGGCAAATTAGTCATAGAAGATGGGCTGTAGGAATCCCCAGTTACTGACTAAAAAAAATGTAACTAACATCTGTTACTCATTTCTCTATAAAAAAGATAAGAATTGCTCTACTGTTATTATGTGGAAGAAAGTGAGTACTTGCCATTAAGCAGAAGCTTTCACGTGTGGCTTGTCTCAAACTGACAGGAGCCACGTGTCCTGATCGAGTTTGTGCAGTCATTCACTTAAGAAAAGGTTCTGGGATGAGAGGAATTGGCTGCTGCTGCAAAGGGAAATATGGACACAAAGGGCTCGTTCCTGCCTTACCTGAGGGAGCACAGAACAGCCTCAGCGAGGGCAGTGTTTGAACCCTGCTATAATGCTTCATTAATGCATGTGACTGCTTCATTAAACACGTTGGCATGACAAAACAAATGTGCCATCCCACGATGAATGCTGCTACGTACCTACTGATGGACACAGTGACAAAAGGGCAATTTCTGATGAGTGTAAAATAGCCTCAGCCTCCTCTTAGGGTAACCACTGAGCAAAATATGTGAAAATTCGGGTAGATTAGTCATAATAATGTGCTGAAACCCAACAACACACCTTGCCAATCACTTGATTGTTCCATAGGATTTCCTAATTGCAGGTTGATAGAAAAAGTGTTAAATGGGGGGGGGGAGGGGTTATTGCATAAAAACTCAACGTGTTAGAACCAGGGTCACAAATTCTTACCTGCATTAACATGGCATTTAGTGTTTCTAACCATTTGGGTTTAGAACAGAAATAGAAATTTTTGTCAGGCTTATTTAGGCTCAGTGATTTCCGCTTCCCCCCTTAGTTCTCACCTGAAGTCTCTAACATAAAGAATATCTTTTTATACCTTCTTATGTCTCTCTAGTAGTATCACAAAATCCTCACTGCCCACAGCTGGAATCCTAGACACTCCGTAGTATAAATAAATAAATATATAAGTAAACAAGTAGGTATAATAGCTACTCTGCACTTGTGAAAATGTCTGTCTTAACATGAGCTCGGTGAAAAACTCTTTTCCAGAGTAAGACTGTTATTAAAAAGAATATTATGTTGTATTGTTATAACTAAGAATACTTATTCCTGAATGAATCCATATTAATGCTACATAAACAATCTAAATATTTTCTGTTTTGACAGGGAATTTTCAAGCTGCCTTTGCCTTTTCCTGACATCATCTTCATTTTATGTTCTTTCAGGAGAAAACCTAGTTTGTTCTCATCGGAGTATGTCAAATACAACACTCCTTCTGGTAAGAATATCTGATTATTTAAGTTGTATTATAAAATGTAGCTCTCTGGAATCTGACACATTCAGCTGTTTTTCATTTTCTGTAACTGCATTTAACAGTTCCATCTTCCTTTCAGCAGCACTTTAATTCTTTTCGTTCCTTTGTTCCTGTCCCCTCTGCTTTCCGAATTTATTCTGCAACTTCATGAACAATGCTGTAAATCTTCCTGTAGTCAGTATTTCAGACAGTCACAAGCAGCATGTGGTATGTGAAATCCAGGCATTCCAAGATCTACTTTTATTTATCCTCTTGTGTTTCTGTTCATTTTGTGAAGTTTTTGGCATCATTAGTGGTGTCAAAATAGAGCATGTTGCCCTAGAAAGACAAATATAATAATATTTTTTCTGTGGAAAAGGAGAATGTTCAGGAGACACCTAACTGACTCCACTGTGTCATGCCATTTGAAGAACACACCCCAGGGATTTTTCATCAATGTCCCATCCTTTCTCTTTTGCAGGACTGTGCTATGTTTCTAGTTCACTGGTTTTGTGCATCCAACTTTACTACTTTTTACTGGTTCTTTTAAAATAAAAATTATGCTCTTTTTTATGCTATATTTGGGAAGGTTTTGAGAGCACTGTCTCTGTAGTTCTGTCTTATTTTGCCTTCTGTATTTTGGATAATAACCTTCATATTGTGGTGTATAATACTGTTATTGCACTTAATCCTGACTCTACAGAAAATATTTTATTTCCTGCCAGTGAACTGAGGAGGGGAGGAAGCTACTGCTTCAAATTGTTTCAAACAGTATAAAGGAATGTATTGTAAATAATCTCTTGCTTTTGACTATTCTGTATTTATAAATGGAGTGCTGAACTTGAGTATGTGACAGACCTAGGGGATCACAGAGGCCCAGACATAAGAATTGCATATATGCAATTCTACAGGAAGGAAACAATTCTTAAATCCACACATTCAGAGAATTGTACTTGCAAAGGTGAACTGTCCCCTCCTAAATCCATGCCTTCATATTTCAGTGTAAAATATTTGTGCATAGTGTGTAAACTCATTTCAGGTTTAAAGAAACCCCAAACAAACAACAAAATCAAATTAATACAGGCTTCTGAAAACTGTCAGCCCTTCAAACTGACTCTGAACTATAGAAAAGTTTGGAATTTGACAGTGATTCTGTTACAATGCAAATATTTGTAAGAGATAGCATGTTACTATTGAATTGAAAGTACTGCAAGAGAAATATATGAAAAGGATTAATAGACAGAATACTTGATGTCAAAACTATTTTTTTTCCTTTTTTTTTTTTTATTTTTTTTTTATTTTCAAGATTTTGGGTCCATGGAAACTCTTTTTCTGTGTTGAAAACTAGAAAAATTGAATGCTAACCCTAAAGAGACTCAGTCGCTTCAACTGTGTAAGTGGGAGGGTCCAGTTTTTTCATCTTTTGTTTGCTGATGATAACAAAAGTTCTATTTCTATTTAATTTGGCAGTCTAGGAGAAAGGATTTTCTTTTAATTTTTTTACATTTTCAGTGAATGTGTGTGATGACTTGAGTTGCTGAATGCTATTTTTATGCACACCTCCTATTAGAATCAGACAATTTATTCAGAAAAAACAATTCCGTTTCATAACTGGTACTGCAATCTATGGTGAGAGCTCTGTCCTGTTGTCTGTGGGCATGACCTCCTGAACTCCTTCCTATCTCAAGTATTCCCTGATTCTCTGATTCATATCAAAGTCCAGTTCTGTGAGCCTAACTTTTAATGACTGGTTTGCCATCAACCCTTCTACTCTGAGCTGTGCTGTCTGTAGTCCATAAAGGGTTCAAATCCAGCCAGGGGGAGGGTGCACTGCAAATGAAAAACAGGGCATCTCCCCTGGCCTCTCCACAGTGTTTAACTCTGGCATTAAAGTCTCCTGGTTAAAGTTATCCTCTGTGCCTGACTTAAAGTTTTGGGGAATTGTTTATCCACGTGGAAAACCACTTAACCTCAGAATTTATGCTCTGTTCTATGAAGAATAGCACAGAATAGAGCTGAGTTTATAGTTAGATAAAGATATATATATATTTGTATAATATATAGAGTTATGGTACTGAACATAACTGCCTGTGGTCACTCTATTCACAGGTCTGTCTGTAAGGTCTAAAATACATTATTACCAGGGATGAGCAAACAGAAGATTCAGATGAATATGCAGAAACCCATCTTCCTTGCTGTTTGGTCTTATTTGTTTTGTTCTGCCTTTTTTTTTTTTTTTACTTCTGTTGTATCCCAAATATGACTGTCTTTTCTCATAGAAGAAGGAGAAGTGCTTTTAAAAGTATTTATATTTATTTTTTTTTATTTTAAATAATCTGCAGAGGAACTCATTAATCTAGAATTAATGAATATAGTTGAACATTCAGATTGATTGAACTTAAACTGACTTTTTTGCTACTCCAAAAGATCTTTTCTTGTGATTTATTTCAACAAAACTCTTTGTCACCGTTCTTCTTGTGCAAAGGCAGTAGGTCAGGAAAAGTTGCGTTTTCTGCTGCCTTGAGTAACAGGATTTGTATTCGCATTTATAAATTTAATACAGCAATGGGTTGTTATCTTTGTTGTTAGTCACACAATCATTCATCTTATGATCTCCTATTACAAACAATTAATTGATTAAGCTGCAAAATATAACACTTAATACTTAAATATAAAAAAAAAAAAAAAAACAATGGTCACTTCCCACTGCACTAATGTGTGGTCATCTCTGGAATAAGAAATTGACACTTCATCTGTGTGCTTTCAGAGGGTCAGTGTACGCAGGTGAAGCTTCATTCAGAATTCAGGGAGCTGAGAATATAATTATTTTAATAATTAATTTTATTTTAATTGCATTTGGCCAGTATGCTTAAGTCAAGTAATACTCCTAAAAAACAAAGCTGGGAAATTTTTGTCATTCTCAAGTGTTGTGGTTTTCTGTCTTGAAAAAAAAGTATCACTATGCAAAACAAAACTCAAAACAACAAACCCACCCCTTCAAACAATCCAAAGCAAACTGTATGAAACTTGGAGATTAGACTGTGACTAAAATGACAGTGTCCCTGTTAAATGATGGATACATCTCTGCATTACTCAGGTATTGATTTGATGTCTTTCCAACATTGACTGAAATTAGGTCACAGACGTGACAGAAGCTTAGCTCAAGACACACGATAAACTTGGATGCCTTGGATATTTCAGATACATTAAGTTGATATCAGCAGGTGACACTTTATACCACTGTGATTTAAATCCCTCACAAATCGTTTGGCATCAGCAGGAAAGAGAAGTAAGTGGAATTATTAATAGGATATTTAATGAGGAAGCACCTGTTTGGCCAGATGTTTGTTTAAATAGATATGTTTACCCTTTCACTGCATAAAACAATTAATGATTGTGCTTACAGTCTTAAAATGAGTATTTTCCAAATTTGAAATATATCAACTTTAAAGATTCCAAGGGCAGAATTAAGAAAAGGAGATCATTTTAACAGTAGCTAATATTTTTATTTTTAAAAAAAAATAAACAACTATATTAAAGCATCAGGATTAGTTCAACTCCATTCAACTGAAATCTGTTAATGAAATAACGTTTCCAGTTAAATCCATGTTCCAGAAGTTCCTTGGTTTTGTGGGGACAAGCTATTAATTTTTCTGTTAACTTCAAGGAAAGTTAAACTGGTCCTGACAAATACGATCACTGTGAGTTTGTTGTCCCAGAACACCTCACCCAGGGTAGTAAATGTGTTCCAGCTGTGGGATGTCTGCAGCTCCTGGGGGCAGCAGTGGTGTGTCCTAGGGCAGGATGTGTGACAGGGAATGTCTTTGGTCTCAGCCTCTGTAATGTAATGCTGTGCTGTGAATACAAGTGAGATCAGCAGGAAAGGCTGGGAGATGTCCACGTTAGAATCCAGGATTGTGTTCATCCTCTGCTGAACGTTTCTTTATCCGTGCAGGAAGAGCTGCTCCTGCAGGATATCAAGGCAGAGCTACCTTGGTATCTGCATCTCATATCCTTCTGTAGGACGAAGGAAAGGCTTGCACCAATTCTCCCATGTCAGCGCTCCCATCGGTTTTGCCCACTGGACTGATTGTGAAGTCCTTTCCTCATTAACTGTGAGCAATCTGCATTTTAAAAGCAGGAAGAAGGGAAGAACCCTGTCATGAGGGAATTTGCAGGTGTTTCCAAGCAGGTAAATTCAAAGAACAATTTATGTAAAGGTATAGGCGAGTCTTTCTTAAATATATCCTTGTGATGCTCAAGAGTTGTTTGCTATTTTCTCAGTTGCTTTAATTACACAGAAAAAAAAACTTGATTCCTTCCTGTCAGAAAAGCTGTCAGCAACCCAGTTTTTCTACGATAAGGCCAGAAGTGAAACACAGCAATGTTTGTCTGTTACTTTTTGTGAGCCAAAAATTTCCCAACTGCCCTCAGTCTGGGGTCCTGTGCTTTAACCAGGGGGGAGCAAGAGATGCAGATCATAGTTATGAAAATAATTTTGGGTTTGTTCTACTCAGATTTACACTTTGAGCATTTTTAAGAAGAATCTTTTTGTGCCAGCAGATGGAAAGGTTTATAAACCATGAAGAATAGTGTAATGGAATAGGGCTTGAATTTCTAGAATTCAGTCTCTAAAAAATCCCATCCTAAAAAGACTGACATAATTTCATGTTTTTGTGTAAAATGCAAGATTTCTACTAATGACTAACTTTCATAGAAGTGCTTCGTAATAAAAGATACTAATAGCTTTAAAGGAACAATTAAAATAGTGGGAAGAAGTTCTACTCAGCGAGGACCATTTGCTTTAATCCTTGAGAAATAATAAGGAAATGAGCTAACACCACTTACCATCACAGTCCTGTCAGAGCCAAACAAAAGAGAAAGATGCGATAATGGCTCAGGATGGGTTGGATCACACCCTCCCTGGCGAACAGGAGCAATTTGCAGTCAGGTGCTGTTTGTTATCGCTTCAATTAACTGTACTGTTACTGGGCTGCAAGAGCTACAGCCCAAACAGGCAACACGTTTGCTGGCATTTGCCCTGAGAACTGACCTGTATCTATAGCTGTAGAAATTAAGAAACTTTTATGATAATACCTCTTTTTTTTTTATCCACCCTCCCTTTCCCCCCGCTTTTACTTTGGCTTAATGAAACTCAAAGCATTTCCTTAGAAGAAAGCTTGTTCCATAGGAGTGGTTTGGTTGGTTGGGTTTGGGTTTTTGTCTCTGTGCTTTCCTTCCCAGCTACTCTTATAATCCATTTTCTCTCTTGCTTTCTCTATGAGATTAAATTCATAATCCTCTCTTTGCAGCATAACGAAATAATAGCATCATGCACACACACAGAGCAGCCCCTGTCTTGCTGGGCTTTTTATTTCTCCAAGAACATTCATATGGCTTGTGGCTCCTCCTTAGGGGAAAGCAATATGGACCAAAGTGAAGCAGTCGTTCAGTTCATGTATGGTGCAGATATTTATAAAAATTTTGAAAAAAACCCAAACAAATAAGATAAAAGCCCCCAGTTTGCATTAAATCTGTCATATCTCAGCTGTTGCCGAATTCCACAGGAGGCCATCCTTCTCAGAATAAAAAGTTGTGGCATTGAACAATTCCATTGTTTGGTTTCATGATCTTACAAATCCAACACCTGAAGATTAAGATCAGGACTTTGGATGCACCTTGAACAAAAAAATGCTTGCTGGGTACTCCAAGGCACAGAGGCTCATTGTCTAAGAATTTTGATATTGGTCCAAGCTTCCTAGTGGAACATTGTGATGATCTCCCATTATTGGGGATTGCTCCATTAGGAGATTACTTTTTTAAATCTTAAAACTTTTTTCAACTTATGCATCAATTATATTCTATATCCATATATGCACTGGATTATCTTTCATATATAAGCAATTGTGGACACGCTGTTAGAAAGCTAGGAAAATTACAGCCTGGAAAGTTACTTCGAGGCCAGAGCTTCTCAGCTCCATTCCCAGGCTGATAAACTGGTTCAGCTTCAATTGGGAAGAAATTCTCCCAGGATGATAATCTGGTCAAAACAGAATGGAATTGACAATAAAGATTAACACCTAGTGTTTTCTGTAGGACACATTCTAAAGTACGGTCTCACAGATGTTTTTCTCAATTATCCAATGAGCTACTGTCCTGTCCTAGCTCTCCATAGCATGCTTTAAATATGGGTTGTCCGTTCAATAAAGTTGGTTCTTTTTCCCTAAAGAGGCCCATGTGTGTTGCTGTTCTTGCTGTCTCTTTCTCTCTCTCTCTAGTGCAGTAACCACAAGCAGTTAGTTGAGAAAAGAAAAGAAAGTACGCCTGTAAAATGAAATAAAAAGAAAAGGAAAGATGAGTTGTTAAAAGAAATACCATTACAGATGTTGCTTCACTATTAAACTTTAAATTATCTGTTAATTTCTACTGAATGTAAGAAAAAAAGTCGTAAGAGAGAGAAAATGTCACATTTCATGTGTGAGATAAACCTTAATAGGATTATGAGTTTAATAGCAAAAGTAAATGATAATAAAGTAATAAATGAAATAATAATAAAATAATAATAAATAAAATTTACTTCTCAAAATGAAGAAATTATTAGAATTTCCCCTTTATCTTATGGGGGAATGGGGGAGTTGATTTTGCATTTGTCTTTTAGTGAATTGCAGAGCAGGTGGAAGAGAATAGACTTGGTTGTTTGGGGATTGAACATTCAAGCTAATAATGGTAGTAATTTTCTTTTGATCCATAAATTGAAATTGCAGCAAAAACTGGTGCTTGGACAAAACAATATTTTCTGACATAAATTTTGAAACAAAAGTCCAGGACAATATTTTTCAGTTGATGTAAGAAGCAAAAGCTTCTAAACTTCTGGAAAAAGTAATTTAATGAGAAGTGATTTTTTAAAAAAATTATTTAAGTTTGGCATTTGAGTGCAAACAGTTCTTTTTCAATAAATTTAAAGTTAAAATGTCACTTTGTTTTGATTTGATGGCTAAAAAAACCAAATTAACATTTCAAAATGAAATAAAAATATCATTTTGAATCAATGTTAATATGAAAGGTCACTTGGTTTTCATAGCCAAAAAATCCTTCTGGAGCAGAATATTTCATAATTAAGCAGGAATTAGTTTTTTTTTCAGAATGTCTTATAGAAAAATGTAAATTATTTTATATGTATGAGCATCAGCTCTCATTCATACTATGCATGAGAAATATGTTGTCTGTCTGTATCAAAACTATACTTTGTCTGTATTCCATATCTCCTCTGTCTTAGAAATACTTTCCAACTCTCTGAAGCTGGAGCTTTGTTAGAAATGTGGAAATGGGTTTTCCACCTGTGACCCTGGGCAGGCTGCTTCACCTTTCCATGTCTTGTAGGTGCTCACAGTCCTGGGAATGCCCTTCCATCCTCTCCTCGTTTGTAGATGCCAGAGCCCAGTGGAGCTGCTCACGGGCTGGTGTTACCTGCATGGCAGGAAAGGTCCTGTGCTGGCATTTAAAGGTTGAACATGGGGTAGGGAGAGATTGGGGTCCCTCTCCTCCTAATCTCCAACCTGTAGGAGCTGTTGGACTTTGGGGACACAGTGCTTTATTCCTCAGCTAGGGAATGTGCAGATAAAGATAAGACGGTACTCAGTTGTGGAAGAGTTCAAAACTATTGGCTTGCTCCCTTTATTGTTTTTCTTGTTTCCTTTCCCAAATGAGGGAGTCTCGTGCTGTGCTTTGCAATGTACTCCTGCTTGTTCTACAGAAATGTTTACCATTTTTCTCAGCTTTTGCTAGCAATTACTGAAGATGCAATTTTGTGCTTAATGAGCAGCTGAGTGCTGAACCTTAAAAGAAAAAAAAGCTTCCCCTCTCCAAATATTAATTAATCTTTCAAGTTAAAATACTGTAACACAAGCATCCTGTGTTTAAACACCCTGACTCTAAAATACTTTTCAAATGGTCAGATCATACATTTTCTTTCAAGGGCTCACAGGCAGCACAGAATAAAGCAGGAAACTTGTAAGGTTATCTTACTCATTTGGTTTTGTATGCTTCCTTTGCTATCCACAGTGCCCAGAAGTTTTCCAAATTAAGATGCTATTAGTCCACTTGCAGCTGGAGACTGACCAGCTCTTCCCCTTCCCCGGCCTGCCATAGAATCTCTTTGACTGGTGCTGGTTTCCTTCTGGTCTCCTCTCAGGCTGGGACTGGCC
Organism: Rhabdornis inornatus; assembly: GCA_013397075.1. Lineage (NCBI taxonomy): Eukaryota > Metazoa > Chordata > Aves > Passeriformes > Rhabdornithidae > Rhabdornis > Rhabdornis inornatus. The sequence continues at coordinate 383,995 of VWZS01006277.1, read as the reverse complement.
TGTGCTCCAGGAAGGAACCTCAAGCTTGCTGAGCCCCTGCCTGCAGCTGGCACTAACCTGGGCATGGAAGCAGCTGGGTCAGGGCCTTGGTCCCTCAATTTTTATTTCCAAGAACTGGGAAAGCTGCACCTCCTTCTCTGGGGTGAAGCAAGTATTAACAGGCAGTAGAGCAGGAAGGAACTTATAACCTCTTATGTTTATTTCTAGTTAAGTGAAATTGATATTTGATGGACGCTTGGTGTCCAATTTTGTTGTTTTTTTTTTTCTAACTAGTTAATGAAAGAAGATAGCTTTTTTCTCTTTTCAAGTGCAAACATCAAATTACAGCAATCTAAGTTTCTAAGAATTTTGTTCAAGGTCTTTCAGTTTCTCTAAAAGCTTCTGAATACTTAACACTTTAGCCTAGCTTGGTTGTCACTGAACTCAAGCTGTACAAAGCCAGAAGAAAAAATAGGTGTAGATAAATCAAATTGGATGATCTTTTGCATTCATATGGTGACTCTTTCAGAGAAAACAGCCACAGCCACATGGGTGCTTTCAGACTGGCAACCTTGCCAGTAAACAAAGATGCAGGTGAACCGTATCTTTGCTTGAATCTAAGAAAGAACAGTCTGTAATGTTAGCATTAATCTCAAAGAGAAAAACACAACCCCATATGTAGTGAATATGTTTTTCCATAGAAAAAATAGACAAAAGAAATTTTCCAGAGTGCCCACCCACCCTGTTCAGAGACATAGCAGCAACAGCAGCTTCTGCTCCTGCCCACTGCTCACTGTGGTGGATGCTCAGCAGAGCAGAGGAAATCCCTGTTCTGAAGTGCTTGGAAGAGAGAGGCAGGTACTCAATGAGTGGCTGTGCTGCAGCAAGGAGAGCCTGCAGTTTGGTAGAAAGTGTGCAGGTCCTCCTGGGTACCCAACACAGAGCTGATTTGGATACTGCGGCAAGTGGACTCTGAGAAATACTAACTTTTCTCTCAAGGTTTGGTTTGCATTAGTGTCTCCAAAGAAGGAAAAACGGCTTTTTCAATTTTATTAAATTGAAGGCAGTGCTATTAGTGATGTCAGCCACTGAAAAATTAGGGAGAAGGATGTGATTATGGCATGTAGCAATTCATCACTGACATCGATGCACCTGTTTTGCAAAACTGGAAACACAGTGAGGCTGACATACGTGCACAGGGTCTTGTTTTGTACTTGTTTTTTTCAACCTTTGTGCAAAAATATAGCTGGGTTTTATTCTTGCTTTGGTGGAAACACTGAGTGCAAGTAATGCGGGTTCCCATCCTCTTATGTACGGACATTTCAGTTTACTTTCAGGAAGTTTATTCTAGCAGGCAGTCAATTATAACCAAGAGACTTCAATGACATGCTAATATATTTCATGGTTGCATAGTGATAACATTACACTGAACATGGTATCCACAAACTTCCAACTATGTACAGTGAAATAAATCTGATATTCTTTTGGTCTGATTTTCCTATTAAGAATGAAAATACACCATAAGATTAAACTAGGCAGTGAGAGATATTAGTAGGATCTTGGAGTTCTGATTAACAGCTGTGTTGTGGTTTGCTATTTTCTTTTGCTACAACCCTGTTTTCCCCTATGCATTGTGATGGTTCCTGCCTGTGTTAAACCCTCAGTTCGTCTGCTCCAGGTCTTCCTTTCCTGCCTTTGCCCCTGTCTATTGGCCTAAGCCCTCCCCTTTTTCCTGACTTTTCCCTGCCAATCACCCTAGTCCCTACCTCCCAAGCTGTCAATCCTTCTCTGGCCACATCCCTTGTTCTGGAATGTTCCCTGTCTGTTACAAGTTTCCAGTTATGTGATTTAAAGTTGTTAGTTGTGGACCGCCCATGTTTCCTTTCATTGGAGAATTGTACCCGAGATCCCTCCTACTGTACTGCCCCTGAGCTCTCCCGATTGGTCTTTGTATCGTACCCTCCCCTGGGGGTGGGCCCCTATTTAAATGGTTGTCAGACCATTCTCGGTGCCTTTTGTGGTTTCCTTCCCTCCCTTTCCTCAATAAGCCCTTTTTGGACTCACAAAAGGACTCCTCCTGATCTTTTGCCTTTCCTTAGACGTGAGATTAGCCCAAAGGGTTCACAGCCCTAGTTGTATTCCCAGTTCTTGGCATCTGGGAAACAGCCCACTCTTGGCGCTGGTCTCGCCCTCAGAGCTAGCTGGGCAGGCCAGAGGAGGGTGAAAAAGGCGAGCTGCGTCACAGCTGAGCATTTCCAAGTCATAAATAAATAAAACAAAAAAGTCTATTTGGTTTGTCAGCCTCTGGGCAAAGTGCCTTCTGTTGTTGCAGCCCTCTAGGTAGTATTTACTAAAAAGTGTTAGCAGAAAAGCAAAAGAGAAAATACTTCAGTATTTTTCTTCTTTTTTTTTTCTCCCTTATTTTCTAACCTAAATTCTGCTTTCATGGCTCTGTTTGAACAAGCCAGAGGGCTGGATATGGATTAAATGTTGATATGTTGTATGCATATATATACGTGTATGAGGACATGCCACATATATCTACACAAATGATTTTGTTTGGGGAACCTAGGATAATGTGCTCAAGTAGGACAAGCCCTTCTTCCTAGGCTCTTTGTTTCTTGACACCTCCTTCAAACAGTGTATGTTTAAAAACATATATTAAGAGAATACATTTATAAGCTATTATGCTGTAATAGATTCTCTCAGTACTATCTAATATTATAACTGTACCATGCAGTGAAACCTCCATGAATTATTAATTCCTAAAAGGGTCATACCAGAGAATATTTTCAATGGGATGGTTCAAAATGAAAGTGCAGCACTGGGCAGAAAAGTGACTGGTTAAATGGGACAAAAACTCTTAGTTGGCATGAAGACTATATTGTATTGTGTTATTTTTGCCTTTTTTTTAGGAGTAGCATGTGTGCATGTTCTGCCCTGAAAGGCTTGGGGTTTTCTACTTTTTTCTTTCTTTCCTTTTTTGCTCTTTTAACTTCTCTGTGTTGCAGGATCTGAGTGTACTTTCTATTTCCGTCTGTATTGTCAACTGAATTCTAATCAAAAAGTAATAGCAAAGTCAAAGTGAGGAGGATAGAGACTTTCTTGGGGCCTAATATTATCCTATCAATATTTTTATTATGAAAAAATAAAATACTGTTATGAAACCCTCCATGATTGCATACAGTCTCTATTCTATCCAGTCATGAAAAGCAGGAAGGCTGTTGCCTTCTAGAAAAGATCCACAGCATTTTTTCAAATGCACTGACTACAGTCAGGTAAAAAAATAATCTGTGGCTTTCTCTGGGTTGTTTCCATCCCATCTGTACAGCCCAGTGAGATCCTTCTGAAGGGTGTATGCTTTGAATGTCTTACATCTTTATTAGCTAGAATTGTTTCAAGGTTTTTAGTTTATTGCTAAGAGGGGGTTTCATAATAAAAGGATGTCTCATTTGATTTTTTAATGTAATCTGTGAATATAGACTCATGGTAGAGAGACAGCAAAACAAATTCAAAAATGTGCATATGGTTTAGTGTCTTTGCTTGAATCTTGGTAGAGGGAAACTAAAGGTCTTTTTTGTGATGTACAACTCTACCCTTGTAATGTATGGCCATATATTTGTAAGGGATGCCATGCACGTCTTTCAGCAGAAACATGGGAAAACCAGTTGGAATGGACTGTGTTCACCCATGTTATTTTCACAACTTCTGAGTAAATTTATGCCCACTCTGAAAGTTACATCTTCGAAAGGAAAACCTGTGAATGGGAGATAACAAAGTGTCTGCCACTGGAAGTGTTTGTCCTACATGCAGATTGGCTGCACTTGATGTAGATAAGGATGTTTCAGTCACATAAACAGATGGAACAGGAGTAACACTTCTGGTCACCTCTACACACTGTGTTTGACACTGGCAAACAGAAGTGGGTTTGAACTCTGACGCAAATGCAGAAACAGATCTGCAACTTCTCACATTGACCTGCAGTGACAAAACCCAGATGTTTTTGGCTTAATGTTTGCTTGTGAAGATTATTACCACATTTATTAGGTTTAGGTAATACATTCATGCTGGCAAAAATAATAAACATGATTAAAAGGCCTCCTTCAACGAGTCTTGTCCCTGCCCAGTGAGTTCATGTCAAAGCTTTATTGACAACTTGACCTTGAAAATAAAAGGTAATGGTCCTTTCTGACACTTCATTTTCTTATCACTTTATTAGCTGAGGGAATCTGGTGCAGAAACATTAACTAGACATAATTAATTTGCATTGATGATATCAATCAACCTCTATTTAAGTAATATAATCAAGTGCTGTAATTTATTTCCAAATATGATGAAAGACATAGTACTCTATGTCTAATGACAAAAGGAAGGAAAAAAATGTGAATGTTATAAGAGAAACTTTGCCTACACTCTGTGGAGGTCGAAAATACAGAATCTGAACAAAATAGTCACTATTTTGCATTTGTATGTACTTCTTTTTACCTTAGGTGGCAGGCAGAACACAGCACATTCAAAACCAGCAGCCTGTTTTAATTGAGGCAGGTTATAGATTTTAACTGGGGAGGTGGTAAGTGCTTGTCAAACTTGCCAAATTTGAAATAAATTCTTTTTTTATTGGGGTGGGAAGGCATATTTTTAGCAATTTAGTGATAGCAAAAATGTTATTCCCTTTTTTCTATCCACTTTCTATCCACTACTATAAATTTTTCCCTGTTACTGTGTGTAGAATCTGCAGAATGCAACTGCTGTGTAAATAAAAGTTGCACAGCAACAAAAGTTGTGCCATCAACTACATGGTGGATAAAAGGATGGAGGGAATAGGAGGGCAAACAAACATGAGTTGAAGTAATAGAAAATGTAAGCAATACAGGCTAAATAGAGGTCTGCATCAACATCGTGATTAACGTATGTGACACTCTGTTTGGGAGAAGCCTTTTTTCTTCCTTTAGGACCAGAAGCAAGGGTCAGTCAAATCTGCAATGGTAATGTGGGTATCTTATTGCTGTAGTTGTGTTAGCTGCTCCTTAAAGGGTCAAACTCCTGTAAACAGAAGATAGTCTCAAATGTACCTATAATTAACTAAATGTCTTACATAGTGATGAAAGACAGCAGGTATCTTTTGAAATGATCTTTAGATAGATATTATCATGGTAAAGGGTAGTTCATAAAACATTTTTTTGTGTAGCTTTCTTTGGCTGAAAAGATCTTGAGTAGAAATACAAGGAAGAGGATGGACTGTTTTGAAAGATACAATTTCTTCTGTAGAGAAATTATAAATAATAATGAGACTTAAATATTTCCTTAAAAAAATCCTCCATACAGCTTGTGGTTGAACTAAGTTTTTCTCCATGAAAAATACTCATCTGTAACTCCGGATAAATACAGAAAGTCATGAATTCTCCCTAGTTCAGAGATATAAATGGGACAAAACAAGTCAGCACAAAATAGCCACCAGAGGCAGGAAAAGCTGGGACACAATGTCTTTGTCAACACATGACAAATGTAGAGACAGAACAAATTTTTTACATTTTCTTTATAATACTTTTATTGGAAATACACATTTGTATGAAAGAAGCACCTCAGTCGCAGAGATAAGTAGATATTTTGATTGAAGTAGAAGAAATTCCTTTGTAGATAAAATAGCTTAGGCTCTGTTCACATTTTTTTCTGATTCTAAACCTTATTTTAAAATTTCTTTCAAAAGCACATGGTCAAATTTTAGAATCTTTTTTTTGTCTCTAAAGAAATAGCATAGCAATATGAATCTTAAAGTAATGAAGGGAATCCATCATAGAAGCTCTGTGATCCTGCTCACCGGTGTTTGGTAACTCCCCCTGGATTGACATAAGTGGTATTAGAGCTCTCCTACTTCCTCAGTATAAATACATTATCACTGATCATATTTAGTTCTCTAGCTTGCTTTGCTTTGATCTTTCCTCTCTCATTCTGCTCTTATCCAGCTCTTCTTCTTTTACTTTCCATGTTAATGTCCCTGTCCTCATCTGTAATATTTTACAATGGCTTTTTTTTGTTGCTCAGATTGTTGGGTGCTTGCATGCTGGCCACTGAATTAGAAAACAGGCTGTTTATATAAGCAGGTGAGCTGCACATTTCTTTATCAGGAGTGCTGTATCTAACACATTGGAGACCAGGGGTTATTGAAATTAATAGAATTCTGGCTCTAACAACCTTTTCTAATAATTGATTTGATTTGGAGAGAGGTTGTTTGTTCATATAATTGACCTCCCTCTTTTTTTCTACACGTACATAGTGTAATTTCTTGAGTTCATTAGCAACAAACTTTCAGCTCTGTGCTTGTGATATGGGTAATAGATGCTTGCAACATGTGATGATTCTATCACCACTTGGGGCCAGAAAGAAAACTAGGCATTCATGTACCATGGTGTAGTTCTTCTGCAGAGCAGGTTGAAGCCTTTCTGTTCCAATATTCATAACCCTCAGTTTGGTAAATTTGAAGTTATACCATCATTTATCCAGTACAGTAGCAAAGAAACAGTTTACTAATTTGCAGAAGAGAAATGAAAGAAGAAAGCATAACCTCTAGCTGATACAATAAATGAATCATTTATACAAGGCACAATAAACACTTAGCTGTTTCCATTCCTGGTTCTTGTACTGAATTATTTTCCCTCATTTTCTGTTTTATTTCTGAATGCTGTTCATATTAATGGAAAAAGGTCTCTATCTCCCAACTTTATTTCCTCATTATTATTCATTGGTCCAAAGAAGCTGAGATGGGCATCTCAGTTTATTTAATCAGTTGCTCTCTGCAAGGGAGGTTAGGAATCATCTCTGTGTATCAGAACTGATATGTAGCAATGCCCCTCGGAAGAGATTAGTAGGTCCGTGTTGAGGTGGAAGCAGCAGGGTAGAATGAAATCTGAAACTGGGTTAAGTAATTGGGTTCTTGTTCAATAAAAGTGCTTGTTTGTGTGTTGTAATGAAAGATCTTTGGTGCTGTGGACGTCTGAATCCAAATATCCTCTGGATTTTCTGATGGATAAAGTGATAAGGCTGAAAGGGATTTAATTTAGGACTGTTGAAAAACTTTAAAGAGATTAGAGAAATTCGTAAATTCTCTCTTTCATATCACGGTGGCTTTTGTGTCTTACCAGAACCAAACTGTGTAAGGAGAGGGATCCAAGGTCAGGGTTGTCAGGGTTCTGATTTGGGGTGGGGCTGCTATGGGGATGCTGCTTCTTTCAAATGCCCATTTGAGGTGCAAGTGCAGAAAAGATAATGAAGAAATTTCTGGCCTTGTTTGGGTTCCTTTATTTTGGATTTAAGAGGATACCTGCATTTTTGTTTTTTTAATTCATGATCAATAGCATTTGCAATTTTATTTAAATGCTTATTTTTTTAATTTTTATTTTGCTTCATTATAGGATTGTTTTCAAGGCTTGATTACACCATCAGATCTCTGGTAACTCTGAAGGCCATGTAAAGCTTAGACATTCTTTGTCATGTTTTATTTAGGTGTGGTAGTTTTCTCACACTGCAAAATTATGTTTCTGTGAAGCTTTAAGTTCTCCAGATTCATTAGTTATGTTTATATTAAAAAAACCCAAACATGTAAGAATAGAATGCTGAGAATATAGATAATGAAATCTTACCTTTGAGGCATTGCTTGTAAAATTATCTCTGAATCTTTGTTTTTTCTGTGTCTGAACAGCACTACAATGTCTAGCTTGGAGCCAAGTTTTGTCTTGATCACAATTTTCTATAAGGGTTAATTGTCTTATTGCATTACTAAATCAGCTTTGGAAAAGATATCCATCTCCTTGAAAATAGACTAGTTTGTTTTTTTCGTTTGTTTTGGGGTTTTTTTGTTTGTTTGGTTGTTGGTTTCTGGTTTTTTTTTATGTTGATTTAATGTACTTGTTTAGCCACAGATTCAGAAGAGTTAAAAGTTAGAGTAAGTTCCAAGGTTTCTAGAATTTAAATATTTTCTGGAAGTACCTGTCCTTGGAAAACTCTCTGATTTTACAGGCACATGTATGCATATATATAAGGAGAAAAAGCCACATGCTTCAATGAATTTAAATGCGAAGTGCTTCCTTTCACTTGTTTATATGACAATGCTTATTTTACCATGTTGTTAACCTCAAGCATTCTGACACTGCTCACACCTTTTGTCTATGGCATCCTCTTCCCTTTGTTCCTTGAGATTACAGCTATGCATTAGGGATGCTTTGTTTTCCTGGCTTTTTCTACAATTCCAAAGAAATAAATAGAAATCTTTCATGCTTTTTTGTTCTAAGGATTGCTATAGCAGACACTTCCAGAACTGTATCATAAAAAAATTAGATTTGGAATGAACATGAGAGTTGGTAGCCTGTGGCAGCTCAGATGATCTGAAATGCTCAAAGAAACCTTTTTTTGTAGTGGGGAGGTTTTTCAAAATGTCTTGCTCCTTAGGTATTTTCAGTGAGAATAATATTTTACTTCTAGTTTAAAAACAAAACTAAAACAATACCAAATAACCCTCCAAAACCTAACACCACACAGAAATGAACTATTCCTTTCCAACATGTACTGGAGAATCCTCTGCAGAAGGTGGCATACCCTGCCTTTGTGATTACCATATTGCATTTATGCATTTGTCCACAAGGTCATTGTAGTGGGATAGTCATGGATTTAATAAAATTTGAAAATAGATATGTTATTAAATGTTTAAAATTTCTGCAAATGGTAATGTAATCGCATGAGGTTTTAAAATCTGACATATTTCATTTTATGAATCAAGATTTTTCTGGATTTCTTCATGTTTCAGTCTCCATACAGGTGTTAACAGAACAGCCAGAAGAAACAGTCTCAAAGCCAGAAATTTTTCTTTGGCTTGTGAGGTCAGGGATGGCTGCATAGCTCATTAATTTCCACTGATATTGACACCAAGTGCTTCACTTGAAGAACTGTGTAACTCTTGTCTTTGCTTGCAAGTGTAAAAGGATATTTTCAATATTTATTTCCTGTCTACTAACATGAAACTCTACCTCTCAGATGACAAGTTTAAGTCAGATGATCAGATTGTGTCTGCTTATCTCCATTTGGAGCTGCAAGAGAGGATATAATTAATGTCCCTGTTACAGATGAGGGGAACTCCCCTGCTCCCCCAGCTCATGTCAAGGCCATTTCCTCCCAGCCTGGCAGTCAGTTGTGTAGATGATCATTCCCTTATTATAAGTGATACCGAAGGAAAATCCTTCCCCTTGCAGCTGGGTACAGCCAGGGGTGGTACCTGCTCCTGTGGTGTTCATTTCGTCACTTGGGGAGGGGTGGAAACAGAAGTTGTCACTCACACTCACAAAGGCAAAAAGGTGTCCTAAATAACAGTCTGCCTAATTGAACTAAGGGATTCCTGACCCCAAAGGAGGGTGAAAAGTGTATTATTCCCCTCCCCTGTCATGCTCTTTAATTGGTATCTTGTATCTGGGTGTTTCAACCTTGACCACATTTCTAGCTTCTACCCTCCAAAGTCCAGTCACTGCTTCCCCTGGCAGGAACACCAGGCACCCACCAACCCTCACAGGGGGAATGCAGCCCTCTGGAATGCCCTCTTTCCTTATTTTGACACTGACTCCTGGCAGCCAAGAGCAGTAGCTTGTGTGCTTGATAAATGGTGGCTCTTACAGCAACATTTCCATTAACATTTTATGTCTTTTTTATTTTTGTAGTGGGCTACTTGTATCGGGTACTAGTGGCACATATGACTAGCTATACATGTATAGCTTTTCCAAGCCATGCTATTTCTTAAAAATAGCCCTGATCTCTCATTTCCCAATTAATTCAAGCAATTTAAATTAAATAATTTTGGGAAAAGGAGAGCTGAGTTTGGGGTCTAGGCCTGTATTTTTCAGAAGGGAGTCATTAATAGCTGATACAAATTTTCATGTACAAAAGTAGACATGTTGGCCTCCTCTGTGCATTTTTATATATTTAGAGTAGAATTGTTTCACAGAGAGAATTATTTCTGTCTTTCATTAGAAGCATACTTTCCAAGCTTTTGTTCACTTAAATATAACAAAATTACTTGATAAATAATCACAACTTTTCATTCAGTTAGCTAATGTCAAAAAAGAAATAATTTCTCAATTCTCTATTTCCAGAGATAAAAAGGTTCATTATTGGAAAAATTGCTTATGTTTATTTTACTTATATTAAAAAAAAAAAAAAATTGCCTGCTTCAATTTTATGAAAAATCAGCTCTCAGAAAGAAGTGTATTTTATGGTGAAAAAAGGATGATTTGTCCTGCACCAATTTCTGTGTTTGTGTATCTGTGACACTTTTACAGTGATGAAAACCGACCCAACCAGCTATCAATATGCCACCTCAATAATATTTTTGTGAAGGATTTATGTTTGACTTTGCTATCAAGGTATGTCCCAAGGTAAATTTGATGTAGTTCCATTTTTTGAGCTAAAGATTTCACAGGTGGCCAGTGCCAGTCAGAAATACCCACTCGGCCCAAAGGCTGCCATGAGAAGTACAGCTCTCCTGTTTGTGTCACCGTGTCCTCTTCCCATCCCAGGGAGTGGCACTTAGCAGTCCAAGTGCTGTCACTCAGTTTACCTCAGAAAAGCAAAGTCAACAGTTGTGACCAGAGTTATAGGCCTGCTTTATTCCATGGAACAAAATCTTATTCTATTCTGTGTTTTGTTAGTGGAGCAAGCTCTCTTAAAAATTTTTTTATGCCTTTTTTCTTCCCAGAATATATGGCCTATATTAAAAGCAGGCAAGGATTTTCCTAGCTGGCCAGCCCTATACATTATTATTTCTAGTGATACAATGCCAAAAGAATAATGCAGCTTTGCACACCTAATGACAGGCATGTTGTCTCTTAAAACTGACATTATTGAACAACTTCACAAGGCTGGTGCTGATTTAAACCAGCTTATGTTCTCAACCACAATACTCAGCCTGTGGTGGTTAATCACAGACTTTGTAATGAAAAAGATGCTAAGAAAGATTTCTGAGTACTGGGGGGAAAAAGTGTATAACTATAGAGCAATTGATGTATTTTATCTGTGCCGGATTCAGTGCCAGCTGTTTGAAAAACATGAATAGGGAAATAGCATGGAAAACAGTGCCCTTTTAATACATGTTCTGCACACCTGTGTAAATTTGCTCCTTTTCAGCACTAATTCCTTCAGTATTTTACTTCTTCCAACCACTGTTTCATCAGAAGGATAAATTATTTTTCACCTTTCTCACCTTCAATCTGAAATGCTATTAATATTATCAGCTAAGCAATGACTATAAATTCCGTCCTTTACTGGTGGAAATACGGATGCTTCATACCGCTATAAATAATGGCCCCTCCTGGGAAGGAAATATTCCCCTCAAAGTGAGTAAGTAAATGAGAAATCACTTGTTCCCTTCCTCTGCACTTGTGGAAAAAAAACACACTCTTGTTTTAATAACTAAATATCATACAGAGGAGGAGAGTCACCTGCAGTAGCTCTCCAGGTACCATAAATCATTTATCAGTGATGTAGCTAAGAGACATTTGAATAGTCACGGTTACAGAAAGTCTGTTTTAAGTGTGGGGGAAAAGAACCTGTAGTAATGTTCAACCAGAAATAAAGCTACCATTTTCTTTTTTAGGGGAATAGCACCGTAAAGATGCATTGTAATGACAATGACAAAGTATTTATCAACACTTTTGTCACATAGGGAGGAATAATTGGTGCAATTAGTACTTGCGCTAAGTTCAACAGATAGTTCTTCTACAAGTTTTACAGCTTTTATGGAAATTATAAAATTCTTTGGTCTTATAAAAAGCTCTTGTTAGAATGAAGACATTGAGGAGTTGATGACAAAACCTTATTTTACCTCTATCATCCCACAACAATTAATATATATAGATTAACAATCTATATATACATGATATTTTAAGCTGTGCCCCCTCTGGATAGCAGCTTGTTACACTGACCAGGAGGAAATTACCTTGTAGACAAAATGAATGGGGTAAAATTCTGTTCTTTAGAGGAAAAAAAAAACCAAAAAGCCTTGAATCGTTTTCTCTTAGGTTTAGTACTAGCACTACCCATCTCACGGTGCAGGCACTGAGGAACAAGCTCTGCCAGTGAAGCTGATTTAGCCCTTTCTGCCACTGAACATCTTTGTAGCAGAGCTGCTTCTACAGACTCGAAATCCAGACAGGAGAGGGTGGGCTGGCAGGTAGCCATGTACAATTCACACCTGTTCCAGGTCCTTTTGTGTGCTGTGCTTTGCCCCAGTGCCATCAGAGCAGGGCTAGTGGGGAGGAACAGACCGGAGCGTGGCTTCTATGCTAATATATTTAAGGGTATTTAAGATTGGGGATGCTACAACTTTGGATCATAAAAAGCAGTGAAGATGAAATAAATGTCTTCAGGAAATGTTGCAAGTTTCAGTTTATGCCACCACCACAGCAGCACAGCAGTTCTAGCCTTTAAAATTCAGCTCATCCAAACCATGTCTGCTTCTTGCTCTTCCCTTTTTCTTCATTATACGGTTCAATCATCCAACCCATAGTCTTTCTTGCTCTGGAAATTTCAAATAATATGAAAAGAGAAATAAAACTGTAATCAGGGTAAGTTTGAAGGAGAAAAAAAAATTCTAGTTATGGAAGAGAACATGGTATCATACAAGCACTCAAATCAAAGAAACAGTGAATCAAGAGATGCCTGTCCACATGCATGAGACAGGAATTTTGGTGATGTGTAATTTACACAAAGGCACAATTTATATAATGTAATAGCTGAGAGCATGCAGCTGTGGGCTGTCAGATGAATAATTGGGATTCCACAAATCATGTGTCAGGAGCCCTGGATGGTGGATAGGAAGAAAATAGAAGATAGATGAATAGACTGGTAAAGAGAGGATTTTATTTATAAGCAGCAGATGAAGCAGTTTTTTCTGTATTTTTGACCACAAATTGATGTCTGCAAACTTTCTTTTAAGCTTTTTATTTATAGGAGAAAAATTCTTAACAGGAGAAAACTGTAGTTGAGGCGAGTTAAAAATCCTTTCATTTAATCTGGGTGAAAATCAGAACACAGTGAAATGTTTTTCTCCATTTTAAGTTTTTCTGATGCTTGAACAGATGATATCTGTGAATCTGCAAGCTTCTTAAGCTAATGATTTAGTGATGTGTGTTGAGTGAGATTATCAATGCTCTGGAGGAATTTGCTTTACGTTGCCTGTTAGGTTGGTTTTAGGACTGTAACTGTTTGGGATTGTAGGAAATCTGATGGGTTTGCCCCAGCTGAAATCTCAGCAGCTTGCTCAGAAGGGCTGTGTCACTCTGGCTGCCCAAGCTGTCAATCTGTGCTGTGCCTCTCCATGGTGCCTCTGGCTGTCACACGGGGCACTGAGGCCCCTTCTGCAGCTGGATGCTCCTCAAGCCAAGCGTGGGTGAATTCTCTTCCATTCTCTTGTCACTGATTTAAACATCAGCTCAATCTGTGGGTAATTTAATTTATAGAGAGATATTCCAATCCAAGTCTTTGTGTTAGATTTGTTGCTAGGTTTTTTTTCTTTTTGTTGGGTAGGAATGAGGGATGAGGAAATAAGAAAATGTTTTTCAGAGATCATGTTTTCTTCTTTTTGTGGAGCTGTAAAGGTGGTGAGTGTAGAAAATACTACAGCAATAAATTTTTTTTTCAACTTGTTTGACTCCAAATTTTCTACAGTGTTTTTTACCTACTTCTAATAAATTTTAAATTACATTTTTTGGCTTCACTGAATCTTGTAAATGAAACACCAATGGGGAAACTATAAAGCAGAAGATGATTTTTTTTAAATGGGTTCTACATTATATTTCTAGTTTTGAAAACAGAAAATTCCTTATCTAAGGAAGCTCTCTCAGGACACACTGCAAGCATTTCCAGTTTGTATTAAGTGTACCTAATTCAACAGTATGAAAATGGCCACTCTATTTCAATAGCAACCACAATTACAGGGTCAAAGGAGAAAAAAAAATAATCATGTCAAACATCCTACCCTGCAATCCTGGCTGTAGGATGGCAGACCTACACATCAAAACACTGATTTTCATGGTCAGAGTCCTGTGTGAAGGTTAGTGGAACACTGCAGTACCAAAGAAGAAATCTGAGTTAAACTTCTGGTTCTGGTTTGTTAGCTTTCCTCATTTTTGAGAGAAAAAGGGAAGAGATGAGACTATAGGAGCAATAGGTATGATATAAGGTCCAAGAAGGTACAGTGATTTGAAAAGTCTGAGTGGCATTGACCCAAATACAATCTTTCTAGTAGCTTTCTGGTTAGGAAAAAAAATTGATTTTTCTTTTTTTTTTTTTTTAAGCTGCTCCTGTATGATTTCTTAACTCTTGAAGTTTTGCTTTTGCTGTATTGATCTCTACTGATGCTTATCTCTGAGTCTGCATGCAGTCTATCCCAAATAGTTATCTCCCCAACCCTTGAGTCCAGTGCAGGCTGCTTCCAGTTGACCTCAGTTAAGCCTTCTTGCTTTGTCAAACATAAAGTGCTGCTGAGAGAAGTCAGTCCTGCCCTGGGATTCTGATCCTGACTGTCATGTGCAAGGCCTTGCTGTTATGGAAACCTTTGCTTAGGATGAAGCAGACAGTGGAGGTACTTTGGATAGAGGCTGATACTCCTTTGCAAATGTAAGAAAAAAGTCAAGGCTTTTCTCTTTCAGCTTTTCTTCACATTTGCAGAAGACTGCAGAGGTGTGGATTCTAATCTCATGGTATTGTAAGACAGGATGAGCCCTTCTGAGCATAATGCAACAATATCAGTATTAAACCAGTATAAAAGTGATCAGAATCTGTTCCTTAAAGCTCTAACTTTAGAAGGCAAAGTCCTTGTGACAGTTTTAAGATAAAAATATATTAACTAATTTATTATGTCTTTAAGGTCAGAATGTTTTTTTAATGTTTTTACTTGGAATGAAGGTCATAGGTCCCAATTAGTAATAAAATAAATTGGAGCGCAAATAAATTGGAGCATACCAATATTTTTAAAAACATATTTATGGTATTCTGTGTATTAAGGTTAGTGGGTTGAGCTGTAGTTCTCTGAATGTGGAATTTAGGGGCAGAGGAGCAAGACAGACCAAAAGTACTATTCCTTTTATTATGCTCTGTCTGAAATAAGTAGTATCTGACTCTACAGCTTGTTAAGTCATCTGACATTCTGTAACAGATATGAGAAAATCAATGACAGAAGCAGTGTTTTGTAAATACATATGAGAGCCTGAACGACCAGCAAAAGATATTTCACAGAGTTCATGCTATAGTGTTCTGTAAAAGTCATGTCAGGACACTGAGATCCAACAAAGTGCAATTTCATAATGATAAAATCCTTAGTAATTGCCCACTCAAGGTAGTAGTGTCCATTAAATTCTCTCTTCTTGTGCCAGTATTTCTTGCATCCACAGGAAGAGATAGATACCTTTGCATTAAGAAAAGCAAATAGCCTTAAACTCCTTGTTTATACCCTTCATTCAGATAAAGCAGAATTCAGAGAAAAATAAGTATTTCAAGACTAGATTTTAAAAGTACAGGAATGGATTTGAGAGGTATTTTAGAAAACCTAAACTTGATCAGAATTGCTGACTTTGCTACAATTTCTTGTTTCCCTATTATTCATGTAACAAAGAATTGTTCTGAAACAGTTTCTGTGCCCATACTCAAGCTCCAGTCCTTCTAAGAGAATTCAAAGGAATTGCTGTAGATCCTCTTTCCAGATCTTTCTCAAGAGGGTACAGTTGTGCCTTCATGCTCACAGTGTGTGAAACAGCCGCAGGATTCAGGTTAATATTTAGGAACTAGGAAATACTTTTGTTTTTCAACATGGAAGCTCTGTGGATGCTGTTGATCTGTACAGTGACTGCAGATCTATGTGAATGAGAGCTGAAATGAGTTTACTGAACTGTATGGAGAGGCCTTCCCAGGGTATTTTAGTTCCTGGCCTTTTATGGCATAAAAAGAGACAGTGCATCAGTCACTGTTACATGCACACAGGACAATATATATGTTCATAAAAGATAACAAAGCTGATCTCAGTTTCCATAGAGGCAAGCCTTCATAATGTCCTCTGATCATTTACAAATGCATTTGATTAGCACTCAGAGATGGAATCATCTTTATGTAAACTTCGTGCTGCAGTAGGAAACTGCTCAATTGCCCTTTAATGAGATAAGGATAAAAATACATTTCCTTTAAGAGACTGGACTTTGAATGTGAAAAAAGAGTAGGTTTAGATTTTTCACACTGAGTGCAGATGCTATTTGATGCTTTCAGACAGACTTCATGGTACCCTTTCTGCCCAAGATAACATTACTGAGTGTGCCTCTCTATCACTGGAATGATTTGGAACAAATTATCTTCCTCTGTGGCAGTCAGCTGACTCCTGTGAAGTTGAACCAGCAGAACTGGGGTAATTTTGTTGACTTTAAGGACTCCTCTGCTTCCAAACAACATCCATGCTCAAAATGCAGCAAGTTACCGGCACAGCTGCTGTTATCTTGAATTGTTTGACATGCACGATTGATTTTAATTTGTTTAAGAAGTTGTAAACAATTTCTTTATATGCAAGAGGGGTGTGAGTAAACAGAAGATTAAAAATAAGTTTGATTGCTTGCATATAAAACATAGATGTGAACTTTTAGAGAATTGATTTCATTAAGCATTTGTAATGCTTTAGATGTTGAATTGCATGCGTGTCATAGACTGGTGAAGGTTGTATAACACCACTGCTTGATGAAGCACTATCACTTCTCCTAGCATTCAGGGAATTAGCTTGAATGCTTCTGCATTATTCCAGCTTTAAAAAATGTGTCACCTAGAGTAATACAATTCCATTGTAACTTTAAGTCTGAACAAACTCTTACTTGCTCAAAAGTGTTAATAACTACTGTTTATTCAAACAGTGCTGGATAAAAGAGCTTAAGAAAGCATATAAATTAAATAGAAATTAAAATGGGGTTTATGATAGTGTCAAACTGCATCAAGGTTTTCTTGAATGTTTGCTTTCAAATTTTTAATTTAGAAATGTTCTTTCAACAAATAAGCATGTGGCAGTGTCAAAGAAGCACTTTCCCTTTCACAGTGCTAGTTAACTACACATATAGAGTGTGAGCAAAGTGTAAAATCAATAAAGGAAGTTGATTGTTTTGTGATATCCCTCTATTTCCCCAGCAAGTCATAATAACTTGTTCTGACTTTTGCAGTACAGAGTGCATTCCTGCTGCTAAAAGTAAGAAAAGGTGTTCGCACAATCTTTTCAAATGTGTAGTTGGAAGAAATTGACCACTTGAAGGTCATTAGATTTTCTGGTTTTGTTTTTGTTTTTTTGTTGTGTTTTGGGGGTTTTTGTTTTGGTTTTGTTTGGTTTGGTTTTTTATATAGAAGTTTATAAGTCGGGAGTGAAAATAAATTTATTAATCTACCTACATAACAGTAATATTTTTTTAAAATCTAGGAAAAATTTACCTAAAATATTTGACAAATCTTATCTCCTCACATAAATTAAACAAAAGGATCAAGCCTAAAACAG
The DNA here is from genome assembly GCA_013397075.1 of Rhabdornis inornatus. Lineage (NCBI taxonomy): Eukaryota > Metazoa > Chordata > Aves > Passeriformes > Rhabdornithidae > Rhabdornis > Rhabdornis inornatus. The sequence goes on along the minus strand of VWZS01006277.1, from coordinate 366,471 downwards.
TTGAGCAGGAAGAGCTCTCTTTCATGATGTCCCAGGTTGAATTTGAGTCTTATCTGGTAAAAAGCTCTTTGCTAATTTGCACATATTAGTAGTGCTGCGCTTTGAGTGAGTACAGATACACTGTATATACACCTGGAGTCTGAACCTGACATCTCACTTCTAATCTTCTATTTAAGGAATAGAAGATAACAAGAAAAAAAACATATTCAGGAATATGTTTTAGCATAAAGCCGAAACATAAAACACAGCCCTTTTGTAAAGAGCACTAGTTTCAGTTTTGGGCATTGTACCTGAAAAAAAAGAGCATTTGGAAAAGGACTGGGAGACAATAAAGAATAATCATACATAGCAAACTGAGTATTTTCTAAGAGGAGAGGAACTGGCATTTTTGGGGTTAGAATAGTGGAAACCAAGTAGACTCATCAAAACTCTTTAAATATGTAGTCAGCCACTGCAAAGAGAAATGAAGATATACCCTGATATTTATTTGGAAAAAGCGAAGAATGTATCCTGAAGGAAAATTTGTTTTTATAAAATCCTTTTCTAACAGTAAGAGAGCTGAAGCATTGAAATACTGCTTTGGGAAACTGAGGAAGCATCATTACATAGAAAGTCTTTTAGAGCAGGTTATGCAAATTTCTTTCTGAATCATAAGCTACAATGAATGGATTAAATGGTCTAACACCCTTTCCACCTCACTTTTTTCCATATCCTGTGATTATTGTATCTTTATGCATAAGGATATGGTATGGAGAATAAGTCTTTTTGGAACCAATCTCTGTCTCATGGAAATCACCAGAAAGAAGCTCTAATCCACAAATGACTGGAATACATTTATGTCAGTCATGATTTTGAGCTTCTTGCATTATCCTTCAACAAAGTTAAGTGAATAATTTGGACTGGTAAAAAACGTTAATGGAAAATGCTTGCTCAACTCAAGAAGCAGGCACAATCCTAGGGAACATATCTAGCCAAAAATAACTGGGGACTGCTTGTACAGTTTGATTAGGAAAGTACATTAGATTTTGAAACTACTCTGTCATTAGCATGTGTAGGAGTATTTATTTATCATGCTATATTTTTCCCACACTGATTAATGTTTTTAATTTTATTGGGTTGAAAGTATGCCAACGTTAACATTTTTAACTACCTCTGAACTACTTAAGATGGAAATAGTTTTTTCTCTTTATTCTTCAGTATGCTTCCTCTGCTCAAAATTGCAGTATGAACCAGTGTAGGTCAGAAGTTTTGTTTGATGAGAGTTAAGCATTTTCACCATTGAATAAAAGAAGAAGAAAATGAGTTTATCTTACTTATAGGGATGTTCCACAGCGAGGAATCTGAATGCATTTTGATTCAATTAAGACTGGAATGAAACTAGAGAAATTAAAGGTCTAGTATTTGGTATAACATTTTGGAACTTAGCTGTGCCCCATATCAACCCTGCAATATCTGTTACTTCTCTTAAAAGAACAACTTTTAATCTTCACGCTGGACGCAGATTTCACAATGAATCAAAAGTTTAGTAGAAGCTGAAGTCTGAAATTCTCCCAAAAGCAATTTTATGTGGATTTTTAAAATCACTGGAACGTTTTAATGCAATACTATTTCAAATTATTTTGCTCTCCCTGATGGAAATGTAGGATCCCCTAAGTAATGAGCAAAGTGTGGTGTGAAAAATTAGGTGTTCTGGAAACATTAAGTGAAAGACAGAGATTTGCAGAGGGAATGAAGTATCCTGCCAGGATGCAAAATTATTTCAGGCCAAGAAAACTGAGTCCAAGCTGTTAGACATACTGTGGGTATCCTGTTTGGGCAAAGGAATGAAATGCTAGATTGGAACATTCTCTAAAGTGTTCTAACCCAGCTGGTATTGTATTTCACTTTGTGGTTTCTAGCACAGTCACACCGACAGAAGTTTTCAGTTACAGTTGGCAACTTCCAGAATGGAATTCTCTTGATGGTGGTGAAATTTGCCTTCAGAATCAAATCATGAAGAGTCACAGAGCCAAACACGTCAATAGAGTCTGCCTGAAAGTGTTAGGTCTGGGAAAATGTTATCCGATCACTGCTCTTAACGTAGCTATGTAAATATCTTAGTGAGCTGCTAATTGCAGGTTAAGGGAACAATGTATGGTTGTTTCCCTTTCATTGGCCAGATTGTGCCTGATCTCAGCTGGGAAACTGAGCCTGTCCAGGACACACGACCATCAGGTGGAGGACCAGCTCCTCCTGGTCATACCCAGCAGTGCAAACACGTTGCATGAAAAAGCAGTAGAGGGTATATAAAATCTATGTGCATATGTGAAGCTCCTTTTTAAATGCCAATACCGTGTGTGTGTAAGAAATACTGCATGTCTAGCATTTTAAATAATAGGGATCATGTTTTAATTATTGTATCAGATTGAAGTCATCTCTGGTGTTGTGCAGCTTTGTGGTCATAAGTTCTGGCAAAGATACTGTGCTGAGTGGTTGACTTGTGACTGCATTTTAGAATACTACAGGCAGGAGGAAGATTTATCAGCTCAAAAATCTTCATTTGTCAGAAAACAGTAAGTTTCAAGACAGTTTAATGTTTAAAACCTGAGAGACAAAGTTTGTTACATATGCAAACATTTCATTTCAGTAGAATTCAGGTGCAGTTTTAAATTAAACTGAGATGGTGAGAAAAATTGTTTAATACATATTTTTATGAAAACCAGAACAGGATGTCAAGAATAGTTATCATAGCATGCACTTCATGAAACTATTACAAACTTGGTAGGTCACAGTAAACTTTAGTATAAATAACATTTTAGACTTTACATTTATACTTGTATATTTGTGTTTCACTAAAGACTGCTTTTTATAAGGATAAACAGTATCAAATCATTGCTCCTTATCAATTCTGTAGACAATCTAATAACTTCTAAATCTCCAGCTAAAAGCACATGGCATGCACTGAACCTGAAAATGCAGGCACTTTTGAGAGGCTCTACAAGAACTATGAAATCCTTAGTATGTTGTGTCCTGACGCGGCTCACCCTCTTTCTGACCACTCCGACCTGCCCAGCTAGCCCACGAGGGCGAAGCTCCGCACCAGGAGCGGNCGGGGGGGGGGCAACTAGGAGCAAGAGCAAGGCAGAAAAACCACAAAGCACAGGGGGAAGGAACCACCAAAGGCAAAAATCACAGCTGTACATCAAGTTAAATATAGGGGAGGTCCAAGGGGGGGACAAAAACTTGAATGACCAATGAGGGAGAACATAGGCGGGGTATACAACATCTTGACAAATCATACAACGAGGGAGGGATAAATGACATAGAAGATTCTAGGTGTTTGGGAGGGAATAGGAAGGATTGACAATGGCTGGGGCGTGGTTTAGGGCTAACAGACAAGGAACTTTCTGGGTATCCGGGAGGAACCGGGGAGGATTGACAGTAACTGGGGAGTGGTTTGGGGTGGAGTGATGGGGCAAGGGCGGGAAAGGGAGGCCTGGAGCAGACCAGCGAGGGAGTGTAATGCGGGAGGAAACCATTACTACAACTGGGGGAAAACGGGATAACGACAAACTAAAACAGCAAACCACAACAGTGTCCGATGCCAAAACCTTAGAAAAGGATTTCATGCAGCGCATATTTGTGCAACCTGACTTTATTCTTAGCCATGGATGTATTGATTCAGGCTTTGAATGGACAGTGAATATGCAAGGAGAACGTGTGACTGGCAGAGTAAGGGTAGCACCTCAGTTCATCACTAAAGCTGCTGAGACTGTCCCTCTCAAACACACAGAGGACAAAGGAAACACAGCTGACAAATGTGGCTCAAACATGTTTAAAAGTGTGAGATTTTCTGCCCTCCCTCCTCTGCTCTGTGATTATTGGTTGAAACCTGAAAGACCTAACAAAATTTGACAAGGTGTGTGGCAAGGTGGTGGAAATGCAAAGGAACCTTAGGAACCTTTTCACACTGGAAATAGTTACAGCTGTACCCTACGGGATTCTGAAGTTTTATTAAGGCTAGGCAAATTTGATACCTAGTGGCACTAAACATATCCCTTGTTAAGGAAGCTTTCACCTCTCTGGACTGCAAAAAGTCGCATCCAAGCAACTGCCATTTCTATGGAAGTTTTTTATATGAGGATTGGAAAGCCTTTTTGGACATGGTCTGTCACAGGTTTCCTGTCAGGAGAGGTATTGATACTGTCTCTCTTTTGGAAAGCACTGAAGTAAGACTAGTCTAATTGCTGAAGAAAGGTTTTCTCCAAGTTCTTTCCTCCAAAAACATTTGGATACTTCTGGTCAAGATCTGGGTGTTCAGGCTTCTGGAGAACAGTATCCAACTCTGGGGCTCCCAGCATAAGGACACAGACCTCTGGGACAGAGTCTGCAGGAGGGCCAGGGAGATGGTCAGGGGCTGGAACACTTTGCTCTGGAGTCAGGCTGATGGAGCTGGGGCTGTTCAGCCTGGATAAAGAGATGGCTCTGGGGAGACCTTACAGCCCCTTCCAGTGCTTAAAGAGGCTCCAAGAGAGATGGAGATGGACTTTGGATAAGGGTGACAAGAGGGGAATGGCTTCACATAATAGAGGACAGCGTTAGATGGGACATAAGTAAGAATTTGTTCCCTGTGGGGGTGGTGAGGTCCTGGCCTAGAGTCCCAGAGAAGCTGCGGCTGCCCCATCCCTGGAAGTGTTCAAGGCCAGCTTGGATGGTGCTAGTGGAGGGTGTCCCTGCCTGTGGTGGGGGTTTGGAATTAGATGAGCTTTAATGTTCATTTCAACCCAAACCATTCTGTGATTCTATGTAATTGTTACAGGGTTTACAATATGCTCCAAGGTCCTAAATAGGAACCTACTGCTTAAGGAATGAGTGAAAGGAATAAAATTAAATGCTAATGAAAGCAGGTAAGGACTAAAAATCTGTATTTTAATAGCTATATAAGACTTTAGGGGCCCATTTCTTATGAAATCAAATATTTGTTCTTTCAGCAATTGAAAGAAAATTCTGGATGATCTTTGATGGATGATCATGGCTATGACAAGCAAACTTAATGAGCTTTGTTATTCAGTACACTTTAAGTATCTGTTAACTCATGTCTAAGCTGATTATAACTGTATTAAAAAATGCTCTTCTGTGCTGAAACAGTTAGAGATACAACTGCACTTCCTTTTATATGTATCAAAATGCATTTTCATTTGCACAGAAACTCAGCATAGAAGTGGTCTGGTGTTATGGAAGGCAGCAGCAATAGCTGTTACCGAAACTTGATGCTTAGGGATTAACAATGAGCATCTAAACCAAAAGATTTATTTTTCCTCTGAAAAATCTGGCACATTGCATCACGATTTCTCTTGTTTTTGCAAAAACAACGAAAAACCCAAACATGCAAACAAAAACAAACAATAACAAGCCCAAAACTCCCTTCAAACCAGCAACAACAAAAAAGTTTGTTTCAGAGTTGTGTGACTCTGGGAAAGCAATTGTTAGCAACAACCTGAACATAAACCATGCTTTTATGATGTCTACATGTAGATCATTATTTTGCTAAACCACGCCCGTTATTCAGAAACATTTAATTTTGTATGCCTATGTCTTAGAATGCATTTTTAATGTCATGTATCAGTGGCAAATTGATTATGCAAACATTTCTTTTGTATAGGCATGGTCAAGGCTGTAGTTTTCACTATATTGGTGGTTAGATTGTTATTGCTCCTGATTCCAGGGTGAATGAATATTTAAAACACTTCTGCTGTCAACAAATTTCATTATGAATTTAAAATTATTTGCACACAAGTTTTTTCTCATAATACCTTTTGATGTGAAATTTCTGTGAACATTCATGCCACTTAAAATACTTCTCTCAGCAAAAGCAGAAGAGGCAAGACATTACCAAAACATGTTTGTTGAAGAATTATCTTTGGAAACCTAGAACAATTATTGGAACATTAATGTGAGTCTGTTGCAGTTAATGTTTAAAATACTGGTATTTCAAAGCTGTCTTTGTCAACCATAGCATATTTTACAGCTATTAGAAATCAACAATTAGAGATATTTATGCTAAAAATTAGCCAAAGCCTCCTTCTCATTTTAATAAAGTACTGGTTTGCTGTCATCTTGAGAGACCTCACTGCTCTCAAACACCTTTGCTGTGCAAATGGACAGTGGTATGCATGGTTATTCAGTGGGTGGTGAATATCCAGAGAAGTTACCAGAGGAGTTTGACTTTGAAACGATAACAGCAGGACTTTCCTGAAACCTGGTGATTTGAAGCAGCTTGCTGCATTCTGCTGGAGTGGTTTTCCTGACCCAGCCGAGGCTCAGTGGCGAGTTTGTGGCGGTCACTGTGGTGGCAGCGCCAGGGCTGGGTCCTCAGCCCAGAGCCACCCGGAGCTGCTCCTGCAGGATGGGATGTGCTCTCAGCAGGCACAGGGAGCAGCTACCTTTGTGTCTGAACCCTGCATTGAAATGGCAAGAGCACTTGCATAAAATACAGGCTGACAGGGAAAATGTGTCTGCAGTCTGGAATAATGTAGAACTGTGGCAAGTAAAACTGGCACTTCAGCAAAGGATAACTTTTTTTTTAAGGTAGTCTGTACTTTCCCTATTTCTTCTTAGAACCCCAAGGAGTTGACAATGCAGACCAATGGTAGGATTAAGGCATTGAAAATAAAAGTTCTGCAGTAATTTGCTTTCTCCCTGGGCTGACCTTGCTCACAACGCTGATAGCAGAGGTGAACTTTTGGCTTTTCTCACTGAGGCTCCCAGCTGAGGTGGCTTAAACAGTTGACAGGGCAAATGATTGAGGCCACAGTGTCAGAAAAATGATTGAGGAGGGTAGGACTTGCTCACTGTGTGAGAAGCAGGGCGGCATTTCCCTGACAGCGGCAGTGAACGGGACCTAAGGCTCTCAACAGTGTCACTTGGTTGACCTTGCTCGACCCGCAGTTTCCTTAAGATGGAGTTGTGCTGAATATGATTACATTTTCTCCACTTGTTGTCCTACAGTGTCCACAGAGTTGCTGTGCAGCATGCACAATCTTTACTCAGTATTGTGTACCACACAGTCTCACTGTAACTATTGGATCCTAAGTTACTCTATATTATGTTTTATCAAAAAAATCTTGTCCTCTGACACGTCTTCTAATTAGACTAAAAATTTTGATCAACAGTGTTGCACCTGTTTCTAGCCTTCTGAGTGTTGATACATTCTTTTTATATTTTCTCATACTCTTTCAACACAACAGCATGTATTAAACATCCATTCCTCTTTAAGTTTCCCTCTGGGCACCTACTGTTGTACAGGTTGCCTTTTACTGTGCTTGGGTACAAAGTTCTGCAAGATATTTTTTTTTTTTTAAATACTACAGGTTGTTGAACAGGCTTCCTGAATAAACAGTCAGGCTTGTCCTCCAGGGATGTACTACAGTAAATGTGTTACTTTTTAAGTTCTGCATAAACTTTGCTCTGATTGCTGTCTTGAAGACTTGAAGTTCACTTTTCTGTAAATATCACTTGACTCATGAGCCATAATAAAATACTAAATTAATTTTTTCTAGCATATGTAACTAAAAAACTAATGCGAATTTCACATATTTAGTACAATAAAACATTTCAATCAATTAATATAGTCCAAGTCTCATGGAATGTCATGGAAATCCAGAATTTAGAGCAAGATATGTGGAGAAGGTGCCATTTGTTTAGAGAGCCTCTTCTGAGCAAAGCATCAGGTAAATTACTCATTCTGATTTATTTGCTCAGCTTGAAAACCTTCCATATTACTTTTTCTACAAATCTACAGATTTAATAATTTGACTTTTAGGAATATCAACTTATCTTCCTCATTACATCGTAGCACTTTTACAAAATCCCTTGCTCGTTATACCAAGTAATTGTTTCTATCAGCATTATCTTCTCCCTTCGTATCCATCATCTCTGAGAACATATATTGCTTTGCCAGCTCTGTTTTATGGTGTCTGTGTCATATTAATAATGGCACAGATGGAAAAGTTCTCTGAGGTCACTCAGTACAATCCATTTCCTGATGCAATGTTGGGCTTTTATATATTTTCCAATATATGTTGCCTGATGGTAAAGGAGTCAAGTGACTGGATTTTCACAATCTCATTCAAGCCTTAATGCAGTATATTTTTTTCATCTATCTTCTTTCCTTTCTTCCTTCTTACATTTCTTGCAGTACCTAAAAAGTGTTTCTTGACAGATAAGAAATTGCACAGGCTTATGAAATCTGTGGCACTGTGTCAAGCACATCATATTCTTAACAGCACTATTAATATGTTAACAGGTGGAAGCTTATTATTGTTCAGTGCTTTAAGTGTAAAATATCTAATATTATTTTCTTTATTTAAATTCACCTTTGTATTTTCCAGTTAATTTGATTAACAGCTTTGGCTGAAAACTTCTTAAATCGTTTTGTTTCACAGAGACAAAATACAGTAGTTTGAAATTATTTTGGTTTTGATTCAGCAGCAGCACTCCCTTTGGCTTTTAGTATGCACAAAATCTAATTTAAATGATTTTTAAAAATCAGTGTAAACTAACTCTTTAATCTTGATTGCCTAATAAAACTGACAGAAAACAAGGAAATTAAAAAGGTAGGGAATGTTGAAGCAACTGAAGCATTTGCTTGCTCCAATTCTAAGAAGTAGCTTCCTGTATCTTGTCAGCAGGCATTGCATCAAAATAAGAGATTTTAACAATTGACTGACTGATGTAGCAACTTTTAGGCTTTTTACAGGCCAGCTGTTTAGAGTGGTGAAAATTGCCATAACAGAGATGGAATAAAGCAGGAGGTAAATTGCTCTGTTCAGGCCAGCCTGTGCATTTGCTCTCTATCTCGACTCTCTCAATCTTCACCTCTGTTAGTGTGTTATACTGATTTTTGTACCCCAGCCATCTGATTTACATATAAAATACATAATGATTTTAAAATTATGATTTATAATGCTCCAAACCTATGAAAGGAAAAGGTCACAGAAGACTCGGAGGTGACCTTTTCAAACATGAAGAGACTTCTCTCCCTCTTGTAGAAAGGAACAGATTTCTTGACTTGATCCAGTGACCTGTTCACTTCGTTTTACACATTCTATGTTGAGCTGCTCCTCAGCCACTGCATTCTCACCAGGGCAGGTGTCTGTACCAGCCTCACGCTGCTCTGTTTGCTCTGGTGACACACCAGAAGTCTCACTGTTCTCTGCAATCGTCCTCCCACTGCACGCACCAGCTCACAGACACACATCTGTGGTGTCTGTACCAGCTCTGTATCCCCATTTTCTCTTTTTCTCATATTTGTGTTTGATTTTTCATTTTGAGTATCCTGTGGAAGCTCTAATTCTTTAACAAAGAATTGAAATAATATTGATTAAAATATACTTTATAAATTAAAGTATTCAAATCAAAAATACCATATCCACAAGCATGTGCTTCTGTTTAGAGGAAGTCTAATAATGTCAAAAGGGAAAGTAAGTTGTGGTCTGGCAACTGTCCTTTCACGTGATACTGTCCAAATGACTTTATTTAAAATATTCTGGCTGTTTCTTCTCTCATGCTTCATTTAAATAAGATTTATGGCAGGGAAATTCTCTCTTCCACATTGTTTGCAGAGTACCTAGTGGAACAGGCATAATTCTGTTGTCTTCTGGAATTTACATTTCCTTTGCAAATATAAATTAAGGAGCTGGTAGCTATTGTACACAGAATTCCCTAGGAAAATCCTGCTTAGAATGATCTTCCTAAAGGTGCATCTCAAATACACTGCAGAGAGCCAGTATTGATCCTTTACTCCCTACCTTGCACAGTACAAAGCAAGATAGAAAATGCAGGCCAAGACAAGACAGAGGTTTAGTCTTGATTTACAATAGAAATTCTCCTCATATTAGTAATTCTAACTGATAGAAATGTAAATTAAATTTTATTTTAAAAAGGCTTTTCTATGAGCAAATTGGCACAATGAAGTACTGTATTTTCACTGTAAACATGTTAACGTGATTGGACTGATACCTCTATTTTATTTAGGAACTAACAAAACCTCTATCTCTAGAATCAACTGTTTTACCAATGTAAGTGTTGTACCTACAGCAGATATGATGATAGTTATACTAGGTGACATTTTTAGGGCCTATTATAATTTGCAGAAGACACTTATTCAAACTATTTGAAATGTTAAGTATATGTTACAGTTCCATGAGCACTTAAAGATAATATGATCCTGCCTCTGGAGGAAGCTTTTCTTTCCCTTCCATCCGTTTGAGCAGACTGTGAAATGAACCAGATGAGATGTTGCTGTGACTTAAACTGGCATTACTCCCTGCATCCTGGTTTGGTTTGAACTCCATCAATTTCCTGTGTGGGTCATTTCAGAATCGATTGAAGACTTGCAAAAGGGAGAGGGCAAAGAGGGGAGCTGATGTGGAGTAGCTAAGGGTGAAAGGGGTGTCTTTTGCATCAGTAAAATTTCTGCCAGGTTAAACTACTTGCAATACTTCATGTTACCTCTGTTATGCTCATACAGTGTTCAGGGGATGAAGTGAGGCGCAGGATTATATTTAGGAATCCTCCAGCTGTCTCGTAAATGCATCTCGAGTTTCATATTGGTCAAAAGTTTTCAATGATCTTTCAGTTTTTCACATCTCTTTTTGCATATTTGTGAGACATTGTCCTGTCACCCTTATTTATGTCACAAAAACTTTATTACTGTTTTGCTGACAAACTCTGCTCTAGGTGATTGTTCTCAAATTTTTAAAATGAACTCTGCATATTTTAATAATTAATTGAGCACTACCATTAATTATGCTTTTCCTGTTTTTCTTAAGAAACAAGTTTTCTATCAAACTGGGTCCACTTGACTGGCTTAATTTTTCTGTGAAGTTATAGCACTGATTACATCAGCCTAATCACTCAAAAGAGCTGGCTTCCTGAGGCTGTGTGTTCGGCCTTCATTTGGTTTTTGTAACTTGCACCAACACCAGTTGTGACTTTCTTTTTATTCTTGTGATTACTTTTTAGGGACAAAAAAAGTTTCTGCCAGTCCTTTTGTGTGGAAACATTAGCAGGACAATAAAATCAGTTGTTGATACTGAGATGATATTTTATACCCTACAAGAACTCTATCACTACTGAAAATATCAGATTCTAAATTAAGATCTATTCAAATCTTGTGTCTTCTGATACTGAAGATAAATTCAAGGTGGATAAAGGAAGGACGGGGACCATTGTTACGCACTGTATACCGTAAGTTGCATGTTTTACACATCAGGGCACAACATGCTTATCTGGTGTCTGAAACGTGGCCTTGCCTGTATCTTATACTGAGAGTGGCTCAACATGTTCAAAGGTGTGTCTGTGGAAAGGAGTAAGAAGTACAAGGTTATTTATTAAATAAAAGGCCAAGTGTGCTTTCTTCCAGAATGATAGCTGACACTTTATGTTCTCTTTTAACAAGTTTCTGTTGATCTTTTGCAATATTTCTGAAGGATGCTGTAGCTATTTTTGAGGTTGAAATACTTGGGTCTGAATGTCCTTTGAATGCATTGGCTGCATCTAATGGCAACTGGATCATTGCCTTAGGTTGCCTTAGCTGTGATCAGCAATGAAAGGGGCTTCGATCTCAAATTAGTGGGGAGAAAGGGAGGGAATTCAAGTTTATGAAGAAGACAAAGCCCCCTAATGTGCTTAGGGGATAGAGGAAAGGAGATTTGGAGGAAAATCATAGGGCTAGGTTTGGTAGCTGGGCTGCAGAGCCTTGGCATGGAGAAGGTTGCCATGGCTACTGGCACTCCACAAGCCAGGTATTGGAATCGGGAAGGAAAATGTAGCTACTGCATTCAAAGTTTTGACACTTGCTGTGCTTCTGCTCTTTCTTTTAAAGGTTCTTAACTGCCATTTTTCACCCAAAATTGTCTCTTTTGGTGAGGTTTTGTGTGGAATTTAGATACTCCTATGCTGTCTGTGTGAATTCCTAATTTGATGTAGCTGGCTTTTTGCTTTGGGGTTTTTTGGGAAGATTAGAAGATGAGAGGAGAGTGAAAGAAGAGAGGGATTTTATTGCAGGGCTTATCCTTTCTTTTCCTGTGTTTTGTTTCTGAAACTGTATATGTAGTGTTTGTTTTTATTTAAAGATTAAATATTCCACTGTTCAATCCAAATTAATATGACACAGGCTTGTATTTTGATATCCAGACAACTGAATTAAATATTAATTATTACTTGGAGCCAAAAATTGTAAGTAAGTGATTTTTAAAGAATGCCTGATAACCCATTCTGTATCAATGCTCATCTAAATACTGGCTCAGCTTCTGATGGATCAGATAGCTTCAAGATTACTGTAATACACTACATTGAGTATGATGCTGACTGAAAACCTTTCAAGTGTTCCACATTGTGAAGTAAGTAATTTCTTGCAATTACCCTAGAAGTGGCAGTTTTATTCACAAACAGAATTTTTATAAAGTTCAGTGAAAGATGTTTATAAAAACAATTGTGATTCTTGCAGTTGATGCATGATCTACAGTGGCCTTACACATGAATGCTTAGTGATTATTTGAGTGACATGCTTTATTTAAAGAATATAATGCCCTTTCTCAAATGCAATGTATTGAAATCCTTGCTCATAGTGAGAGGAAGAACAGGGAAATAGTCTTCCAGTTAATAAATGAAAATGTGACTGCTAAGTGCAACAAATGGAACCTATTATTTGTTTTGTGTCAGTTCCATTTGGTTCTAATAAAATTATTGTTGAGAACTATTTTCTTGATGAATATTGTGAAATACTTAGAAAGAAATGAAAAAATATTATTTTGAAAAAAATGTGCTCAAACATTTAACATATATGTTTAACCTAGGTATGACATATATAGATGAGTTCACACACATATGTAAATGGCAAGATTTTATGTCTTTGTACATTTTAGAATCCAAGAAAGTTAAAGTAGTCCATGTATTCTACCTTGGTGCCTACTGTCCATTCCTTTAATGTTTCAGAGGCCTGGAAGTACTCCTTCAGAGGTATGTTCTGTTCTCCTCCAGTTATCATTGTTCAGGGAAATAGCATGCAGATCACAGGGACGCTCAGGAATTTTTGCCCAGTGCCTGAATATAGTAACTCTGCAGTCAAAAGCTCTCACTCAGTAAATGCATGACAGCCTGTGAAATTTTGTGTGTGGTAGTAATGACTATATGATAGTAATTATGATAGTAATTCTAATCCATGTAAAATGAATCTAAAAAGCCAGATTATTTCTAGGTACAGATTATTTCTAGGTAGTGTTTTGGAATAAAAAAATCCCCAAGACATTGTAGAAAGGATTCTATGATCTAGTCTTGTAACTGTGATTTCAAAAATTTATAATTGGGTTTGTACATAATTTACATTACAAAATTCCTTAGTACATTAAAGTAATAAACTGGTGGGGATAGTGAAAGTGCAGGCATTAAATAAAAGTCCAAACAAACCTGCAACAGGCAGGATTTGGAATTGTGTTGAGGTTTTTGTGTGTTTGTACATGCATAGCTAAAGATGTACTTCTTAGGGTTCATCTGAAATTTCTAACAGGGTCATATCACTGTTTTATCTTGAGGCAATAGCTGATTTTTGAAATACATCTCCTCTGTTGTTTTCTCTCTGTGATGTCAAGAGAAAATTATCATTTTGGTAACATCAACTAATTAGTGCTTTTGCAATGGCACTGAAATCCAGCAAAGGATTTACCTACAGCATTTGAGCAGCAGGAACTGTGCAGGCACCACCTCTTCAGAAAGCATGAGAATCGAAGTCATTGCTCAGGCTAGTGAAAAATGAAATAAGAACATTAATTTTCTTTATTAAATGCATCTTTCTCTCCATGTTGAGTCTGAGATTTTTGTCAATATACTAATATCCTGGGAAGTATGTCAGTAACTGAACCTTAAATCCATTGCAAAGCCCAGCATATGGTACAGTTTATTTTTTCTCTACAAAGTTCTTGGTGAAAATGACAAAAAGAAATTTGTTCTGCATCAGAATTATCCTCATAAATATCTTGCTGGCTTTTGTCAGGCAATGCTGTCATCCTCTCTTATCTTTTTATTGATACTTTGCAAAATATCCTCTTTCTCTCTTAACCACACAAAACTGTAGAAATTACTCAAAAAACCCTATCCCGCACAAGGGTTTTACATTCCTCCTTTGTAATGTTTTGAAGTGCTAATACAGCCTACAGAAATTCTTTCAGGTTTTATATTCCATTGATATTACGGAAGCGTGGCTGTCTACAGCAAGGTGGGAGAGGGTTTTCTGAGAAGAGTGCTGTGCATGGAGGAGAGCAGGTGGGAAGCAGCTCAACTCTCCAGGCATCAGGACAGAGCACAGGCTCCTCCCTTGCTCTTGGTTTCAGCTGCATGTACCCAGAGGAGAGGGACTCATGCTAAAATACCTATTTTGTAATCCTCAGTTCACCTTGCCCCTTGCATGTTACAATTTTCTTGCTGATCCTGTTCCAGAGACTTCATTGTGCTTAAATTCCTTTGCTTCTTTCAATCTTGTCTTGATTTCTATGTTGGCAAACTGAATCAACAAAAAGCAATGCATGAACCAACCCATAACTAAAGAATGGTTCCTAATTTTGCTGGAAAATAGAAGCACCCGTGATTGCCTGTGTTGTGTAAAAATAATTCTAAGTATATGAGCAGACACCAAGGTCAATTTTAGCTCAAGCCACAATGACCAAAGAATGCATGAAACAAACAATGTTAGAGTATAACAAAAAAGCATTGGTTCAAATAAAATAACAAGAATTTATTTATCTTTGTCAAGTTAAATTGCATATAGATGTAAACTAGCTCACCAATACCAATGAGTTTTAGTTACACTTGCAATTACTTAATTGCACTTTTAGTGTACCTGTGAAAATCTCCTTTCTCTGATTTTTGCAAAACTGCCTGAATATGTGTGACTTTACCCTCTTCACTTCTCTGCATGTTTTTAGTCAGCTTGTCACTTCTAGCTCGTGCATCTTCTGTAGCCATGAGTTTGACAGGTTTTGTCCTAGTGGTGCACACAGTTTTCCCAAAAGTTTCTTTCTTGTTTATAGCTGCAGTTCACCAGGCCTGTGTACAAGCATATAAACAGTACTTCCTCATATGTATTTTCAATTCTGTTTATTATTTCATGCAAATACTCAACTTCCCTAATTTGCTTCATGTGGTACATTTTCAATGAATTAATTAGGATGTAGGTAAGTTAATTTTAACTTGTAAGATAGTAAGTAGAGTTCTAAGGACTGAGTGGGATATCTGAAATCTTTCTGAATTAATCCTTGCCTCCTCTGATATGCTAAATAGATTGTTACCCAGTCATGCAACATATATTCTATACGAAGTTAGACAATTGTGTACAATGATTAATTAATTATGGGTTGGACAGCCCAGGGCTTGCCTCATCTCAGTTAACTCTAGCGCATTGAAGTTAGATCTGTGCACAGTTTTAGGTAGTTAATTTATTGTCAGGGAAGGTAGTTTTAGGTAGTTAATTTATGGTGAGGGCTTTATGAAATTGGGCATCATTCAGATTCTATGGTTATTAAAAGTATATAGCTGTAATAATTTCTGACATTTTATCAGTTTTTGAAAAATTAAAAGAAATTTAATCGAGGACATCTCTAGTCCCTCCCAAAATGTAAACATAATTTGATTCACTGTTTTGGATCAAAGCAACAGCTGCTTAGAAAACAGAACGTATGGCAACTAGCCAAGACCTACCAGTATGATATAACTAAATTATCAGCCTGTTTAATCAATGCCACAAATCCTCTCCTAGAGTAAAAATATAACTAGGATTCATTTTAAATCCTGCATTTAATTTACCATATCTTGCTACTTGATATTTTTCTGTCATTTTAAGGGACTGCTGAAGTGATTTACTATGGCTTTTTTCTCATCAAGGTTAGAGATTATTTTGGTGAAACCTGGAATTTATTCTTCAAATTGTAATTTGTTGATTGCAGCAGATTAATCTTTCCCAAGTTACAGAAATACAAATCTGCTTTGCACAGTGTAACAGTGAAATTGCAAACATCTGGTAAGAAGCTCTGAGGGAGTTATTTCCATTTTCCTCAGATCTTTATAGGGGTCTCTCCAATTCCTCTTCACTGACTTTCTTATTTATTGCTGTATGCTGCTTCCAGACTAGGGCAATATCATAATACATTTTAAATTGATTATATCCAAATGGTTTTGCTCTCTTTCAAAATGTGATTTCTCTGTTGGTTCCTAATGTGCTGAAGAGAGCAAGCTATCTCATCTGGCTTTAATATGAGCTTCAGTTCACACTTTGTCCTATGGTCCAAGTGCTTACATGGAGGACAAAGAAATTTCTTACATTTGTCATAGAGGTTGAAAAGCCTTCAATAGAATGGGTCTCTTATTCTTTACAAAAGCCTTTGGGATAAGTTAATTACAGCAATTCAGCATAAGATGTTATTGCAACACATACAGTACATAAATGATGTATTGGTCACACAACCTTTTACCTGTCCTTGCATGTCAGTAAAATGATGGAAGTGAAGCCTCCAGCCTGTGGCCTTGAAAAAGATTTTATGCTTTCTAACCTCGCCCCAATCCATGTTTTATGAACAGTCAGGTTTCCCTCTCCATGTGTGCATGGGACCAGCGTGACTGTGCCGTTCTGCCTGTGCCTGTCGCTGAGCTGCGCGCCCAGCGCCGCTGTGCTCGGATGTCTGTGCCCGTCTCTGTTCAAATAATGAATGCTGAGCCTCACGTTTTCCCCTGAGAAGCTCATTCTGGCTCTGGCTGAACTCTGAGTTGGTTCAAAACCAGCTGAAAGATGACTTGATTTCAGCTTGGTTTGGGATGCACCTCTGAGCATATTGAAGGATGTATGCATTTGCATCTCTTGTACAAACTGCATGCATTTCTTTTTTCCTTTGGGAGTGTTTAAGTCTTAGATGTAAATTATGGAAGAAAATAAAATTACACAATTTCAGCTCATCTTGCAAACCTGACTTTCTGTTAGGACACTTGGTTTGGTGATTAACAGTATGAAAAAGAATTATTTGGGCCACCAGCTGCTTTAGTCAAAGAGTGATCTGTGTGAAATAGTCAGGATCCTTTGGTGAAATACAAAGTATTTCACCAAATATGTATCTGGTACTCTTAGTAACAGATACAATAGGGTTTAATTATCAGAACTTCACTTTTACAAGCAGTGTTTTCTTTCTTGAGTGATTGACATCTGAATCTACATGGACTCCAAGCACTGAAAGATTATTTTTATAAGGAAGTTGTATGTTGGCTCCAGTACTTTCTCAGATATGAAAGGTGATGCTAGTGAACACAGTCATCCTCCAGACTAGAAAATATTTCTCTTGGGTGTTATGATTTCTTGAACTTCACAGGAAATCGCCTGCTGTAATCACTTCAAATACCAAAGCACTGCCTCTGTGCTGCTGTTTTCAGCCATGCAGTGCAGCGAGTCCTGAACACAATGATAACTTCTCTGAGTGTCAGGGCTGTGTACAAGGACAGGACAGGTTTGCAGCTATGATGCATATGCAGAGGCAGAAGGCTTATTAGGGCATGCTTATATGTGCTTAACTAGAATCTGGAGTTAGATGCTCTGTAACAAGTAAAACCTGCAAGAAAACCAACATTTTGAAGGAGTTCAATATTTTAATAAGCTGAGATGCCTTAGTTATGAATGTTTAGATTTTTGTGAGAGGCTCTGTGTCATGTTTACAGACAAATTGTTGACTGATGATTTTTTTCCAAGAAATACTGGCTTAAGAAGAGTGATTATTATGCACAGTAGGTATAAATGAATTATTTATCAGACATATTTCTGTTCTCAGTGAAACTATTGTTGATCTGTTTTTCTAAGTGCTTTATTGTAGTAGTCATTTGCACACAAATCTAGTCTTTACTTAAGTAAATGTTTATCACCATTTGTGTGAAAAATGAAAGATTGCAAACAGAATTGATCATGCTGTTTTGATAATGTGCTTCTATTTTTTTAAATAAAAAACTGTATTTGTAAAAAAAAAAAAATTCCATACCCAAAGAAATAAAATCGGGTGTGGGAACCGATCTGTTTAAAAAAAAAAATTGTCAAGGAATTTGTCCGGGTGGGTAGCAGCAGTTGCTTTTGGATCATCCAAATTGCACTAAAGCATCCTGTCCAGTTTTTGCCTTCTTCTGGGTGGAAACCTTTCTGCGTCTCATATTGGAATATTTTCATTTTTTATAAAAAATAACTAAGAAATACTTGATGCTGAGACTGTCATCCCAACTGATTTCCCTGCTCACTGACTGTTAGCTGTTCAGAGGCACAAAATGCTGTTGTCAGAAATTTTGAAAGGCTTCAGTTTGTCTTTGCTTGGAATGAAAATAAGTTTTTGCTGCCACATTCATGATGAATTATTTTGAAGGCATAAAAAGAGTAGTTAGTGAACAATCACAGCATTTCATAAAGCTTACACAGACAAATAATTCTTAGAGTACACCACTAAAGCAGTATTTTGATCCTGGAAAAAGACATCAGAATTTCAGCTTTTTAGGGAATCGTGGCATCATATTCATTTAGGTTGGAAAAGACCTCTCAGATCATCAAACCCAACCTTTAATGCAGCGCGGCCAGAATTGTCTGGTGTGTCAATCTCAGTCTTTTCATATGAAAGTAATTCAAATAATGCTATAGGCACTAAAGGAGGGGACTGAATGCAATAGAAGGCATTGGACAAATAGTGTTTCATGTGTAAGAATTTCCCTAGAATGGATAATTAAAAATGGGTTTCCTGTCCTCAAGTTAGCTCATACAAGGAGTCTGCTGTATTTTTGCTGATGGTGCACACCTCTCCTGGTGGATTTGTGACAGGATTAGTTTTGGTGTATTTCTTGGCAGATCAGATGAGAATGAAGGGAAACAGGTAGGAAGGGGATAAGTAAGTTTAGTTGTGAAACATCAAAAGCATTCAAGCACATTATTCAAATTAACAGCCATGAAGAAATCACTCCTCACTCTACCTTGCTTTTTCACTGAATTTCAGAATCTAAGAAGAAAATATGGTTCTGTGGGGGTAAAAACAGAAAAGTGTGCGTTTAGTTCCTTAGGATTTATGCATTCTGAGTGGATACTACTGTATGTAACCAAGTAAAGTGCAACTTAATTCTCTAGAGATCAGCAGAGACCAAGATTGAGCTGTGAATGTTAAGTCAAGGGAAAAAGGTTCCTAGTGAAGCTTTGGTTTTAGTGTAATCAAAAAAATTCATCATGATCATAGGCACTGCACAGACCTTTTAGGAATGAATGAAAAGAAACCTTTAGGTCTACAAAGAAAAAACTAAACCTCTCACTTTTCTCTGAATAATTTTAAATTACCGAGACAAATGTGATCCTAGTGCTCTCAGCTCATTCACTTCCACACAAATGAGTGCCACTAGTGCTATTTGGAGGCACTGCTTGTATTAAGACAAGAAGAAAACTACTTTTGAGGAGGAAAGGAGAGGGTTCCATCACCCCTGTCCCATCTGTCCCTGGGGAGGCTCAGGGGACAGGGGGCTCTTTCAGAAGCCTGGGGTTGGGCAGGAGATTGGTGCTGGGGGATCAGAGCCCAGCACCCAGAGGTAGAAGATTCTCACATTTGGACATGTGCTTTAACAGAGGGAATTAAAACTAACCTTTGCCTTACAAAAACTGAGTAGCTCAAAGGTCAGAACATCGTACTAGAGAACTGCTTACATTTCAATTCAAGGTATTACCTGGTGCCTTAAAGGATAAAGGCTACCAGGAAAACATTTACAGCTACACTAATTGACCCCTGCTGTGATTTGTAGTTCTACTAAACAGCAATGTAAAAAAACCCCAACAAACAAAAACTCCCACATTCAAGAAAACTGTAAGTTGCTAAACATACATGAAGGGATTGTTTTGCCAGGCTTTTCACAAGCTGTCAGGCTGTAATAGGGAATTTGGAAAAGAAGATAACCCTTCCTCTGCAAAGTTGATTTTGACTATGAACTTTAATAAAACAATTTGCTTCCTGGGCATTTCAGATTGTGCAAAATATCTTTTCAGGTAAGTACTCTCTCGATATGCACAGACACATACAGTGATCTCTGAGATGGAATGAGTTAACTGCAGACAGGGACATAGTTTTTAAAGCACAGCATGATGTCCTTATTTTTCTATGCAACCACAATAATAAAACCAGACATTATGGGAAGAATATCTTTGTTGCTGTGAGTTGTAAAGAAAAATGTCAGGAATTACTTCAGCGAGGGGAGAAAGGAAGCATCACATTTGATTGGTTGAGAACGAGCAATGGTTTTCTGAGCCTGTACATGACATGCAAGGGGGAATGAGGTGCAATCAAGTGCTGTGATCTGTGAACCAGTCAGGACAAGGAATGAGCATGAAAGAGCTTTCTTTCCCTTGCAGCATGATGCTCCAGTTGTGATGTAAATGGTGATTTGTAAAGCTGCGGCAGGAAGTGACAAATGGCAGCGCTGTGGTTGTCAGGGGATCGTTAGCACCTTCGTGTGTCAGCTGCAGGAAAAGGATCAGAGCTCCTTGTTCTAATAGGGAAGACTTCCAAGAACTGGCAGCTGATTTCTGATAGCTGCAAGAAGACAATTAGACTAAATCGAGGACATTGTTGGGAAGTTTAAAAAGTTGACGTTATGCACCGTTAAAAAAATTCAAAAGAAACTTAACACCAGTTGAAACCTGAAACCAGCACCATGACTTGGAGAGAGCAAAAGTGAGTCTCAGGTAGGCATTCTAAGAGTAATGAAGTTTGTAGTATCCCTAAGGGAGCAAAATAACATGAGGTGTCTGCATGTCAGCAACTCGCCTGCAATCTTTTCCCTAAAAGAATGTTGGATTTTGGCATCATCTTCACCTTAAGAAGCATTTTTCCCTGTTGTAAAAATAATTAGCATGAATCACATGCACATGGAAATACATCACAAGAGAATATATTGCAAGAGAAAATCAGCAAGGGATTTTCCATAGTAAAAAGAAAACTTAAACAACTGGAAAAAAAATGAAGACTTGTTGCCAAGAAAGTTTGCACATCCAGAAAAGCACAGCAGTCATGGGCATTTTAGAATGTTGCATAGCTAAACACCGGCTGACTTCTGAACCTGTGTGTTTTGAGGTGGTCTGGAATGAGGCTGCACCGTCTGTCCTCTCCAGGTGGGAATGTCTGAAGTACAGGTGTGCACAGTGCCAGATGTTGTTCTTGGAGGGAGGAAAATGAGGACACTGTCTGTTGCACACATGAAGTGGTGAATGTAATTTGGAATTGCTAGTAGTTATGGAAGAAGGCTTTGTGGTCAGTCTTTTGTCCCTGCACAGCATTTCTGCAGTCTTTGTTGAAATTTCTTTCCCCTGTGTAGCTCTGTAAATGTGAAAACACCAAGAGAGTTCCAGTAATTTACTAAACGAGTACAGGCTGAAAAAAGAAGCTTTGCTTTTGCCAGACGGGAACACCTAATAACACTGAAGAAACTGTTTTCGCCAAGGGTCAAAAATGATAATGAGCTTTTTTTCCCCACTATCTCTGGAAATCTTATAACTTAACACAGATGCAATGCCTGGACATTTTCCCAGAAAGGCTCAAGTAAAATTATTTATTGCCAATAAAAGCAACATAGTGTTATTTCCCTGCTGCTGTTAAATTTAGGATTGATGGATGAATAAAGTCAGGGCAATAGAAACTTCCTATTTGCCCAGATGCAAATTGAAGGAAGAGTTAATTCCAAACCAGACCAAATATTTAATGGTCTAAGAAAATTATTTAACTGTTATAATACACAATAATCTGAAATAGGACAACTTAAATATTTACATTCAGGAGACTATTTTGGAAGGGAAACTCTTATCACCTTTAAATGTAGCATAAATCCATTAAAGAATTTTCACACCACAGAGCGCATCTTAAAAGGAGAACTGGTTGTTGCTGGACTCAGTTCCAATAGCTCAATGTATGGCAACAGTAATAAAAAAACGAGTGGTTGGAATCATCAAAAAAATACTGTCTCATTCAATCTGTACCATTTGTGTTGTAGATCTTTCTTTGCCTTTCTTAGGTTTTTACCTATTTCTTAATGTACTGCTTCTAGCCAACTTCCCTTCATCTTTTCCCTAAATGCAAAGGATATCTCTTGATAGATGAGAGCTTCTGCAATAGTTACACTGGAATGCCTGATGGTTTATTCAGCTTCATAGATGTGAGGAAGGTAGGCACATATTGTAATTTTATCTTGCTGTGTCAATAGGTTGAGTAATATAAAATATTAATATGTCTTCTGAGAGGTTCTTCATTTTTTCACGTTATTCGATACACTTGTGTAAATGCCTACAAATGTCTGCGAAATGGTATTCATTCCTGCACAGACATGCATTGAAATTTCTGAAATCAGTGCTTCCTCATTACAAGGAATAAGCACTTCTTATCACCTTTTTTGGGGGTACACACAGAGATGTGTTTTCCTATTGTGATGTTTATTCTGAAACTGATGAATACTTGCAATTTACTATAAATATTTATGGAAAACAGAAAGAGTTCAAGGAATTAGAACAAAACAAAGCTTGTTTATATTTGTCACTTTTCCCCTCTACTATTTGAGATTTGTTTTGGAGTGTGTCAGTCTTTGAGATGTCCAGGCAGAAGAGTCTTTGTAAAACTGTCAGTCAGCTTAACATCTGGAGTCACCAGATACCCAGATTAGAGCCACAAAGGGTTACTGACTCACAATGCTGAGTGCACTACAGAAGACAGCATCAGACCTAACATGTGCATTCATAGAGATGAAGTGGTATTTTTTTCCAAAAACAAATTCCTTATTTTACTCTTTCATTAGTGGAAGATACTTTTTCTGATAGTTGGTTATCAGAAGGAATTTTTTTATTGAATCACACTAATTTTAGAACTGCAAGCATTTAACAATAGCTTTGAATGGACATTATAAATAAGTGCCAACAACCCCTTTGGCTCATAATGAACAACACAGTGAAACTTGCATGAGGTCTTGCTAGTTCTGCTTTGGATTTTCCTTTCAAAAGGACTCAATGGAGGAGCACCTCTGTGGCTACATTTTAGAGGATTTCTTATGCATAAGAGCAAAGCTAAAACTAACTTTCCAGGAAAGCACAGATTCACTTAAACTAAATTCTGTTCTTTGCAAAAGCTCCAAGAGCACAATCTGGAGTCTTTGTTTCACTTGCTCATGAGCTCTGCTGCTTTCAGCTAAGCCCTTCCTAAATCCAAATTCACTGATATTCATCCCCCTCATCCCCTACCTTGTTTTCCAAAATCATATAGAAAGTTTGTGATTCCTCCTTTAACTTAAACTTCCATTGTAGCAACACCTACAATGAACTGAGGTAGCACATTCCTACCTGTTACACTGGTTTAACAGCTTGTCTTGCCTGCATTGCTATTGATTTTAAAGCAGTGTGTGGGTTGCTATAGCAATCCTGTACTTGAACATTCAAAGGAGAATACCACTAAACCCATCACTTTATATAATTCTACAAACTTCTTAGGCTACAACTTTCAAATATATGTTTTAAATTGCATTTCCAGTGATGATTCATGTGATGGGACTGCTCATTTATAACAATTCATTTCAGTTGTTGTTAAGTTAATGAATTTGTAAAATTAGGAAGTTGGGCATTTTGTGCATGTGTCTGACCCAAGATGCTTTCTCCCTGACCAGATTGCTCATAACAAAGAGGAAAAAGGATCAATTTCATGCATGTAGTCTCAGGGCAAACTTGTCACTCGTGGAATAACAATCTGAAACGGGTGACAGTAATCACACCAGCTGCTTGACATCCAGGCAGGTGCAGGAGCCCTAGGAAATGTCAGATTTCCATCAGATGCAGCTTCAGAGAGCATAACTGGCTCAAAAGCTTTTAGGCACAGCCATCACCCCAGGCCATGGCTGCCACCCCAGGCCACGTCAGTCCCTTGCTTGAAACCATTGCTGAGCTGTCACTTTAATAAATGAGTAGCCACTTCATTTTGATCAGCATTGTCAGGGCTTATTTCAAAAGTGATTCTGATTCCATTGCACAGCCCAGCCCAGCCCAGCCAAAGTCAATTGGTACAATTTCAAGGTGAATTTATTCATTCTTTATAAAAGTTCTATGCACGCATATATCAAGACAGTTGAATAAATTGAAATAAATAGACTTGGAGCTGCATAGTCTCCTGGTAATTGAAATAGTTTCCCCTCAGTGTATTTGTAGTAATAATGCTACCTTTATGAAGACTGGACTGTCTACAGATGGGAAAGTGTGGAATTATCATATTAATAACATATTTGGAAAATGGAATTGAGTCTAATATGTTGAAAAGGATAGCTGAAAGTTGCCCTTGCCTTCATGAAAGCCTACCACCAAATGATGCTTTATAATTAATTCTTTCTTCCAACTTTGTCTTTTCCTTTGTTTTTAATGCAGTTGTTAACTTTGAGAATGGAGAATCTCATTGGTAATACATGAGAAGTTGATTTCTCCAAAGCATGCTGTACTAACAGCCTGTTTTCTACAATTTAAGGATAGGAAAAAACAAGTGGAAGAGGTCAAACCTGAAATGTTTTGATTTTTTTCTTGCTTGGTTGCTGTATTTATTGGTAGATCAGATTAGAATGACTGTTGCAATATCAAATGTCCATGAGCTCTAGTCGTCTCCTTAGTTTCATTTAAAAAATAAACAAGAAAACAACCCTTTCAAATGTTGAAAATATTTTCCATTATTCAGAAAAGAACTTAAGGTGAAAAAAGGGCATAAAAATGTTCTTGGTTTTCTACAGGGAGGAAAATGAACAGAAGTGAGGGAAACAGAAGGCATCAATTAGAAAGCAACAGTTCGTTACTCAGGTGGCTTTTCGAAGTTGGCAAGTACATCATTTATCAGAAGTGCAATTCTGATGTGAGTCTCTTTTCCAAGTGCTCTCAGCAGATGTTGCCAGGGTATTGGGGATTTTAGAAACTTTTTAAAGGAGGAGTTATTGCCGTTTTTTAATTATGCTTCAAAACCCCCTCAAAAACCAGAGTAATTATCATGGCCATAGGAGATGAAGACATTCATTCATTCCTCCTTGGTCTTGCTGTAATGTCACCAAGAGCTGCAAGGGTGACAAGCTTCCTCTTTGGGATGGGCATCCCTTCCCCTATGTCCTGGTAGGTGGGAATTTGCAGTGTCACCTTGCCCACAGGGCTGAGAGTTGGTTGGGGATTTATCCTTTGCTTTCCTTTCCCAAGGAGGAAGGAGTGTGGGATTGGTCCAGGCTGTAGCAGCTGCTCCACAAAATTTCTGTTCTTGTAGCAGAGACTCAGATGAAGTTTGAGTCATTTGAATGCACAGTGGCGAAGACCCTCCTGACCCAGTGGGAGAGCATTGAAAAGGCATGGGAAGAGCAGGGATCTGCAAGACAGGAGTAGGGAAGGGAAAGGCAAAAGCCAATCAAACTGCATGGGAAAGGAGGCAATGAAGCGAGTGGTACTTAGTAATGAGCGTGTCCTTAACTGAGTACATGGGAAGATAACAAAGATAACAAAGTGCTCAAATGTCATTTGTTTTTTTGCTCTTACTTTTCATTCTCACTCATCTTCATACAGTCTAAATTACCATGTTAAGAATGAGCACAGGAATGACTGAGTGATGAGGTAGAATTGTCAAGATGGGGAATTAAAAAAATGGAATTCCATTTCAAGTTTTCCACAGAAGTTAGGGTACAAAGAATTATTTGAAATGTCAGCTCCAAAAGTCCATTTTTAATGTCTTTTTGAATCATACCATTTGAACATGAAGAAAAGATTTCTGACCTAATAACCTTGCACAGAAGGTGCAAGTTCAAGTTTCGTTCTAGAGCAAAATTTTATAGATCATTTTAGTATCCCCTTTAAAGCTGAAGTTTTTTATAATGGCACCATCTCCTTGACTGGAACAAACTGTGCTGTGCAATAGGAGAGAAATATATACTTGACTTAGGGAGATTCATATTTTTCCCAAATTTTGATTAGTAGGTGGCAGGACAATATAGCATTGAACTGTATGCAAAGATAACCCAGATTTGAAATATGAGTCTTATACCAGAGTAAAAGATGAAGATGACAGTTGTAATCTCTTCAATCTCATAATTTACTTGAGATTTGGGCAAGACTGAAGTGACTGAAGTCTCTAGGCAAGGCTTACTCATTTGAAAAGCATTATACGCAAATGTGAAATCTGCAAGTTTTAGTCCATTCTTATCTATAACTTGTACAGCTCAGGGGAACTGATCTACTTTTGGAGTAAAAAGGAAAAATTGTGGACTAGCTGCAGTAAATGTACTGTAATTTATTTCTTATTTATGTCACTTCTATACAGTGAGCTATACTTACTAAATTGCACAGCTCCCAAGAGGCCACAAACAGCATCCACGGCAAGCTTGGGTTTAACACATTCAGTAACATGTTGTTACATGAGAGCAGTGCAATTAATTTACAGATCCAAAACATTTGCATATTTGAATTCATTGGGTTAGTGTATCTTGGGAGGTACAAATGAAATAGTCCACTGATAATTCTTTCCAAACTTGCATGAAACCAAGGGTATGGACAAAATTTCAATGCCAGGGAAATACTTTGCATCTCAAGTGTAAAAGGTGATGGATTAATGTTTTTTTCCAAATTAAACAAGGTCTCATCTTGTGACATTGTTTTGATTCTTTTCTTCTACTAATTCTCTTGACTGCTGCAATCCCTAATAGTTAGGGAAATACTTCCTAGTCCACCAAGAATGTCTGTCAATATTTCTTTATAGAACTCTGTAAAACAAGGTCAGTTCTCACCATTCATTCATATAATACTGTAATTTCATTCTCTTCATCATAGCTAATCTGGATTTATTTGGGATGAAAATCAGCCTTTAAAAAGGCCTTAGTATTTCACCAAAGATTAGACAGATCTTACAGAAGTTTAATTTCTCTATCAAAAATGTAACTATTTTGATCCCCTGAAAAGTAGCTTTGGAAGCAAGATACATACAGGATTTATGAAATTGAAAAAAGGGTTAAAAATGAAAAGAAGAAAAAAATTAGAGATGCTTCATTTAATTGATTTTTCCCCAGTTCTCTATAAACCTCACCAAACATTGAAAAAGCTTTAAGATATTGTCATGAAGACATTTTGGAATTGACCTATTTTATATAATAATTCCTAGGTTATGATTTGATGGTAAATTCATCTATTTGCCTGAGCACACCTGAAAAATAATGATGTGATAAGCTCTGCTCCTTTGATTGCTGGATATGCTTTAAGGCAGCTTTCTTGGGCTGGCAACACTGCTAAATATGTGGGTATGTGGTGTGGAAGTGAAATGAATTATTAAAATAATACTGTACCCCAAGACAGTGTTTGAAAACCTTTCTGATGCTTTCCTTTTCCTTAACTCCAGATCTGTTTGAAGCCTTGTGGGAACTTTGCAGAATTGACTTTTGTCACTGTTTTATTATTTCTTTAATCAGCCATCAGCCAGAACTAGAAAAACCTCATCTAGGCAATAGTGAGCAAAAATACAAGGAAGGTACCTATTAGTAATACACAAAATCCAACAAATTTTATATAATAGCCTGAGCAATCAGATAAATTAATTTTTAAAGCTAGTTGAAGAGAAAAATTAAATAGATGCATTTTTTCAACCATGACCTTTCTGAGTCTCATGTCCTCTGGAGTGTCAGTCCTGACACATTATTAAAAAGATGAGATTAAAATAGGAAGAAATTTAGCTAATGAAACTGCAGGGAAAAAATTCTGTAATGTAATTGCTTGTTACAGTTTTCAGCCTTCTGTCTGCCACCTGCTATGCTCTAGTAAACTGTATTTTAGGAAAGGCCATTATATAATAACTTTTTATATTGTAACAAGATTATGTTTTCCTGCATTGACACTGAAGCACAAACATTTATAATTAACTCTTGGATTATGCCTAAACTGTACCTCGTTATGAGTGATATGGCTGTTTTCAGAATGTGTACTGTACCATTGCCCTTTTTAGCTGTATCCTTGGCATGAATAAATGCAAATTTTGTAACAGTGTACAGACAACAAAGTAATCAAAAGAATGAGAAGCTATGAAAGAGGATTTGGCAGAACTTTGGTCTAATAATTCAGAATTTATTATCAATTAATGTTCTCTGTGATATTGTCCTTGTGAAAAGGTGATTATAAAAATAATGCCATTTACTGTTCCCATACACTGCACTGTAAAAGGATGCCTTGATTTTTATTATTATTGTTGACTGTAGTTATGCTGCCTTACCAAGGGGTGAGTGGTTCTGGAGATCTTGCATATGGACCCCTATGCCTTGACACTTACTAAGAGACTGATTATTTGAGTAGTTTCCTCATCAATGTATTGCTGCCAAAACCATGGTACTTGTGAAACAAGCACTTGTTGAAAAAGTCAATGAACTATCTCATTATCAAGAGCTGTTTGTTTGGTTTGAAACTGACAGTGTGAAAATCAGGTCGTAAATTCATTATTTAATCATGCCACAATGCTATCAGGACATGAGATTCTGGAGTCAGCTGGCCAGCTACAAGGCCGAGTGTGAGCCAGCTGATAATTGCGTAACTGTTCTTCAGGAATTTCTCACACTTTTTTTCTATGTAGGTGGCATGGTTTCAGTGAAGTACAAGTAATCCAGTCACTGACACTGGAGTTGTTTGTGGGACCAAAGGTGACCTGCAAAAATAAATAGTATGTGAAGTGGGACCTGGTTTTGAGAGAAAAAGTCTGTTTTTCTTTCCAGAGCTATGAGGGGATGATGTCCTTCTCCGAGCAAAATGTCCTTCCTTCAGCACACTGACTGTTGTTTGAAGCTTTTTCTCTAGTGTTAAAGGTCTCTGGCACTGTGGGTTTTACCATCATTATTATCCAACTTCTGGACTTCATAGATCTCCCAATCAAAACATTCCTGCATTAAGAACTGCATTGATACTTTATAGAGACAACTAACTTAACTGATGTTTCATAATTGTGCCTTTACATGATGGAGTTCTGTGGTGGGGGGATTGTTTTGGTTTGGATTGTTTTTGTTGTTGTTGATTTCTCTGGTTTTCTTTTTTTTTTTTTTTTTAATTGATGAAACCATTTGAAACTTGTTAAATGCATCCTGTTACTAACAGTATGGAAGGAAGGAAGCAGCTTTGTTGGGCTACAGTGACAGCAGCTGATGCCCCAACATCACTTATCTCAGGAGACCATTGCTCAGTGTTTGAATCCTGCTCTGGCAACATCACACCTTTTAAAGCAATGACTCAAAGGAAGGTGGTCCTGCTCTAAGGAAAAGTGTACTTTTAGTGAGAATGGGGGGAGAAGGAGGCCTAGGAGACAGGAGAATTGCTTGGGGGCAGTAAACAGATGATTAAAGTTGGAGGTTCTTTTCATTATTTCTGGCACAAAGCAATGGGTCAAAATTAATCTTTCATAGCTATATCCCTGAGTGTCTTTAAGGTAAGATTATGAAACTGTTGAAATGTTGACACTTTCCATAGGGAAAAAAAAAATCATTTCTTGACTAGGTCTATCTGTGTTGCTTCCCCGACAAACACACCTTCAGTAGCACAGCTGTGCCCATGTTTGAGGCAGGTACTCCTCCCATAGATGAAATACTTCAGCGTTGCTATTAATCATCAAGGGTTATATGGCCACATGTCTGATCGGTGGATTTTTTTAATATTGTATCTTGCAACATTGTAATGTTACATTGTTACAAGAATGCCACAATATTTAGTCAAATTACAGCTTCATGAAATGAAAATGGAGATTCACTACAGGAGTAGTTCAGGCCGATATTTTTACATTGACGTGTAGATTTCTTTGATGTAATCTTACATTACTGTAGAAACAAAACTGAGCTTTAGATATTTTTGGATCCTACATAATTCACAAGAGAAAAAACACTCTAGTTTAAAGCTTGGTAAGATTAATTCTGTATGTCAAAAGCAAAATGGTCATTTCTCTTTTTACAGGAAAAACAAATGACCATCAATTCTAGCACTGATTTCTGATTACAATTTGTCCTCTTTGTTTATTTCACAATTAGTGTACATAGATTAATAATTACAATTCCTGAACCTGATAATATATGCATTAGTATTTAGCCCTTGTCATGTCTTTAATTTTTGCAATTAATTGTTTTAATAATAGAAAGGTTAATTGCACTATTCATCAGAACTGCTTGCTGTGAAACAGTAGACAAATAAGAATCTTTAAAGATAAAGGGCAAGCTGAGTGCTCTGAGCTGTCATTCCAGCAAAGGAAACTCACTGATATAGCCCTGCAGCTTCACTCCACTGCTGAGATCTTGGGCATGTAAACTCATTCCATTCAGACAAAGGGAATTGTACCAAATCACAGGTCATTAAGCAATCCCAAAGAACACATTATTGAACAATATGTGGTGTTCTCAGGTCTGCATTGTGGCATGGTCCATACACACACTGTTCTTCAGCTAGCTCTGAATGCTGGTGAAAACACATGTAGAAAGTGTTCCCAGATTTCTCAGGACTCCTGTCAGGACCTGAGTGCAGTTTATATCCTGATTAATCCTTTGTACTACAAGGCCAAATTGTGTTGCTGCCTGAACCTGTCAGCCAGGTGCTGCTGTCATTGGACCTGGGATAAAGTAAATGCATAATTCTTATATACGTGCGGTTATACAGATACAAAGTGCTTAATGACCTCTTATTCTTAAATAGGAATTAAATATTCAGGTGTAGGGAACTGCAAAAATGACCACACTGGGATTTAAGTCCATTTTGATTTATTGAAATCTTTGCATAGGAATTGACTCATTAAGTGTTTGCCCTGTGATACTGGTGCTAACTTGCCATCTTTTTGTACGTATGTAGTAAAGTCAGGAATAATGTGCTTAAAGGAGAAAAAAACCTTATAATTCTGAATCCAGTTTGAGACATTTTAACACTGCTCTCTGGTGATCTTCAATCATGCTATTGACAAACCTTGTGTGTTAGAAAATAAACATAGCTACTAATTTTTGCTAGACCACAGCCTTTTAACTTTCCTTCTTAAAGCTGTATTTCATAAGGCTTCGTGTGATTACAACTGGATTGCAGAAATTACACTTTCCTTATCATGGCTGTAATTAAGGGTGTCTCCATGCAAACACTTTTGATGAAATCTTTGTTCCACTGACATTAACATAAAACTTTTTATGTATTTTTCTGGGTGTGAAAATTATATCTGTTTTTTATACTTGCACACTTGTTTGATTTCTCTTTTCTCAGCCTGAACTCAGGCACTTGACTGCCATTTGCAGCTGAACAGCACTTTTTATTTCAACCACAACACTCACTCTAAAAAAAGAACCAAATGCTTTAAAAAAAAAGAACCAAATGCTTTTATTAGACAGCCTTCTGAATTCCAATGCAAATACCTTTTAAAATTGTGCGTGTGTACATATATATTTAACATAAACAACTGTAGATTTTTCTTTCCAATCTTTTGCACAATTTTATTCTTCCTGTGACCTCACAGAAGCTAATATTCAACATCAAGGACTGAGAAATGCAGGACTATTCAGTCACACTTTCCTCAGTAAATGATGAAGAATGTAGGTTCCGTTGCTCTTGATTGATATTGGTGGAGAAGTTCTCAAGTCTGCACTGGGAGGTCACAAAGCAGAAGAGGCAGGAGGCTGCTCTGGGCTGCAGGCTCCATCTCATGCTTAGCTCACACTGCTGGGCAAATGTCCTCTTTAAACAGCAGGGTCTGGAGAGTTGGGTGGAGAGTGGTGCAGAGCTGTGGCATGTCTGAGTCCCTGTTATTGTGCAGGAACAGATGGGTGATGGGGAGGGGTCAATGGCACAGGCTTCCCGCAGGATGGATCCCAGCTGAGGGACACGTGCCCTGGGCCCTCTCAAAGGAAGCAAACCATGAGAGCTCCATCTCCACCAAAACAATAAGTTACTGGTTTATTGTTGGGTTTGGTTATAAATCTGGCAATAGGCTCAGCCTGCTAAAAATGACCCTCTGTCTAGCCATAAGCTGCAGTCACAACTGTCCAGCTGCAGGATGATGACCTGACTGTGGTCTTCAAGGAGAAAACATTTTCTTTGTGTGTGCTGGAAGTGAAGCCATGAATGCTCTCACTGACAAGGGGGGAGCTATTCTGGAAGGCTCAGGTGTTTCTTCACACCTGAGGGATGTTCCAGGGATGATGTGGGCTCAGGGCTTGCTCTATAGCCCGTGTGGTTCTTTCTAGGAAGGGCTGTCCTGGCTTTCCTTGGTAAGCTCTGAGGTGTGGATTTTGCAGAGGTTTATCTCAGCAGCTCTGGTCCAGCCTGGCTTCCTCTCCAGAACTGTCTGTATCACTCATTTTGGAGCAACATTACTTTAATAACTGGAATTGCCTGCACATTACTTGAATTATCTGTTCAGTTATGGAATAGTGAGAAGAAAACTTGCTTTTAGGTCATTCTTGGTCTTGTCTGTTACAAAGAATTTTGGTGAAGGCATAGATGTTATCCTAATGAAAGAACACAAAGATGAGCCATTTTCTATAACAATGATTTTTTGCTACATCTATACTGCCTTTAAAGGCACCCGATGAAAAGCTTAACACCCCTTAAAAATAAAGCTTACGTTAAGTATTTCTGGCTGAAATGCTGTTTATAACAGCACACTGCTCATTATGCTTGCTTTTCTCTCTGATGCAGTATGCTTACAGATCATATGTCAGAAATTGAACTTTCTGATATTTATTAATACTTCTAAGTGATAAGCAAAAATTACGTATTGGAAACCATAATAACTACGTGTATATAGCTACTCATCTCCACCAAAAAATATGGATTATAAGCACCAAACAGAATGTTCTGTACTTTGGCTGTGCTGGTGCTGAAGGCGTCAGTTAAATTAGGATCCTTTGATATGTTAATTATTTATCGTTGTAAATTATGCATCCTCTAAAATCAAAGAGACACATAACCTATAATTTATTATTCATTTAACATGAAAATTTGTCTTCATATAACAATTTCTCTGTTAGATATGGAGTTCTGATTTGAAATAAAACCTTTTAATGTGGGCTACAGTTAAAACATAAAAGAGGTTGAGGTTTTTCTGAACCTGTAAAATATTCTCTAAGACAGTTTAACCCTTACAACTTTACAAAGTTTCTAAGTTCACTGGGTGATGGACAGTTATGGATTCATTAGGCATTGGCTAAAAGTGACTGCACTTTCACTTGCATATCTGTAGTTAGAAGATTGGTTGGTGAAAGTGGATTTTGTTTGTGCAAGAACTCTGAAGAGCATCTACATATGTTTTCATTCACAACAAATTTTGCAAATTGTGATTAATTTTTACTTTGAGGAGGAAGCCATGAAATTCTTGGACTGTGTCTGACTTGCTCTTTGCATTTGTTTTATTTAGTTAGAAAGTTTAGAACAAAATTATGGGTTTTGAGTACCAGACAAACTAAAACAACAGATCTGCACAGCATGATTAGAACCCAGGGATATTTGTACAGCAGTAACAGAATTGTGAGCTTTCCCAAGCCACAATTTCATGTCTTCATTTTCCTCTCTGCACTATGCATTCTGTTTCTGTTGGAGCAGAATGTAAAGTAAATGCTCTCTTGATTGCTAAGATCTTGGATTTTCTTTAAGACTTTTCTGTTCTAGAAGAGAATAGAAGTGGGTAGGAGAGATGTTTTTGTTTCTGACTAGAAAATGATTATGCATATGTCACACTCATGTACAAAACACGTATTAAACACACAAAAGTCTCAGGGTCAGCAGAGAAAGAAAGAGTTCCTATTTCTTATTGTTTGTTGGAAAAAAATGCTACGTTACAAATTATTTTAGCAGTCTTGAGTTTTAGTGTGAATAAAGAAGCATGAATGTAATTGCAGTAGAACAAAGGTAATGGTTATGTTCTTTAAGTTTTTTAGAAGAGTTGCTTTGATCTTCTTATGATATTAAATACCTGGGGAAATTTCAGTCTTGTTACTGCACTTACAGCTGGTATAGAGTATTTGTAATAAAATATTTGGAATTACTCTATATGGCAGTGTTTACGCCTAATGCAAAATCTTCATAGTTTCTATGTAAGAACTGATTTTGGATAAATGCCCAACTCAGCAAGTATGTCACACCCTCCTTTGATCAGGCCACCAGACCTTTCTTCCTTTGAGTTATAACAAAGGTGTGGCAAAGAGTGGGAGTGAAAGACAAATGTTAAATTCACTATGGGCAACTCATGTGATCTGATTAGATTAAAATTAAATTTGGATGAAGAGTGTGAGATGAAGGAAAATCCCCAGACTATGTCTAAGCTTTTTTTTTTTTTTTTTTTTGCCATTGGTCTGGGCAAAAACAGTGGATTAAAAAATCAGTATTTTTGAGTAGCTACTGAAGAGTCCTTCCAGGGCTGAGGAGGTCCTTTATTTTATGTTAAGTGTGCAAGACTCATGTGCACATTTCTAAATTAAAAAAAAGCAATTTTTTTTTCATGACAGCTACTCACAATGGGAAACAGGTCCTCTGCCAGATTAAGAAAAAAAAGAAACATAAGATGATAACAGTATAGTTCTTGCAACAAATCCTGCATTCCGTGTAGTTTCATCTCCACAATGAAGCAATGGGTTTTTTGTCTATCAGAAAACTCTTGAAAGCTGCACACTGATTTTGTTGAAGAGAAAAATGATCCAAAATAAGGAAGAGTTTTTCAATAGTTCTTGCAAACTCAGCGGGGAAGCCAAGGTCTGTTGGGTCTGTTCTGCATGGGAAGGATTTTGAATGGCTCCAGAGCACAGCTGATGTTTCTAAGGCTTCCATAAGGAAAGGTCAATGCAAACTACAAGAAGTTGTAGGCAGTAAGTCAAAATGAGAGAAAAAAGTGTATTCTTCCATTTTTTTTGATATATTAACAAGCTCAGCTCTCCAGTGCTTATAATGGCCAGTGTCAAATAAGAATATAGCACACATCTTGTAGAGATAATGCAAGGGTTTATTTACATCAGTGTAAGCTCTCTGTATATGTATATACCCAACTTTTGGTGTAATTGCCTGCTTCTATTCTTTTGTTTCAATTAGAAATTGCTTTTTCTCTCCTTCAGTAAGTTTTCTTGCTAGATGACCTTAATAACAAACTTATTTTTTATGAACTAAAAAACTTTTTTTAAAACACTTCTCTGTAAAAGGTGAACTGATGTGTGTTAGCAGCATCTGGTGTTCTGTTTGGTTAATTGCTATTAAGACAACTGTTTATTATTGGTACATTCACACCATTTTTTTGGTTGAACTCTGGTGTCCCTGAATATAATGATGGAAAGAAGAAATCCCTGCATTAAATGACTTTTTCCTATATCGGAAGGTAGTAATGTTATCTCATAATCTAGGACTATATTCTGTGCAATATAAATCTTTATAATGTTAAACCTTCATATTTATTACATGTTCCATCTTGCTGCTGGCTTTCCTATTAATGCTTCACTTAGCAAGGCAGAAATGGTACTTCTGATCTTTATAGTGCTAGAAAAGAGTAAAAAAACTCTTTGTGCACAGATCATAAGAAAGCATAACTTATCTGTTTCAGAGTGGGGAGATTAAATGCATGGCCATAAACTCCTTGCAATCATGGTGACTGAGTAGAGGCTTCTTCTGATTGCTTTAATAAATCCTTTAAGTGTGCTTTCAATCTCTCAATGATTCCTGACAAAGCTTGTATGCTCTTGTTGGGCATCTGCCTGCATCTAAAGTTCCAGTTATGAATATTTTATATGGCTTATCACTGCACTTGTGTCACTGGTTCAGGAGCTGCTGGTGTGCCATTTGTCAGGGCCTGTTAATGCTGTACTAGGCAGAATCGGGGAGGCATGGATATAGAGTTTGGTAATCTACTCTTTCATTTCCTTTTATAGAAGGTATAAAAAATAATGATTGTGAATGGTTGATGAGGTGATTGTATTTCACAGATTTTGAGATGCTGGTCCATTAATAAAATAATTTTAAGGACTTGTTTTATCTTTCTGTGTGCAGGGATGAAGTCAATGGTATTGCAATGGCATGGCGCTGAAATGGGATACTGGAAAATCTGCTGTATCTGTAACTGCCTGGTTTCTCTCTCCTGGGGCAGGAAGCTAGAGCTGAACACACAACTGTCCTTGTTACAACAGTTATGTTTGCATTTAACTGTTTTCTTTTTACTTATTCACGGATATTTAGACACTTTAAGCTATTTAGAGCCCATCTGTAAGAACACATCAAATGATCCCCACATCCTCCCATCTGGAATGGCAAGCTCATTTCCATGCCTACTGAACACATTTGCCCATCTCCTTTCAAGCATTTCTGTGCCTACTGTGTCGATGCTAGGTACAAATGAATAATGAAATTAAATGGAATTTAATTTGTTTTGATATCCATTTGGCATTCCTTTTCAGGAATACTTCATCTGCAGGAGTTTATAGCCAGAATTTCTTGCAGAACAACATATTTTAAGTCAATGCTAGTAAATACAGAATGCAAATTTTGGATCCTAAGTGAGACTGTTTTCAAAACTAATTTGGTGGGTTAAATCTCTGGGAATGACATGATTATGTATTTTTTTCTGGTATAGATCCTGCAGCATGTGTCTGAAGAATAGTTCCATTTGTGGTGCTTAACTAAGTGGTTTGGGTTAAAGAAATTTTATAAGCAAAGTAATAAATGTAATAAATAAAAGCAGAATGTGGAACTAAACAGTGTAATGACATGCAAATAGAGAAGAAACCACTGTAGGAAAAGTGTTTCAACGTGTCTGGGTACACGACTGAATTGGGTTCAATAGTTCGATGAGAGCATTACCTGACTCTTTACGTTTGATGCTGTCATTATATTGGCTGATGCCTACTTTGAGCACATGTAGATAGCAGATCTGTGTAATTATACATTAAATCAAAGTACCACTAACCTTTAGGTTTTTCTTTTTGCCTGTCATTATTTGTCTTGGTAGAAAACAGTTTCAAGAAGAAAGCTTATTTGAGATTTCATGAACTTGTAAAAAGGATGATGGTGCATCTGGAAATTAGAGCTAAAACAAGCCTGCACCTTTTCAGTACCTTAGAGAAACTCCTTTGCAGAGTTGCCAGTGACTGCGTTAGTTTCTCAGGTCTGTTTTTAATGACCCTTTTATTACCTTCTTTCAGAGATTCAGAGTGTATTCAAATATTCAAAATTAAGTCACATAAATAAGCTTTTAGCTTCCTATACTTTCTGTATTCTCAAAAATGAGCTATTACTGTATGAAAAGCAGATGGAAAATTGTCTATTTTAATTTGGCTGTGGTTTCAACAGCTGAGGTAGCACTTAGATGAACAAGAATAGTTACACATATAACTTAGGAACACAAAATTTTCATTTCCTACTTGCAAAAAAGAAAGGTGTATGTAGTACTTGAATAAGAACACGTCTAAAGATTTTGGTGAATATCACCAAATCACCGAAGATATTTGGGTGAATATAGAGCTATGAAGATGATACTTTCTCATTTTCACAATGGGATTACATGTCTGGGATAACATAGAAGATATATAAAAAGAGTGTATAGGTACCAGAGATTTCAGTGAGTAAAATCTAACAATAATGCTAGCTAAAATCTAATGATTTTTTAAGAAACTGACAATATAGATAAAAATATTTTTCTTTATAATTACACTTTATTTAATTTGAAATACATTGGCTTATAAAAGGTGTAAACTATTTCGTAAGGACATGCTGGAGGGTACAGTGTTGATGGGATATTAGCTGGTTTTCTTGTTTGGTTTTGTTCTGTTTTTTTTTGTTGTTGTTTTTTTTTTTTTCCTAGTAGCAGATTAAAGTACAACATGCAATCTGTCTTGGTTTGAAAGACAGGTATTTGCTAAAGAAAGGCAAGAACCCCTTTTTCTGAGATGGAGAATGCAACCCCCCTCCCTTCTAATTATTATAGTTGCAAATCAGAGGCTTTCAGGCAGAAGATACGGGGATAGGAATAACAGTTNACTATTGCTACTAAGGTGTAGACACAAATACTTAGCATAACAATGGAGAAAATTCCACAGAAAGAAAAGGGAACAATTCAACCCCCAACACAATCACACAAGAAGTTTCACATGTTTAGATTCTTTGAAATAATAACTCTTGAAATGGATAAATTCAAAATTATTGAAGTCAATTATTTATCAAGATATTTAATGGAATAAAATCATAACTATTAAAATGCATTGTGTCAGCCCCTGAAGTTGGTTGTTTTCTCCAATTTTTGATGCAATTTCATGACCAGTTCTAAATCCACAATTAAATGTCTGATATGTCTTCTCAACCAAAAACTGACTGGGGGCCAAACCATCTCACCTCAAGGATCTTAATTAAGTAAGAAAATTGGTTTGTGTTTGTGATGGCTCAGGTGAGGAGAGGGCTGGCAGCAGTCCCACTGTGCAGGGGCTCTGCTGTGTCTGGGAGTCTGTTCTGGGAGAACTCTCTGGTCTGTGCTGGCAGCACACAGAGAGGGCTGCTCTCATCCTGACACTCCACACAGCCAAGCCCTTTTTTGCTTGGGATAAGATCTGTTCTTTTCTGTTCTCACGGAAAAGAACTTCCCTGCTGTATCTTCCTCATCCTGCTTCTTCAGTATTCCTGCTAAGCCCAGGATTCCCATAAGTCTGTCTGATTGATTTTCTTCCCACAGTCCTTCCTAAGGCTGTTCCACACATTTGAGGACTGTCGTTTTCATCCCCAGGCCCCTTTTCCTTCCAGTCAGGCTGACAGAGGCTGTCAGTTCACGTTCACTGATCTCTCCAGCTGGCAGGAGGGATTTCAGACTGATTTCTCTATAACTAAGCCTAGGTTTCTTCACTGGGATACTGATAGCTCTAATACAGAGCTGTTATTATTTATTTCCTGCTACTAATAAATTAGGCTTTGATTACTGCACCAAAATTGGTTGTGGGAGTCAAAGTGTAGTCAGAAGCGCATTTTTTGGGGTATTATATTTTAGAGACAATGAATACTGAATTTACTATGCTGTACTTGAAATTTTAATAGCTGGATAAATATGTATAAGTTGTAATACTCATGAACATTCTCCAAAGAGAAATGCATCAATTCTGAGATATCTAAGTGTGTATGTAAATGTTAGTTGGCTTAAATATTTTTCTTAATATTTTCTGTATTAGTTAACTTTTTAACTGGTGTTGACAGTGGTTTGGTAAGTGAATACAAGATAAAAGCAACCTAAACTTTCTTCTAGGTTTTTTAGAAATATAATGTGGACATATAAGGAGAATGATACATAGTGAATGAAACTCCATGAAAATGTATTAGACAAGAATTTCTCAAGTATTTCCTTAACAGAAGAGCATCCATGGAGTGTTTGAGAACACTGCTGCCACTAACAATAACAAAATACCCAAAATGTCTCATTCGTTATTTTATTGTACAATTCACAATACTTGAGGTCATGCAACCTAAGTCCTTGGCTTGAGTAAGAGAACATCTGAGATCTGTGCCAGCATGGCTGGAGAAGTTTGAAGTCATAAATATTAAACGCTCCAAACCCAGAATTCAACAGAAAGAAAAGCAGTGAACCTCATATTTGTATCCTCAAATTTGTTTTGGCATTATAGAAATTCACTTCCTGCTCTGTTTGACAGGTAACCATAGACAGGGGGTTAGGACAGCTATTCTGATATCTACTCGTTGTTTC
This sequence comes from Rhabdornis inornatus, assembly GCA_013397075.1. Lineage (NCBI taxonomy): Eukaryota > Metazoa > Chordata > Aves > Passeriformes > Rhabdornithidae > Rhabdornis > Rhabdornis inornatus. The sequence continues at coordinate 326,731 of VWZS01006277.1, read as the reverse complement.
TCCTAGGAAAAAAATACTCAGAGCAATATGACTTTATAATGGTTTTGCAGGTTACTTTGAGATCTGGAAATACCTCACAATAGTGATATAGTGAGATAGGTCTTTTTTTTGCCCATTGCATCTTTGCTTCTTACCATTTTGACTTAAACTTGGTTTAGGGCTGATTTTTATTATATGTTTAGTGAAGAAGGTTCAAGTCAACCAATACTATTACTACTACTACTACTATTATTTCTGTAGTGTTTTAATTGGAAGCCAAATAATATTTTGATGTTGTGCTATTGCCCTAACTAAAACACACTCTTGCCTTAAGTGAAGATTCAATCCGTGAGAGATTCAGAATAGAGCTTTTGGAAGAAACAGTTTATTTTGTTTGTTGGTTTGACTCAATTGTGGCTGTGAGTTTCCTCTACTGGTGACCAGAAATTAAGTTTCTCTGGGATTGAAATTTCTTTTGCCTCAGGGAAAAGATACAGGAAATAATGGAAAAGTTAATACAACTAGGAATTGTAAAATATTTTCCGACAATAATCTCCTGCTGAGCCATGGAGAGCCACCCTTGTGGGATGGCCAGCAGAAGGAGCATGGGCTCAGCTGCTGTGGGGTAACTGAGGGGGAGGGCACTTGTGTCTTCAGCTGCCACCACTAAATCCTCTGTGTGAGCACGTGGTAAAATAAACTGCTTCGACAGCTTGGGGTTGGCTCCTCTTCCCTGTTCTCTGCCCCTGTGTATCCCCAGCTCAGAGTTGCACCCTGCCATAGCAGCACTTCCCTGGATGGGAAACCAGGAGGGGAAACCAGGCTTTGAGCCAACTACTAAAGCTTCAGAGAAGAGAGATATCCTGCTGAAGTAGATGGTCTACTCTGAAAGATTCTTGTCTGACTTGAAATTATTTTATGTGTGAATTTTAAGAGATGAAGAAGCTCATATTCAGTTTCAATACTTGAAGTAGCTTACATTACGTGTACATAACACTGAAAAGATTTAACTCAATTTCACAGTAGTAACGAGTATACAGCAGTGAATTCTTGCACTGCAGTAAAATGGTTCCTTTGATTAACAAAAACAAAACAAAACTATACTGGTAGCTAATGTATCGTTTCCCCAAATAAAGTTAGCAATTATTGTCTAGGCTTCCTCCTATGAAAGCTGACTCATGTTAGCCACCCCTGTATAATGACTTGTGGGGGACTGAACAGAAACCCAAACTAACACAGACATTTTTTTCAGTCTCATAAAATGATTAAAGTTGATGTAAAAGGACTCATTAAAATTGAAAACATTAGGATCATTAAAAAGCCATTAAATCACCTCACTCCTCTGATTTATTTAACAATAACCATATTTGGTCTCTGTTTTAAAGTCACAGACTCCCATCTTTTGTCGCTAATTATTGGCAGTCAGCCACCATGCAGCAGGAGAACATGTTCATGATGAATTCATTCTTTTAAAGTCTTCTTTTAGCTTAATTCTTCAGGCTTTGCAGATCCTGCTGCTGCAGACTCTTTTGGCCAAATGCTTAAACTCAAACATAAACAGATCAATTGAGATCTGCACAAGTGGTTGCCTTCTTAAAGACTAATGTTCAGGGTATCAGGGCTAATTAAAATAACCCACTCTGAATTCTACTGTTGCCTTAATAGGTCATATTTAATTCCAAGTTGCTTGCTTACAAATGACATCAGAATTTGCTGTAAAAGCTAAAGCAGATTCTTTGAAGCATACTTCAGCTCCTATAAAAGAACCCAAATTTTCTTTCACCCAACATAGCACTGGAAGTCTCAGACCACAGTGGAAAAAGGAGACCTTTATCACAGTTCTTGTTTGATGTAGGTCCTTTTCACTGAATGACTCATACATTTTTAAAGATTGATTTTAAATATATCTGCTGTCATATGGAGTTCATGGAAGCTATTCAAGTTTCTAATGAGCAAGGATATTTAGAGGTTTTATGTGGAGAACTAGACCTTTCAAAAGGCCCTTTTATCTTTATGAAAAGGCTCTTAATTTCAGCAAACAATAATAAAAATAAAATAATTTATGTTTCTTTACTCAAAGGGGGCTACTAGTACTTTTGAAAAAAATGCTGTAAATGGGTAGAAAATAATTATTTTGGAAAGATTGTGCTCAAATTACTGATGGAGCTACCAGACATACTGAGAGGAAAAAAGACAAGTTTTTATTAAACATTTTGCAAGTAACTTGTACATCGGTTGGTAATTCTGAAAGGCATATCTTCAGAAAACAAGGGCTACTCAAGAAAAAGTGAGAGGAGTTTCACAAAATATTCTCTAACAAGAGGAGAATCAATGTTCAATGTCTTCAGGTAATTTAGAAAATAAAATAAACCCACATTTCAGGAGTATCTCTAGTTTGTCTCCTCCAGTGAATTCACTACCCTGAGTTGCTTGTTAGTAAAACCAGAAGTAGGTTTCAATCCAGGACAGCCACAGTTATGGTTTCTTGTAGTCATGGCAGGGAACCACACTCCACAGTTTGTGACTCACCCAAAAGTTCAAGGTTTATAAGAACATAATTCCCCCAGTGGTTCATATGCAGTGTACATCTTGGGCTTTAGGAACAAGACATTTGATAAAATTTCTCATTTTTCATAACAACTTGACAGATACTTAAGTCCATTCTGTGTCTAATCCTTTCATTCTTAAGACCACCTTTTTAAATATATATTTAATAATTATTGCACTTGTGCTGTTTATTAATGCTTTCTTTTACACTTTTTTCCATCTTACCAGCTTTAATCACTGCTATATAGACACTACACCCACAGTTTTTGCTTTGTGACTGTTACAACATCAAAATTAATCAATCACATTAAAACTAACTCATTATTTTGAACCACAAATTATATTATGGACTGAGCTTAATACTCTGAATGTTTTCCTGAACATTTCTCTGACAACCGTTTTCAAGAAAAAGAATGGTGGGTCTGGTCATATTTTAAATTACAGAATTTAGTGGAAGTGAGGTGCTTGTCTATGGTATTTGTAGGGACAGATAACACTTCTCAGAAAGGAGTGTGGATGTTGGACCAATCAGCAAACAGCTGTTAACTGCAGTTTTCCATCTGAATATTTCTATGTGTATATTCCAAAGCATATATTTGGAAATTCAAGTGTAACTTAGAGGCTGCAACTTTAGTATTTAATAGTAGAAAGGAGTGTTTTCAGTTTTGAAAGGGAATGTGCCAGGGGAGCTGCATTTGAGGAATACTTGATGGGATGTCTGCTTCTCATGTTCTGTAATGAAAGTAGTAGACTTTTAGTAGAGAGTTATTTTTTTATGTGCTCTATACAACATGATCCTAATAGGACATAGAACATAATTCCTGGACGCTTCTCTAAGATTCATCAAATCTTTTTGAAAATCTAGATGCAAAAATAAGATTTGAGACTCATTGTTAATGGTGAGTTCTATAAGATTTCAGCCATTTAAAGCAGGGCAGTATAGCTCAGAGCTCACATCTGGGAACTGTACCAGATGATTTATCAAACCTAGAGGTGGTCCCTGGCAGTTTTCTCTATTATCTGCTTTACTTTTTATAAAAAAACCACACTATTGTTTTTTCTTCCTGATATTTTGCCTGTGCGTAATTTTGCCCTTCTCTTCCTGCAGATCATTTGGCTTGACATGTAAATCTGCAATAAGATAGGATGAAAACTGCCATAGGTAAGTGCTTCTTAAAATGTACATGTCAATCACTTCATTCCAGGAAATCAAATGAACTTTTTTTGTCTAGTGTTGCTATAGTGAAAATTCATGGTGTGCTACTGAGAAGGCTGTCATTCCAGTATGAAATGCTTCTGGCTGGAGCTGTGGTTAAAACATGATTCATTAGAATATTGAAGAAAAAAAAATTAATACCACTTCTTTCATATGCTTACATTTTATAGTCACTGAAGGGTGTAGTACTTAATGTACCAATTAACTAAATGCCAGCTTCTGGCTGGGCTTGTGATAACATCAGAGGACAAGTTCTCTCCTAGATGTCAATGTCCTTGTGACTGTACTGCTCAGAACTGGGATGGCCTGTGGCTAAACCTATGTTCAGCAAGAGAAATTCTCAGGCATTCAAATCTGGGATTTGCAGGGGCAGAAATCAAACCAAAATACAAGAGAGGATTGTAGAGCTGAACCTGTCCGATCAGTGCTCATATGTGTCCTTTTTTAAAGCTACAGATGTTTTAAAATATAAGAATGAGTGAGTAAAAAGCACTGGTATGGTGACACCCTGGTAACATTCACACTGTGTGTGTCAGAGATGCCTGTGGAAAAGACAGGTAACTTATCAAGACTAAATTTTATGAAGATTAAACTACTAAAAAGAAGCATGGTGACATACAGAAAACCTGGCTGAATCTGTTTTCAGCTGGTGACCCAGGAATTTAAAGCCATGAAGCCTCATAGAATTTGGAGCAGGGTTCCTCTTCAGAGAGCGATCAGCTAATGCTGTGCTTCGTTTTAAATCCGTTTCCACCTATATAGAAATACTCAGGTTTTACTTGGTCAATTGTCTGGTTTTCCTATGGATTTTACTTATAGCACATTGGAATAATCCATACTCTTTTGTCAGTTACTGTTGTGGTGTAGTATTGGACTATAAAGTTTAAGTTTGAGAAGAAAGCCAGAGCAGCACTGCTGCAAAAGAATTTTGCTCTCCTTCTCCATTCTGCAGAATGGTCTCTAGGTCTCATCATTAATGGCATTTGTTATAATAAATTAGAGAGAAAAAGAGAGATCAGAGTGTCTTTGCACTGGGCATGTTACTTGTACATATGACTGATAAGGCTAATGGACTAGTTTTTTTTACAAGACAGCCACATGAAAAATTGATGTGCTTTGTAACAATTGATATTAAACACCTCTTCTGCCCTTTGTGCAAATTAAAGTAGCTGCTTTTTCTCTGCCCAGCACAATGCAAGATGGGCAAATTAGAACATTTATTTCTATGCTAACTTGTGCCAGCCTACTGGAAGAATAGATGCAGGATCATAAATGACATAGTCATAAAGGTGAGGTCCTAATTTACTTCCCAGTTTTATTTCAGCTTACTTTTCCATTTCTGGGAGGCATAAAAATTACTGAGTTATACTACATTCACCTCACGCTGGTCTCCTATCAAACAGAATATCAGTGGAACACCTCCACACAGCTCTCTACATGAAATTGTCCTTTTGTATGTCTCATAATCGGCTGCAATGTGACCAAGCATCTGGTGGTGACAAGCAGATGTCTTTGATTTATTGGCTAATATCACTGCTTGTTAGTGGATGGTTGAGCAGGAGACTAAAAGAGCATAAAATCAGAGAGAATAAATTATGAAGGCACCGAACTGTGGCATTATAAACTCCTCCTTGTCACAGCTGTGACATCTCCTAGGAAATGTGGAATGAGAGAGACATCCCCTCTTCAAAGACAATGGCCACTGTCTAATGATTTTGAATAAAATAAAAAACCCAAACAAACAGCCCATATCCACCAGTATCTTGCCTGAAGGGGTGGTTTTCTCCTGCTTAAGCAGTCTGCTTCAAAACTGTTGATCTGCTGGGAAATAGAGTTGATTAACACCTAATTCAGAAGTCTGGGGAACCTGAAGGGTGCTGGGGGTAAGGGGGATCTCTCTGCTGCAAATGGAGATGGTTTTGTTTAAATGCTGTCTAAAAACTGGATCAGACCCCACCGCTGAAAATACAGGTTTGAGGTTCTGCTTCTCACTTTTACACTTCATTAGTCTTGTAAAGAGGAGAATATATCTGGTCCCTTTTGTGCAGAATGGTTCCTTGTCCCAGTAAATGCACAGATAATATGGGAATTAGCTTTGCAGGCAGTGGTGTGCTGTTTTACTCACAGCATGTAGGTAACTAAGACATTCAGGTCTGCTCTGCATTGCAGGTTCTTTGGGGGCTTGACAGGAAGATTGCAATGGGGTAGCTGTGCAAATACATGACAAATGTCTCAAAATTAAAGAGTCTGCAGCATTCTTAAATGCACTTGCCATTTTTTATCTGCTTTAAATAGTGAGCAGCTACCAAATTAAACAATGTGTGTGGCTGAACACAATGTCTCTGACAGTCCCTTGGGACAGGCATGCAATAGATCTCAGCTGTTACTCATTGCTGACAATTATTTTGAGCTGCAGTGTAGTGGTAATTGTGACTACTCACAATGTCAAATAAACATTATGTATATGTTTATTCAATAAATCAACTTGAAGTATAAAAGGAAGAAGGTACTCTCTATTTCACTCCTGTGCACTGCTGAGATGTTAAACTGACTAATGGCAACAAGCCATGCAGTTATTCAGTAGGAAGCCATTTAAGAGTTATAATACCTTCAAAGAATAACTATGTACATGACATATGGAATTGACAATTTTGTTTTAAATATTTGTGTAAATATTTTTCTCCTTAAGTGATAGACTAAGAATCAATTCAAATGGGGATGTCAAGGCTGTGTTTGTTTCCACTGACAAGATTAATTTTATTATTTCTATTAAAATCCAGTGTGACTTCTTGAAAAGTTTCCTTTAACGTATTCAATGTTAGATAAGCTGCAGCCATAATGAGGAGATATTCCTTGTACTTTTAACGAGCAACACCAGTAACTGGTTATGACTTACTGAAAAGTGAAAGAAAACTTTTAAGGGTGCCCATTGGAACTATTTTGCTACTGCAGTTATCTGAGGGTATTAGCCTGAAGCAGATCCTGGGAGCTGCAGAAAGAGGCTGCGCAATTAAAGACAGGAAGGAGCTGAGTGGTAGCTCTTAGTAAGGGGAAAGAGGAGCTCAGGCTAATGACACGAGACCCTCAGGCAGAAGGAAGTCAGTGCAGTACTACACAGCAGTTACATCAGAGTGCCCTAAAACCATTTGTTCAAGGATTTCAGTTTACAAGTGCAAAACCCAGGAATTTTCTGAAGAAAATGCTTGTGCTTGGGTTTTTTTTTGTTGTTTCTTAAATTTCCTAGCATTCAGGAAGAAAGTCTTCTTAATACTCATGGTCAAAAATCATGATCAAAAGATAGTTGATATATAACATCAAAAATAGTAAAATATATCACATACTAAGAGAAATGTAGACTGTGGGCTTGATAAGAGTTGCAAAGGTGAAGTCATGATGCTTAATGTATTTCAATGTATTTCTCTAAGTATTTCTTTTTAATTTAAAATTATTTTTTCAAGTAAGAGCTGTTCTGTCTAATGGATTTGAATGTACTGAAGAGATTTGAAAGGATTCCCTTCATGTTCACTTTATTTCTAGAGCAGTTCAGCCTGTTTCAGCTTGGAGTTACAAAATGGAACAAATGGAACAAAGAGGAAAATCTCCATAAAATATGCATATGATTTTTAATAATGAGTTCCAAAAAACTCTCCTACAAATAAGAACTGCTGATCCCTGGGTGGATTTTCTATAAGAAGAAAAGCATGACACCTTGAGACAGAATTCTGTTGTTTTTTAGACAGTGGCTGTGTGTCAGTCAAAGCATTTCTGATAGTGAAAGACATGAAAAAGCCACAAACACACAGAATCTTGAAAGACAAATGAGATGGAAGATAGTCTATTAATAGAAAACATAAAAATGAATACCAGCCAAAGGAAATGCTTCATTCAGTGTTAAAAAAACCCAACTTGTCAAAAATGTCATAGGCATCAGGATCTTATTGAATAGACTTCACTTTTTCTGAGGTGTTGCTTCTCATCATAACAAAAATCGGGAGAAAAAAAACCAAAAATAACTTGGGTATAGGAAAAGTAAAATACATAAGAGAGACTTAAATTTCCAAGATGTGCTGCTTTAAAAATAAGAGGTCTTTCATTTAAGTATCTACAACTCAGGAAATATCAACTCAGTGTGTAGTCCCAGCAAAACCTGCAGATAAACTGGGCAGGGCACTTAGATATTTCTTGGTTCATCAGCCATACAACGGGAATTTGAACTGTGTTGTCACTGATGCAAATTTATTTTTCATTTTGCCATCTCTACAGCTGTTTGGTGGCAATGTGACTCATGAACATACTAGTTCCACTTGTATTTTTCAACTAGGTCCTATAAACTCTTTGTGATTTAGCACTTTTAAGGATAAATGGTTTGAAATGTACATTTAATGAAAGGTCTTTTGAACAATTCAAAGGAACAATAGCTGATTTTAAACAAAATGCAAACTTAGATATATAGTTACTTGTTTTGAATTATTAGAGAGAATTCTGCCTACTTATAGGAAATAAATAAGATGTACTTTTCTTTTCACAGCCACTATTTATCTTCAATTTTTCAATGTGGTTTGCTGTCCGGTGACAATAATTTTGTTTATCCAGACAAAATTACTCAGTATCTGTTCCTGACGAGATTATTTTCTAAAAGTGTCCATAGAGAAGTGTATACAAGCAGCAGATTATTATTAAAGTTTTTATTTAATCACCTGGAACATGCTGGAGAGCCTTTGTAGAGCAGAGTGCCTGAGCTGAACATAGAACATGAACCTTGGTTCACAGTATCCCAACTTAGTGCACATTGTCTTGTGCTGGAAATATTCAGTTTATATAAAAACTTAGTTTCATGACATCAGAAAGAAACTGTAAATATGGTTGTTTTAATACATAAGGAGGTGGAAAACTCCTTCAATCCTTGCCTGAGCAGATTTCTAGTCAAAACTATAAAGACATCCATGCTATATTAGCCAATACTTTGTGTATTGAATTATTTGTAGAAAGTCTCAGAAAATGTTAGTTCCTGATTCCAATCAGGGCAATTCTTGGGCGTTTTTATTTTGCTTTTTTTCATTTTTTTTCCCCTTGCTGCTGTTATATCTATGCTTTCCAAATGGTGTATGTAAGTATCTGCTGCTCATGGGAAAGACATCCCATGAGACATGGGAGAGAACTCAGTAACTGTGCAGACAGCTCTCAAGGCTTGTGTTTTTAAGAGTCTGTAAATCACTCTCAATACTGATCTCATATTATTACTTTTTTTTTTTTGCTTTAAATGATTATTTTTATAAATCATCAATAAATGTAGCTAGTGGAGAGATGCTTTTCTAAGGGGCAGTTCCAAGCAGAAGTGTGATTCAGGATGCTCTAACTTGTTCTCTGAAGCAGTGGATCCCCACTGACTGCATGGCATGTCTGGTGCCTGGACTTATTCTCCTCATCTGGTCACCTGGTGCACAACACTGTCAATACAATCAGTGTCAATTTAGACATGATATTTTCCTTCATAGTTGCTCAAAATGAATGAAACATTCTACCAAGCAAGAATGGCAGCATTTTATGCTGATGTAGCACTGAAGTGTCTGCTCGTTTGTGTGAATAATGTGAGAAACACCGCTTACTTTTAAAATTTGAAAAGTTTTTTAATCCTTAACAAATAGAACAAAAGGACTGACTAAGGAAAAAGGGACAGCTCGCTGGGAGCGTATGATCAGCTGCCATGTGCTCGTCTACAAAATGGCTGCTCTGCCTTTTATACCCCTGGGGGTTGCGTTGGGCAACCCTGGCCCCTCCCACAGTCTGTCAGTCAACTCTTCCTCACCATCCATTGGTGGAGATCACTTTCTTTCAACTTGATTGGAGGTCAGGTGTTGTCATGCCACGCCCCTTAGCAACCAGCCTGCCCTATTCCCAACAACACCATGCAAGGGGCACAGGTACACGCCCTCCCTCCACATGTCCTGACTACCAAGGCTGGCCCTTGGCAACCATACAGGGGGTGAAGGGGACTGTGGGGAGAACAGAGGATGTCTAAACAACAAGACCACTATATCATAACCATACATCAATAGAACTTCTCTTAACATATACACAATTTTCATCCCTTAATTGCAAGAGCCAGCCATCACATTATCTATCTATAACACTAATAACTGCAGGTTTGAAGAAAGTACCTTGACTCAGCTTGTCCCCGAGTTTGCCAGCAGCACTGCAGCTATATCTGCTTGGAGCAACGCAGGCTCCCCCCGAAGGGCTGACTGATACGATTCATTAGGAGTTCAGCATCCATCCGATTGCACATACAGGTGGAAACAAATCCCAGCAGTGCAAAGACCTACATCAGAGGGGAAAAGCATTTCTAGACTGCCAAGCCCCTTAGCCTGTACAGGGTTTTTGGAGAGATTATTTAACTATATACTATAATTTGAACTTGCTTTTCAGATCATAGAAAAGACTCCATTACGATGAGAAAACTTTCAGCATCAGGTATTAGTCACTCTTCAGCATCTTTGCAATTAAAACATTACTACTGCAAAGTCCTAGAGGCTTAGGAATAGACTTGTCTTGTGTACTTGAGTGAATGTGAGTGTAACCATGTGCAGCCATGTGTGGTGAATGTGTCAGAACTAACAGCAGGGACTTTGATAAGAGTCCTCCATCAGTAAACCTGCTTGATAGCTCAAGGTCTTTGAATTGTTATTATAAGTGGCATCCAGAAGGGCTGCTGCAGTTAAAGGTCTGTCAGATTTCCCCACACACAGACTTCCCTAGGGTTTTATTATATTTCAACTTTTCCAAGTTATGTTGGGCCTAAAACTACAGCCAAGAACTTGTCAGCACAGAATGGTTTATCTTTTTGCCCTGAATGATCCAATGGCTTAGTTTAAGAATTGGTGATGTGGAGGATCAGGACAATATGTGTCCTTTGGGGTACCCTGGGGTAAGAATCATTAGCAGCAATTAGTAAGAATGAGAATTGCTCTCCTGGAAAGGGGGGCAGAACAGCAGATGAACAGGAGACAGGTGAGGGGTAGAGAAATTAAAACATTACATGAATGAATGAATTTCTTGAGAGAAATTACAATTTCAGAAAGTTATTTTTGTATTACTCAATATTTGGAAAATGGCAGAACTATTATTTTTGAATTTGCATTTCCCCCCCCACAATTTACCACTATCATATTTACCAGCCTTTTCATTGATAATAAGCAGAGACTAGAAGTAGACACAAGAACAGATACTTCTCATTTATATGTGGAATGTTTCTGGCTTTCTCCTTTTAAGACTGGTAAAAGCAGAAGTCAGTAAAAGGGCCTGAAGTTCAGGCAGCCAAAAAGCAGAGGTGGTTAGGCTGCTGAGCTGGCATACAGCGGGGCAGTAGAGAAAAGGATGCCCTTTACTGGAACCAGTGGTAGTAGCAAAGTCATATTTAATGCTGTAGGTAGCACATGTAGGTATTTATGCTGTTCTCACACTTGCACAGCAGATTTAGCAATGTTTCTAGTGTAACTGCAGAATGACTTCATAAGTGCACTTATGCAGTTGCACAAAAAATAAGATAAACGTTTCACCATTTTCTTGTAATCCCTGCACTTCACAGATTCATACCAAAATGTGCTGAGCACTGTGGGCTGCTGCTATAGGAAAATGAACAGAGGGTTTTAGTCATACACTCCTCATGAGGTATGAAATAGGTCAGTACAGAGAGCCCTGTGACACTGGCTGAAATTTCCAGCTCTCAGTGAGTAAGAAACTGGTTTACTGATTCTCTGTGGTATTAAATCATGTTGCTACTTTGGGAACAAAGACAAACATGAGAGGTTTTTTTCTCCCTCTCTCCCACAAATAAGTCCTACCTACCAATTTTTTGTAGTGTAATATGCACTCAGGAAAAAAATACAACAGAACATAAGAACATATGCAAGAAAATCCAATATTTTGGTGTATTATGTAAGAGCTGTCCTGAGTTCTGCAATGCAAGGTACTTTCATTTCAGTGTAAAGGCCTTTGTTTTAGTGGTACACTTTTGTTTGAGGAAGGCACTTGAGGAAAAGTATCCTATCCAAGTACACAATAGGATCAGCTGTTCCTTGTCAAGTCTTACTTTACTGGACAAGATCTCTATTCATAACTCTGGTTCTCTCTCCCATTAATTTGTTTTCTAGTGTGTCTCAAACAATTGTTTGTGGCATTTTACATTTATTTATTATTTTTAAATTCTTATCTGTTTGGCCTGCCCTACTTCTAGTGCTTCAGCTGCATATAGACGTATCCTGCATGTTTTTTTTGGGAGAGGCAAATGTGGGAGGGTGCCTGTATGTGGGCTCTGTAGGAATTTGGCTTATTCCTTTTAAGTCAGCATCATAAAGGGGCCCTAAGCCTGAGACAGTCCCTACGTCAAATTAAGCCTATGACAGGATACAGATATAGTCCAAACAGATCAAAGATTTGCTTCTGACCTTCCTTGCCCAAGGCAAGCTCTTACCACACAAATAAATCCTAGATGAAAGAATTTATTCAGCTCTTTAAATCAGGTCTCTTTAAATCCATAGTTCCCAACCTAAATATTATAGCCTTTCTATCTTATTGCAGGAGGCAAAACTTGTGTTTCAGCAGTACTATAGACAAGACAGACAGGTCACTTTTTGTATGACAATGGTCGCCTGTCCTGGAGAGGCTGGTGATCAACAAATGGGCCCTGGTGGCCTTTGGTTGGAGTTCAGAGGGTTTGTCGGTGGCATAGATCAGAGGGGTTGGTTGATGGCCTTAATACACAAAGGGTCACCCGTGAGTCGATGTGAAGAGCTGTCCTTATCCTATATGATTTCTATAGCACTTTTTAAAATTGTCACCATATGAAATCATCACTATCTCTGTACTTTATTCCCAGTATAGTCTGGCCATATAATGGTGACAAAACAGCCTTTACTAAGCAGCTCATTGACATGGTTAAGCTTTATCAACGCCATATCTGAGTTTTGTTTATGTGTATTTAAATCACAGTGTAATCAACACAATGTATGCATTCTCCTCTGAGCAAGTATTCTATTACCAAGAATAGTTCCCAATACATCTTGGAAGGCATCAGGGCCTCTCATGTGGAGCAATCCATCCTCTTGCATAGAAACCTTCCAAGTTAAGACCTTAGCTTAGGTGTTCATTCTGCTGAAAGAACTTTGATCCCAAGGCACAGTCAAAGTATAAGTCCAGTTTCTGAAATAATCCCTTGTATCCCTTTATTGCTATCATTCTTTTCTTTTCCTTGGGCCTTAGGTAGAGGTCCCTCCCTCCAGCTGCTTCTGTCCCCAGTTTTGTGTGTGATTTTTCTCCAGATTTTTAAGCTTTCTTTAGGTCTGGAACACAAAAAACTAAAATGTCATGAGACAAACTGATATTTTACTTAGAGCCAGGAAAAAAAGCAGAGATTTTATTATTTTTACATAGAATTGAAATGTTTCAGAAGTTGGGTTAATTTCTATCAAGATGCATAAGGAAAAAGTGTTATTTTTTTCTGCCCTAGGACTTTAGTATCTTGTCAGGGGCTCCAGTCAGGGCAAGGATTTGTTTTCAAAAGACTGTGTTTCAGGGCATCTGGAGCAAAATACTGCACAGCTCATTGCTGAAATGTTTTGTTGGCATTTTACCCTATTTCAGTCTGAAAAATATTTCTGTTGACCAAGTGTAGTGGAACTAAAATGCAGTTTTTCAAACAGCTGAGGCATTTTTAATGGTGGTTATACTAAGAAAGTAATAATATTGTCCCTTAGTTTACCATTGCACAGAAGTGAAAGAATACTGATTTAAATTTAAAAAAAAAATCTGAATCCTTCAGGATATGAACTGAATTTGGATATTTATTTTTTTTTCCATATCAAGCACATTTTCAGGACTTTGAAGCCACAGTTAAGAGTTTAGGTTTGGAAAAAATGTAAAAAATATATTTTTTTCCATTTAGATGGTTAGTGTGGTGTTTTATGACTTCTTTACCAAATAGTTATCAGCTGCAGCTGAGCAGTACAATTTGTATCTACTTAAAAGTGTAGGGTGGGCAATGTGCAGTGGCTGGAGAATCTTCAGCTTTATTTAATCACTTCACTTTGCATTTGAAAAGTAATTCATCATGGAAAGTCAGTGGGGTATAGAGAGCACTAATTGCAGCAAAATATCAAGGACAGTTTTCCTCTGTCTTAATTAAACATTAATGAGTAAAGTTATTTGCAAATGCATGCTGCAGGGATGGACTTGTCTGTCTAAGTTTTGTAAATACTGACACCGGGTGTCAAAATAAAACACCTTAATTGATTTATACAGAAATAGTTTAAAAGAGTGCACCTGGAGTGACATTTCTCTAGCTTTTTATAGAGTAGTTTCCTGATGAATTATTTATAAAGAAACTTGGCCTGACCTATCTTAATTACGCAAGTGATTGTTTCCAAACTAATCAATTTTGTAAGCAAAGTGAATTCTCTCCACTGTCAGTCCTTACTACATCAAGAAGGAAATGGAATAAGAAATGCACCTTTTGACAGCAGTTCCTACACTATCTATCAGTGCACTGCCAATAGTACCTTTAAAGTTACTGGGAACCTCAACAAAAGACTATTTCTCATCTCAATTTATCTGTGTATTAATGAGAAAGTCAGAAAGTAATAAGAAAGACTGTGAAAAATCCAGTATCAGTACTTAATTTTTAGTGCCAAGCCATAGGGCAAAACAAGTAAATAGAGACAGCAGAGAAAGAAGAGGCCAGATTGTTTAGTGTTAAGGGGTCTTTGAAAATGCTCTGTAGCAGGTATTCAGAAACATTTTACTAAGACAAGCAGTAGGTCAAATCAAATAAAAAAATATTTTTCTCACCTTCTGTAAGAGAATATTGTAACTTTTTTCTGAACATGTTCTATTTATGTAATTTTCTATATAATTATTGTGGTCATTTCTTAAAAACAAACAAAAGAACCAATGACACTTAAAGCTTGTGAGTTAGCAGAGTGAAGGTGTAAGGAGTGACAACAACTGCTGTGCAGCTGGAGGGTAGGACCTGTCAGAGGGTGAAAATGTGAACAATCTCTTACTGAATAGCTGTATAGAATGGTGAATGGAATAATTACAGAAATATTCATTCTGAACTTCTACAAAATCATGTACTTGGTGAGAAAACATGGACAGAGACATAAGGGAAGAACTGATTCATGTAAGAGAAAAAAAAAGGAAATTTAAGTTCTGCTTGAGGAAAGCTTTGCACTCTATGAAGCTTTCCATTATTTTTTTGTAAAAGTTAATTTCTTTCCTGCATCAGACATAGCTTGTTAATAAATACTGCTAAAGTGGATATTGCTAAAATTATTTTCATGTGTGTCCTACAATTACCACAATCAGCCCATGTATGCTTTGAAATCTTCCTCAGCTTTGGAGGGGAAAAACCATCTTTACGATTGACAAACTCTTTAACAAAACAATTCTCAGAGCAATTTTCAGTGGTTCACTGTAGTATCAGAAAAATGTATCAGGTGCAGTTCTAAAGAGAGAGGTGGCACAACTGAACATTTCCATGAGACACAGACAATAGAATTAAGAGTGACTATATTTCATTTACATGTGACAGATGTATACTTGGCTACAAGTATTATTAGAATGCAGAGTGATTTTGAGATGCTTAGAAACAGCTTCTCCGAAGTATTCCAAATTCATAAATTGTAATACTCTGAATTTGCAATTATTTTAATTTCCTTTTTTTTGGAAATATCTATGATTTTGAAATGTGAATCATCTCACTATTTGGTTTGCAGCAAATTGGTGAGCAGGAGAAAAATCCAGAGAATTAGCCTGACCAAGAAGATCTGTAGGTCTCAGATCATAAGTTTCCCATCTCAAGCTATCCTACCATTAGGAAAACCTCAGTGTATGTTATACTTTTATGTTTTGGGCTATGTTAAGGTGCCTTCATCCTGTTGTATGCACTTGGATCACAATGAGCAACTCTGATATTAATGTCACAGGAGGTTTCTGGACCTTTTCATTTATTTATTTGTTGGTTTTATTTTTGTTTCCAGTGATAAGAATAAAGCTCTCCTACCTTTTTATCATTGCTATAGCTCTTCCCACACTCTCACAAGAAACACAGGATGATACTGTCTTCTGTGTCATGCTAAATTTTTTTTCTTTAATTAAAAAAAAAATTACTCAAACCTTTTAATTGGCTATTTCTATAGGCAAGACCATCTTATTTTTCAACAGTCTCACAGTTTGCCTTAGCATGGCCCAGGAAGTTGTTAAAAATGTTACACAGAAAAAATCTAGAATAATCAGATGGTCAAGGTATGTTTGAATAAGTTTGTGCACTGTGCACTCAAGCAAACCAAGCCATTGCTCATGGGCAACATTGCAGCTTTTATTTTGTTGTTTTGCTCATGGCATTACTTGCTTCATGTCTCACTTGATTATTACAAAATAAGGGGCGTTTGTGTAATTATATGAGAACCATCATTGCCTGTGGCTGCCATAGGTGTGGACATACATTTACCACTCAGCTCTAGGAAACACACCTCATCAGCCTCCTTTTTCCATGGGTGGGAGCCACTTGCCAGGTTTATTTAGTATGAGCAAGCAGAAGAGAAGCTGGCTTGTCCTTTTGCCTGCAGCTGCAGTCGTCCTGTTATAAAAAACATTTATACGCTCTCATGTTACAAAAATATCTGTACAGTTGCAGGAGGGTAGAAGGTTCTGCTTCTGCTGGGGTGGGAAGGGGGAAAGACAATTCCTGCAGGGATTTTGTTACACTTGGAGCACTCAGGACAAGATTGTGGAAAGGTGGTGAGAAAATTATTTTCTCGCCTTTATATGAAAACATTTTACGAGCTATTCTGAAATGGAGAAACACAAATTATATTTGCTGCTCTTACTGGTGCTGTGAAATACATTCCTCTGTTATTTCCCTGCCTCTTGTGCTGCTAATGAGCAACTCCGAGTCCACCCTGGTTTTGTCACTGCTGGTTTGCACACACATCCTCTGTTATTCCCTGGCAGGTGGTTGTGACCTTCACTGCCTTGTGGGTGGTGGTGCAGATGGATAGTAGTGATCACAGGATCTTATGGTTCAACAAGTCTTGGCATTGGCAGTAACTCTGAGAGCTATAGTGTCAGTGTTGTAGCTAGGAAATCACATGTGCTTAATCAGCACGTGTCAGTACTGTACATTTTCTGTGGCACTACCATCAAACATGTAGTGATTTTAGAAAATAGAATATTATGGCAAAATGGAGGCCATACTGGAAAATGAATAGGTAGATTGCCTCCATGTTCAACTAATGGAGCTAAAATCTGAATTCATCATCAGAATTGTGCAGGAAGGAAGTAGAAAAAGAGGGTCAAAGCCTTAGTGTGCTGCCATACCTTTTCCTGCTCCCTCCACCAGCTTGCACTGAGTAGAAGAGACTGATAATTTACAGCTATAAATTGCCCAGACTGTGGCTTAGAATGTCTCTGCATATGCACCAGAGCTTGCATATTTTACAAATTTTACGCACATTCACATCCAGTCTTCTATTTTAGTCAGGTTTGGGTTGAAAATCTTGCTGTATAATTGTGGTTTGAAACTTCTTCTATACGTTGTGTTGAACAGATATTTTTTTTCATAGATTTTTTTAGGCTGTCACAGCTCAAGACTATTTTTTTTTCCAGCTTTTCAGCTTTGCAGTGTGCTTCCTAGGGGTTTTTGCCAGGTGGACAGATATTAATAGGTATAAGTGAAATGAGAGATCCCCTTTCAACTTTTTAGGAATCTCCATGTTAATTAAAATCTTCAGCTTCACCACATTGTAAAACCTACAAAGATGGTAATTGACAACTTTGTTGCTTACTAGTACCACAGCACTTCTAATTGACAGCAGGTATGGCTGAATACAAGAACAGGTGTTAATTGCATAGTGATTAATGCTTATGACCATTTATGCTGGATGTTTAAACATTTAAATCAAGACATAATTGGCAGCAAAAAAAATCAGGTTTTGAAAATTATTGAAGAAGCTCTAATTTTTCATTTCCTCATGTATTATGCAAATAATAGCCCATGGTGACATTTGCCCTTCAGCAGAAAGGTTCACAGATACTACATCATCTCTCTGATAAACATGTAATTCAAGATGCTGTCTCTATCAATATTGGTAGAATAATAAGTGGGTTAGAGAGAAATGGGATTAAGGATGAGATTTGTCAGATTTAAGCCAGCACTCTGCCCTTTGCCATGCAAGAAGTGAACTTTGGAATTTGTTTACCCCTCATTATTATTTGCATTTTAGTTCTACTTAGCACTTAGCTATGTAGTTCAAGTTTTGTGGGTGAACAAAGTCGTATTTGAACTAAGGAAGTTGACTCAAGGAGTAGCCATTTGATAGACAGGAGAATCTGAATATCTTATAGCTATGCAGAGGGTTTCTGCATAACATAGCTACCATTTAGATGAGGTATATGGAAAGTAGCATTTCTGTGCTGAAGTTCTTTAAGTATTATGGTGCAAGTCCATAAAGGGAATTGTTTGGGGTTTTTTTAATAATACATTTTTTGTGTAATTATGGCCATCACTTGGGCACTTTATATTCTCATTTCTGTCCATAATTTCTGTAGATATATTCATATATTCAGAACAAAGATTTCATCAGAAATAGCCAATGCATTGTACAGACAAGTCTCTGTTGTAAAATGAATGAAACTCAGTCTGGAGATTCCCTGAGCTAACAGAAACATGGACCTGGCAGTCCTCACTGCTGGCTCCATCTTGCACAGTACAGCATCACCAACTCTTACTCAGGTTCAATTGCTGCTATCGAAATTCTCAAGGTCCTTCAACTCAGTGCATTGTGTGAGAGAACAGGACATAAATAAGCTGTTGTTTAATGCTCAGGGACCTTTGCTGCTTGTCATTTCTGCATGCAGACTTTCCAAGCCCTGATTAATCCCTCCCAAAAATAAATGTATATTGTTATATTTCAGAGAGTCATCCTTACAGAATTTTCATTAGTTTTGCACTCTACTTACTGGGTGGCCTTAAAGGAATTGCCTGCGGCTCTACCACTTTGTCTTAAGTAGGCCTCCTGCCTCACCATTCCCTAATTATACAGAGCAAGCAAAGGGAGCATTTAAAGATCATCCAAATTTTGAAAAAAAAGATCATCACTAACAGGTGTTTTATTTCTGGTACATTGGAAAATTCCTCAGCAGGAAGAAAGTTTGTGTATATGGAAGCAGTGAATCCTCACTAATCTCAAAGTATGGAATAAGCTCTTCAGAAAGCTAAATTAAATTGCTACTTACTGTTGTCTCCTTCAGTTATGACTTGTGTTTTCCTTTTATTTAATGTTAATTTATAATTGTAGGAATATCTTAAAATGACACAAAAAATAGGACATTCTGTCATTGACTCAGAAATTCCTAGATTTTTTTAATAATCAAATGGTGGGACTTTTACACCAACATGAATAGAAAAATCATGCCCTTACAACACATTTTAGGAGAGTTAAAATGGTGAAGTATGACTGTAATGACTGAAAAGATTCTGTGAAACCATTTGTAAGATCAAGGTTGTGAATCACAGAGCGCAATTTAAATTCACTATTTGGCCTATTTTTGGTGCCTACAGTTCTTATTTTTCATTCTGCCCTTGGATAATGGTCAGTATAATTAACACAAGGAGCTAAAAACTATGGGCCGTTCTGTTGTTTCTCAGTTCACAGGCTGGAGGTGCATTTGCACAAATTCAAAGTCAACCATGGCACCATAGATACAATACAAACTATAGCTACAAATAGTTTCCCATATGGGTTATGGGGCTATGGCTCCAGGAATGTAATTTTTTCAGAATTAACTTTTATGCCTGTTTTGTTTTGGCCCTCAAGCTGTAGCTCCTGAGCATGGGCCAGAGGGACAGAGTATTTGTACTGCTTGTTGAAGCACACGGAGTGTGCTTTTCACCTCTGCTGACAGTGCAGCAAAAGGATCCTGCACTTTAGTTTGCAAGTTGTCAGGCCATAGGTACAGTGCTGTGTTTAAAACCATAAGATATTCAGACACCAATGGGGTGTAAACGAAGTTTAAGAATTACTTATAATGCATCTAGAAGGCAATTTTTGATATTTGTGTTAAAGTACAGTGTAACAAAGTAATGTATGCTAAGTAGGTGTTGGCTTAATATGTGTTAACTATATGTTGTATTACACATAAAAATATTGTAAATGTGTAAAAAATAGTGGCAAAAAAATATCTGTATTCTTTAGATCAATTCACCTGCATATTTTTTTCCCATGGAAATGTTCAAATGCTCTTTCTATGGCAGTGAAGCAAAAGAGTCATAGGGCAGATAATAAATGTAAACATAATTGCCTGCATTAGAGCAGTTGTATTAGCTGGCAGAAAATAAACGTAATAGTGGTACCTCGATTGCCGAGCAAAGGGGAGAAGGGAGGTGGCTGTAAATTGGCAATTGCTATAGAAGAACAAAGGAAGACACTGCTGATAGTGCAAAGCCTTGAAACATATGCACAGTTTAAAAAGACTTGGACATCTGAATTTAAAATAAAAACCACAAAACTTTAAAAAAAAGTATCTTAAACTATCTTATCAGTACAGCAGTGTTCTCAAGAGAGAAAGACTATGGATTTAATTGTACATTATAGGCAGTCTGCAGCAGGGTTTCTGACTCAACAATCAGTCAGGATCTGGAAATGTGGGGCAAACACTACAGTTCATCCAGGCCCATGTGGCTCAGGGGACTGGCAATGTCATACAGAAACTTTATAGGCCAAGAGGTTCAAAATGGAATAGATAAAAGGAAGATATTCTTCTGTGTGAGGGGGTGAGGCTGTGGCACAGGTTACCTAGGAAAGCTGTGGCTGCCCCATCCCTGGAAATGTCCATGGCCAGGTTTGATGGGGTTATCCTGGTCTAGTGGAAGGTGTCCCTGCCTTGGGATTGGAAAGAGGGTCTTTACGGTGCCATTCAACCCAAACTGCTCTATGATAATCATTAATGAGTGAGAATGACTTAGCAAGAATTAATTGGTCCAAGACTGCAAAACTCTCCCCAGGGAAAGCCAAGGAATCTGAGGGTTGCCTGTGCTTGGAGTCTGAACTGCCCTCAACCACAGCACAGAGAAACAGCCTATGTACATTACCCCTTATTAATAGGCAAGCAAAAATAAATGAACATTTGTGTATGAAGAGCAATTTCCTTGTCTCCCTTAATGCTTTATTGTCATTCTCCACATTCTACTCTTCAAGCATCACAGGGGGACTCAGGATATGACAAATTTGGGAATCTGCAGTGAGTAGTAGTATTTTTGAGTATCTGCATGGCAGATGTTATTCCTATCAATATTCACATTACTTTTCATCTGTAAGACAAGCATGAATAATGGTGTCAGCAACTTCAACTTATAAGTAATTTTTATGTTTTCTGTGTGAGTATTTATTTCAGTTAAAAATGTAAGTTTTTATTTTAAATTTGTTGTCCAAATAATGGACTCCTAGCTAATAAACTGTCATAAAAGATAATGTACATTTTATCTTGTGTCTGTTGTTCACCTTTCATAGTGGTGTATGCATTATCTGTCAAGTTAAACAAAGTCTTCAAAGCAGAAATCTACAATTTAATACAATTCAAGAAAGCAATGATTGTCCCTTGTCAGTACTCCAGACTTTATTTGTTGATAGAATATTTTTCATTTCCTGTTAAATTCCGGGTTTAGTTAATTTTCTTGGCACATGTGCTGTGTAGTGGTACCAAACCTGATGTTAAAAATTCATGAGAATGAGCTCCCTCTCACAGACAACACCTCTTGAAAGGCTGTCTTTATGCCAGACTGTCCAATTTATTGTCCTTTCCTGCTGCTCCCTGGGGAGAATTCTTGTAAGCACTAATCTCTGACATGCCTGATGGTACAGTGAGAGAGCTGGAGGTTAAGGAGAAGGAACAGACAGAGCTGGGAAATGATCCTTTACTTTACTCTCAGTACTTAAAGATGGAGGTGTGTTTCTGTTGTTTCTGTGTTTGCTGGACTTAGTGTTTGCTGCAAGCACCTCTTACCCCTAGACACTCAACTTGGTTGTGTGCCACAGATGGGCTCAATGATTGTTGTCACTCGCACTATATATGCGTGGCTGTTCTGTGACAAGGCTGTGCTGCTACTCCTGCTCCTCTTCTGTTTCCCTAGTTGCATTATCTAAGCTCTGAGGGCTACAATCAGTGATATCTTACTAAAAAGAATGAGAACATAATGTGTTAAATGAGGTCCCTCTGCTATTTGGGAAACTCATGCTTATCACCAAAGAAATTTGAGCTTCTTGAATGAATAAATGATAAATGAATGTCTAGAACATGCCTTCTTAACTTTCGATTTTATAGGCTTCATATAGTCTCTAATCTCCCTGAAATTTAGAGAATGTTATCCAACAGATAAATTGTAATGGATGCTAGTAAGCTTATGTGAAAATTTTGAATTAGAATCCTTGTGTTTCTCATGTTAGAGTAATTCTTGAAATTAAGATTACAAAGCTGCTTTTTAATTTGCCTAATGTCCCAATTCACATTTCTTTTCCTTGCAGTCAATTTGAGCAGTTTCTATTATCTTCCAGTTTCAAATGAATCAATCAGCATCTGACACAGCCTTGTGGGTCCTCAGCCATGTTCGCCCAAGGCAATGGAACTGAAATCAAAAGCTACCTCTATGAGTAGGGGGTTATAACTCAACACAGCAAAATAATGTTCTACTCTGTTGAATACAATAAAAGACACCATGAATAAATTAAACTAGCTCTATTTTCTGCTGGTTGTGAATTGGGATTTTTTAAGCTTATGCAAGGATTTAATCTATCTAGTCCTTTAGGATTTGATCTTTTGAAGATGCCTTTCATTCTGGTCTGAAGGGATGTTTGTCCCTTTAAGTTTTATAGCCTGAAGTTTATACTCTTAATTGAAATTTAATAGATTCACTCAGGTTATGATAACTCCTTATTACCGTTTCTGTGCTCTGGCTTTGTTCATTTCTGAGGCCAAAAGCAAAATAAAAATCATCTTTCATTCTATTTCCTCCTTTTGGAGGTGAGCATTGTATGCCACCTAAGAACATTTTAGAAAATGCTAACAGTTTTTCAAGTGCCTTGTGTCCATAATGCATTTTGTATTCATTTACATTCAAAATAATCAGTTACAACAACCTCTGACCAGTGTATCTTGTTTGGTACCTGATTTGCCCTTGATTAAAACAAGTACTGAAAGAATTATGTTTTGACCTAATTAAACAAAGGAAGGCAAAGGGGCTATTCAGTGATAATTAAACAAAGGAAGGCAAAAGGGCTATTCTGGGGAATTACTGCCCAAGTTTTTGAAGCTGTCAAGAAAAGCTAAAATGTTGAGAGCTTGCATAGTTGACTGAAGAACAGGTTAACTTGCTAGAATAAAAATGGCAGGACCTTCCTGAACAGGGGAAGTAGAATCGCACAGTCATAGAATCGTTTGGGTTGTAAAGGACCTGAAAGATCACCAGCTCCAATATTCCTGCCATGGGCACGGGTGCCATTTACTAGATCAGGTTGCTCAGGGCCTCATCGAACCTTGCCTTGAACACTTCTAGGGATGGGACAGCCACAGCTTCTCTGAATTAGCAATTTAAACTCAGGATTTTGTTCAGTGCTGGTGGCTCTGGGTGAAGCTGCAGTGGGAGCTTCAGATTTAGCTCTGGGTGGCAAAAGCCCCAGACAAGAGGCTGTGACCTGTCGACCTTTGCACAACAAAGAGCTCAGGGACCTGTGTCTCTTGCAGGTGAGAGACACCTGGAGACAGGTAAGGATACAAGGACCCACAGATTATGCCATGCTTTCACTGGGAGGGTATGAAAGCCCAGGGTTTCCTTTGAAACCCAGGGGTTCCAGAAAGGGTTTCCCTTTCTGGGTCCCTCCTCAGAGGCACCAGCTTGAGCTGTTATTTTGTTTTTGCACCATGATTAAATTATTTTAAGAGTCCAAGACTCTGTTATGAGAAACCTGATGCTGAGCCAGTAAGGAAACGTGGTCTGACTGTGTGAATGGAGGTGTGCAGAGAGGTGAGCAGAGCATCCATGGCCTTACTGAGGCTGTCCCTGCAAAGGGTCCTCGAGCCCAGCTAAAGTGGTGCGGATGTGACGGCAACAGCAGCTCCTGGATGGTCAGACAGGAAACTTCCCATAACATCAAAGGTAGCAAGCCTTGTATGGTTCATTAAATCGGTCCTGTGATGTTGGAGGGAGCAGGGGGACTAAGGTCCTGCATAGAAGTGCAGCAATATGCACTGGCTCACCAGCAGAGCCAGTATGAATTCTGTTAAAGACAGCCCTGAGGTACAAAAATTTTCTGTGTCAGGATGTCATAGGCAGGAACAGGCAGCAACTTTCTTGGTAAAACTCCAAGTCAAGGGTACCAAAGAAGGAAGTGTTGACAATGAGATTGTGGGTATGTTTCTATCCTTTTCAAGAACTTAGATTTGTAAATTTTTACTAGCATTTGAACCATAGTCTTATTTGACGTGTCTCGCCTTCTCCACCCAAGCTCGGCTCGCCCAGCTAGCTCTCCAGGTGAGACCGGCGCCGACAGTGGGTCGCCTCCGGGATGGCAGAGAACCAGGAGTGCGGCTAGGGCTGAGAGCCCTCTTGGCTGACAGCGCGTCCAGGGAAGAATAAAGGATCGGGGGAGTCCTTTTGTGGGTCCAGGATAGGATTTATTGGAGGGACAGGAGGAACAGGGGGCAACCAAAGGGGAGGGGAGGATACCACAAAAGGCCCAGAAAATGGGGTTGCAGCAACTTAAATACGGGACCTCCCCCAGGGGAGGGTACATTACAGCAACCAATCACCAACAAATTAGGGGCGTAGCACAAGACGGGACTGAATACATAATTAACCAATGGGGGAAACATAGGCGGGGAATACACAGAGACATCAAATGAGTAACCGAGGAGGGGATAACTGACATGGAACATTCTGGGAGTTTGGGAGGGGCCAGGAAGGATTGACAATTGTAGGGAAGTGGATAAGGGTCATGGCTGGGGAACATTCTGGAGGAATGGGAGGAGATTGGAGCTGACTGATAGGGTAAAGGCAGGGATTAGGGCAACCACTACTATAATCAATAAGGGGTTTTAACATAGGAACAAATCATATAACAAAGGGAAAACAGAAGTAAAATAACACAACGCAACACTTATTCATATGTACCAGAGTACCCATGGCATAGTTAAAATAGCAGTGTGGTGTTTACAAGGCTATTACCAATACTATACCAGTAGTGGGAGTAGTGGAAAACCTGAATTAATGTAGGTCTAAACAAGGTGTGTAAAGAATGAAAGGTCTTTATGCATATGAAAATTTAAGTTCATCTCAGTTAACTTAAAAAGACCCCCTAAGACTCACACAAGGATGCAGTTGTTCCTTGGTGTCTAGATAGAATTCATCTTGTGTTTAATATTATCTCTTTGTAAGAGCTATAGTGCTAAGAAATTAATAGTGAGAACACATACTATGCTTATAGCATAATGATTTAACAAGGCTTTCCTTTTACTGTGGCTACTTGACAGACAAGAAAAGCTGGTGGCTTATACCTGAGGGAACCAATGTTTTCTTCATTTCAGACATTTAATTCAAGACTTAAAGACTAACACTGGAAGATAGGCATGCTAACTTGACTTTCTTGTCGACTGAGTGTATCATTTTGTGAATAAACTGAAAAGAAATCTTCAGATTTAATTTGCATTTTAAATTCAGAAATACTTCAAAGCAGTGCAGAGTAATGGGATTCATTTGATAATATTAAATGAATTAATTTGTTATTTTCCTGAATATTTGAAAATGTGAGGAATAGAACCATTCTGTGGGAAAAACCATGCAGTGCAGTAATGGCAGCAATGAGGTTTCTAAGTCCTCTGTTTCATTGCTTTTGAGTCTGTACTGGGAAGAGGAAAGTATAATCCGGGCCAGAAATGGAAGCTGTAAGACATCCTAGAGTCTTTTTGAATAAGTTCTGATGTTTTTGTGATCAGAGCTATACGTGTCTGGTTTGAGGTTTTGTTCTCTTACTTGTGGTGTTCTGGCTGGCAGACAGTGCCCTGCTGGGCTGGGGGGCTCTTGTCAGGCTCAAGCTCATCTCAGCCCACAGGTATCACCTTTTCCCTTCTCCTCCACATCCTGCCAGGGAGGAGAGAGCGAGTGGCTGCATGGGGTTAAACCATGACACCTTCTGAAATTCATGTCAGAGGCATGGAAAGGTTCTACCCTCTGTTCCTGATCAAGTCCTTCAGAGATTAACCATGTCAATTAATGCTCTTTCCTTAATATTTAGGGGCTGTATGTTGTTCAGGTCCAATTACAAGTTTGTACAGGGTTATAATAGTTAAATATTTTCTGTAAGAAATGGGGGGGAGAGAGGGATAGGGGGTTGTGAGGCAAGGGAGATAAGCTGTCAGCAAGAGGTATTTTAGAGATGCTGTCAAACTTTGCACAGAGAGTATGGCCAGGATGCTGCTTCTTGTCATAAATCAGAAATTGTCCAATGACCATAATAGATTAAGGTCACTTAATAGTCAGTAAATATTTAAGAGACTGCTTTAGCTATTTTGTGCACTCACCAAGGAAATCAAGCTTATGAATGGGAGGGAGATTCAGCTGACATTCTTGGTTGTATGTTTACTAAGAAGATATATTGGAGTTTTATCAATTCTTTTTTCAGTCAACCAGAATTTTGACTTCTAATTTTAATTGTTTTATAACTTGGAAAAATACATACTTATTAAAATTTCATCACAAGGTATTGGTTAACTAGGCTTATATTTTTACGATAAATTGAAATTAGATGCTAATTGGTAAAAGTGTACCAGACAGCATAACTGCAAAATTTATAAATGGCAAAATTGACAATGGTTCACCAACCACTGCATTTCTTGCCCCCTGCTTTGGAGGACAGCTGGAACCTGCTCTGTGTTCTGTTGTGTTTCAGAGAGTGTGGTGAGACAGGGTCTCTCCCTGTGCATGCTGCTGGCACCCTGCCCTGTGCCAGCAGCTGCACAGCTGGGAATAAAGATGCTGGGGAAGCACAGCACTAAAATCCTTAGAAATGTATTTCTGGAAGCAGTGCTGTAGTACTTGGTCGAGCATGGGCTACACAATCCTACCTATTTACCTGACCTACTGTGGAAGTGACAAGAACATGACCACTGTAAACGTGACAGAAAAAGAAAACTGGTAGCATGAACTGCTGGAAAGTTCAGGACAAATTTTTTCTTTTGCCAAAGCTGTAAATAGTCAAAATCATATTAAAAACCAGTGGCCATCAGAAGCTACATCAACTCCTCTTTCAGCTGAGTGGTGGCTCATGCAGCAACTTGGTCTCTTTTAGCCCTCTTATCATTCAAAGTTTGCTGTTCTTCAGGTTTTTTTTTGTTTTTTTTTTTTTTCCTTTGGTTGTTGTTGTTGTTGTTGTTTTGTTTTTTGTTTTAAATTTAAAAATGTATAGGATCTATGTAAACATTGACAAATAAAAACCTGATAATTAGACCCCAAAACAAGAAAAATGTCTTCTGAGAATCAGAAAGTACTCTACTGTAGCTAAACTTTTCAGTCCTATGTTGATGCTGCCACAGGGAAGGGAACTGCTTCCTGCATTTGACTTTTTAGAGAACATTTGCTTATACCATTTCCCTCTATACATTAACCCCTGCCAGCCAGCCTCTTCCTTATTTTTCTTTATGATTAACAGGAAGGAGTGTGCAGATGATGATGGGAAAGGGGAACAAATAGTCTATTTATTGAGCAAAACCATTTAGATTTTTAAGCTGTTATGAAAACTGAAAAGTTGAATTTTAAAAATTGAAAGAAAAAACATTTTTATCAATTCTGGAAGTATTTTTTATTTTCCTTTTAAAATGTTTGTGTAAGTTACATATATAAAAGAGGATTAAAGGAGATTTTAAAGCTAAATAAAATATTTTTTCTGAACCAGAATGAAATTCTTTTCACTTTAGAGGAGTGAGAAAATTTATTTTGCTGTATTTGCTAAGCCTCCAAAATACCCTCCCTATATTTCATTGTTGCTAAGTGTGTTGGAAGCTATTCATTGCAGACGAGAGGTAATTCCATGTCCCATGAAACTGCTTCAATGGAAATAAATAGATCCCAGTTTTCGAATGCTTATTTTGTCAGTGATTACATCAGTGAGTGCTGTTACTATTGCACTGGCAGATTGCTGCCTGCTGTGTTACATTGCTGTGGATAATGCATATCCTCAAAGTCAGTCGGGACATAATTTAGGGGAATGCACCAATGCACCAACAAACATAGGGCATAATTTTGACTTTGGAAGCCCTTGCCTATATATGTGTTCCTTTGTGACAGATGTTTGCTTTCAGAAATGATGTAGTGTCCTAGTCTGACACAATTTTTTGTTCTCTGTTGCTTTGTATTATTATTATTTTTAGAAAATATTTTAGAAGTAAAAAATTAAAAAATTTGGAGTTCTGTTTTGAAATACATAGTTCCTCAGTTGAGGGGTAACAGCAACCTCAGAGTAAGCCACTATAACTGAGGACACAGTAGATATCTAGGCTTTCTACAACCCCTCCATATGTAGTGAGTGTGAGTTTAACAAGCCAAGGCTGCTAAAAATGTACTCAGCTCTAGCAGAGGATATATAGTGAGACTATCCTTTACTAAAATGCTTGATCCTCTGGAATAGCAAGGATATTAACTTAACTAATGATCCTTTAAATGGGTATGTAAAATATAATTTAAGCTACTTGCAACATGCAAAAGAGAGGCATCATTTGTTACTGCCAAGCTCACTGGCATGTGGAAATCAGAAAATCATTAGCCTTGATAGAAATAGTTTAATACATGAGGGAAGAGAACACATTATTTAGGGCAGTTAAATGACAATTGATGCAACTGCTGGCAAAATGCAGAAAAATGAGTGTGATTTAGCAAATGATAAATACTGCACTTAGAAAACTTATGCATGCAAAAAACTGAAAATCTTTCCTCATTATACTACATATTTTACCTAGGAGACAAACTTTTCTAAAATGCAGCATTTACCCACCCTGATTTTTGTAACTTTATCTCTTGACAAACCTCATTCTTTCCTTGTCCATTGCATGCCGTATATCCACATAAGGAGTAATGTGTGGTTTCATCTCCCGTTCCATAACCACAGAAACACATTAAGAAAGAAGATTTTCACACAGATTTAACATTTAGCAGTAGCAGCCTTCAGCCTTGTTCCAGATGACGTCAGTTGGCTCTGGCACGAGGCTCACCAGTGAACAAAACAGCTCTTATTCTTACGCATGTGAAAATTATTTTAGGAATCTCTGGAAGAGATTTTACAATTAACATAAATGCAATTTCAGCTTTCTTAAGGCGTCTTTTTACAGTGATGATAGTGGAAAGTGACATTAGGATAACTGAGGAGCAACTGGAGTCTGCTCCCCAGAGCAAAGCCGGGTGTACTGCTCAGGGCAAGCTGGAGCAACAAACACCTTGTTCAGTACTGGGAGAATGTAGCTGCATAGAAATTGAGGTTAGAAAGGGAGAAATTACATCAGTGTACACTCATCCCCTCTCTACCCATTTGTCTTTCTGGAAATACAAAGAAAAAAGCATCCCCCTCAAGAAAGAAATAAACCCAGACACCACACGGATACAGACACAGAGCTGCACGTTTCTTAGCAGAACTCACTGTGTACTTGTCAAATAGACTTTTCTGTGTCACTGAATTTCCTCGCAAAGGCAGGTTGTAATGTTAAGTTTGGTGTTGTGCCTGTCTGCTTTGGAACCTGTAATGGACATGGCTGTGTGGCTTTAGGGACATCCACCTGAACCTGTAAGAGCTTTCCCTGCACTCTTGGTTTGGAGTGGCATTCCTGCATTGCCCTGGCACAGGAAACCAACACATGACCTGTTGCTTTCGATTTCTGCTTTTATCTTTAATTATGTAGTGACAAATTTTGTCACAAAGAGAAATGTTTTGAACATGTGAGTTTTTGCCTGGATGTCTATAGAGCTTTGTGTATTTTATGTCAGCTCTGATAGTGGATGAAATATGACAGTAGATTTTTGACTGGCAGGATTGCACCTCTGAAGTCTCTTATGTAATACTTGTACTATTTTATTGCACTAATACAGATGGTGACATCAAGTTGACACCAGGTTTGCACTTGCTGGGGTTCTGTTTTAGTGAAGACTTTAATAAAATGGGAGGTGGTTTACATCAATGCATCAAAATCTTGTTTATTGTTTCAAAGTATCTTTCTCTCTATAAAATCACTTGAAGTAAGGTCGTTGAATATAAGGAAAAGTTAATAAAGGCAATTAAAAACCTTTTATCAGTGCCAAATTTTTATGAGCAGCTATACACAAATTTTCTGAGTTTGTTTTTGTTGTCTTTTTTCCTCCCTCTTATTACATGTATTTATGATCTTAGAAATCCTCAGAGAAAATAATTTCAAGTTTCTTTAGAGCTACTATGGGAGTAAGTGAGCCCATTTTTTGCTCCACACCCCCTGTGCTCTCCCGTTCTCTCTCAATTAATTTTTAAAAAATATGGTGAATAAATATATTTTTCAGTTGTGGGGGTTTTGAAAGCAAAAGACGGTGAAAAATCTGATTTTAAGGGTTTTGCTGGAAATCAAGGAACAGAAAAATCAATAGGAATAATGGATAAAAGCACAGCACTGTTTCCTTGGTTATTCCTTGATATTTCCTTGTCATTTCCTTGATACTTTGAGGCATTTAAGTAACCATCATAAATACAAATCAAGTGCATGTAGAGGATCCAATGATTTTCACATCTGCAGAAGAATATATGAGTCATTCTAGCTATGAAATCTATTTAATGGATGGAATCAGAAAAGAGTGAAAAAGGTTCTTGATCTGTACATATTTAACCTATACATTCTTGCCACTACAATGGGCTGCAGTAATTAGGGTGTGCCAGTAAGATTTTTGTTACTGTGTCTGCAGTTTTGTGGGTGTAACTGAGGTGCACATCAATGTGTTTAGATATCTGACCGCTCGTCACAATTTGGAAGCTCTGGGTAAGAGCCATAAATTAGGTGGCTCACACTAAAGGTATTTTTCTAAACATGTAAGTAGTTTACACCTCAAGGATTTCCTGCCAGAATTTGCTGCAGCCACTGTGGTTTTGGATTGAAAATATCCAGGAAATGTGTCACTTTATGGTCTAAATTATCTGTCTGCTTAAATTTTTGCAAAATGGTATGCTGAAAAAAAGAGCAATGCTCTGGTTCAAAATGTGCTGATCAAGTGCTTGATCTGAGCAACCAAAGCAATATGAAACTGAACACATTTGTTCTAAGACACAGTAGAAATAAAGAAGATAGACAAAGGTTTGAGAACTTTTTTTAACAGTCAAATTACAGATGTAGAAATATATTTTCATTGCTTCAGTACATAGTGTCATTTGCTTTTCAAGGGCTGAAGTATAAGGTGTTATGTGCACATATATTCATCTTCAGATACAAGGCTGTACTGCTGAATTTGTCAGGATGTTGCCTGCAGCTTTCATGTAAATTGGATCAGACAAAAATAAAGTGAGAGTGATTGTACCAGAGCATAAATCTGCAAGCCAGAGCAGTATCCAGGAATTACAATACCCATGTTTTAATTTCTCTTCTGCTGTAAATGCTAGAGTTGATCACAGTGTTTTCAATGTAAGTGCCTGAATAACTTCTGTTTCTTCCTCTTCTAAGCCCTCCCAAGTAATTTTGAATTTGTTCTTGCAAACCTCCTGAAAATAAATGCCTGCTAGGATGAGCCTGTGTGCCAGAGTTGAGGGGAGACAGCATTTAAACCTTGCCCATCAGCTGTCATTGAAACATACCCCAGCTGGGTGGTGCTTTCTTGGATAATAATGTTCAGGTGGTGTAGAGTGAAGAGGACGGATAAGGGGAAAGAAAGAGAAGGGAACAAAACTGCAAGAATGTGTGTGATCCTACAGTTCATGCTTATGCTTATTCTTATTCTTTTGTTGTCTTCTGTTCTTTGAAGGCTTTTTGTACCTCAGAATGATTTTGACCCAGAATTTGAAAAAACACTGTCAAATGCTTTTATCATTATTACTCCTTTCTTTTCATAACAGTGCATTTTTCAAAATATCCCTGCTAGAAGCTTGGAGTCTATTCATTCCTATTGTACAGAAATGACATTGACATTTGAGTTTGTTTCTTTAAAATGGAATAGAGTGAAAATCGTTTAGAAGTCAGAACCAGTATAAGCATTACAATTAAAACAATATTTACATTGAGATTGGTTTTGTTTGTCAGATCCTAGTACTGTGTCCCTTATTTGATGAAATTTACTTTTCAAGCTGTGCAGCTGGAAAGTGTTAGAAAGTGGCTGTAGTGCTAGAGAAAACTTCAAAGGTTAATTAAAATTGTTGCTTAATGGAGAATAATATGTATTCTAAGTTAATTTTTTTAATCTTCTCTTGTATTTTACTACAAAATGTGTCTTATATTGTTCCCATAAGTTCATGGTTAAGTTATATGCAGAGTCAAGTAGAACTTTTGAGTGTTTCTGTACCAGCAGATAAAAGCATCAACAAATAATTCAGGCTAAACCAACACTGCAATAGCATAGTCCCTCATGTTTCAGCACTTGTAGTCTGCATCATCATCTGGGTTTCTCTGACATCTAAACAAAAACTATGGGTCTTCTCACGGAAAAAATATATTTTAATGAACTTTCTACTGACAATGTTAGTGAATGCTCAAAAAACTGAGTCCATTTTAGGAAAATACATACTCTTATAACCGTTACAATGTTTTTAATAAAAAAAAAATAAGTATCTGGCTTTGAATGAAATTAAGGGTCTGCTTGGTTCTTAAGCAAATCATAGTTATAATGGGCATAAAAATACAGAAATTCAGTTCTCTTTTAATACGGCAATTGAAGGTTAAAGTCTGCTGTGTGGGAAGGAAGCTGACTCTCTTTAGTTTCTGAAGAGCATGAGGGGGTTATTTAGCTTGTCTTTGATTAATTTCTGGCATAACATGACATACATTTGTGCAACATGAGTGCATCACATCGGAGCTCCTTACTTGAAACAGGTTCATCTTGTTACAACATATTGAACTTGAGTTTAAGTGAATGTTTTCCTGACCACGCTGAGGAAGATGACAGAGCATGGGGAGTGAGGTGATGTCTGTCTGGGAAGAATCTTTCTCTGGAAATAGGGCTTGACATTTTTTCATGTAAATATCTTTTGTGTAAAGTCAGGTTTCAGGAATGGTGAGGGGTTTTGTTTATGTCGGCCTTTTTGCCTTTTAGGCTTTCTTGTATGCATCTGGAACCTGGCCATTGAAACAGTGCTGCTGCTGCTGCTTCATCAGAGGCTGCAGCATGTGTGCATTTTCTAGCACCCCTTGAACCTGCCCAGCTCTGGTTCTGGGCCTAAATTAAAGGGTCAGATAGACTTACTGCATTAGGCTGAGTTTCTGAAAGGTGAGTGGCTGAAGGAAACGCACACAAGTCAAGGAGGTGTGATAGGACACTGCAAGAAAAGGAAATGGATAACGCGAAAAGAGGTACAGTGGCAAACGACTCATCGCCAGCCTGAGGTTCAGTCCAGCTATTTAATCACTGTCAACTGTTACTCTGTAAATAAATTATAAATCCTGAGGGTTTAGAATTCTCTCTTTACTTGTAACCCTTTTTTTTTTCCCCAGAAAATGAAAGGTTAGCTATCTCATTAGGGTTTGTTCTAGGCTGGCATTAGAAAGTTGATTTCTTTATATCAATATATAAATATGCATAGATATGCATATGTGCATTTAGATAAAGACTGTTATATATATTTCCTAATTAAATAATAAAAAATTGAAATACTGTACGGGGTTTTGAAATTTATGGTAACTCAGGAAGGTAATAGTGATTGTACCAAAAGAAGAAAAGACACTCCAATTTATCCTACAGTTAAGATAATTAGCAAGTGAATGCTGCTTCTAGCCTCTCCATTTCTATGTAGCCAGCTGAATAATTGGAGACTAGACAAGACTATAACTAGAGAGATGAAAAAATAAAGGAAAAGTACCTTGATACTTTATCTGTGTGGTAGATGGTCAGGCACAAGTACAGTTACAGTGACAGCAGGCAATATTTGCTGGCTGTGAAAATTTAAAGATTTTCTTTGGAATGTATCTAGTGTTGGTTCCCAAACTGCCTATTCCATCCATCACATAAGTACTGATAAGTAATTATTTACTTTTTAAGTAATATCACTGCTTAGTCTACTAAGAGTTCTTGCAAAGTATCGTCTTTATAGGACTAGATTCTAAATACATTTAAGTACTGTTTTTTCTACTTGTGTTATCTTTTCCATTTCACTCTATTTTTATGTGAAGATGTTCATTTACTGCAACAACAATTGTGAGAAACTACTGCAGTGGCAACAAACAAGAACAGTTTCAGTGTGAGTACCTATAGTAATAGAATAATAATTTTTGTAGATAGTTGCCAGTCAACTGGAGTTCTTTTTTTTCCCCCTACCTTCTCTCAGTTAGTTGTATATTTCACATTTCCTTTTCCATAAATTGCAAAGGGAACCAGATTAGTGAATTCTCTTTTCTCCGAAGATAAACAGAATATACTTTCACATTACTTGCAATTAAAAAGATAAGTGAGAATGTTCTATGTGGAAATGTTTATTTAGATCATACACTATGACACACATCATCTTCAAAATAGGTCTATATTCTTTCTGGTGCTCATGGAACTTCTCTTAAGATAGGCTATATGGGTTACTAAATT
Source organism: Rhabdornis inornatus (assembly GCA_013397075.1). Lineage (NCBI taxonomy): Eukaryota > Metazoa > Chordata > Aves > Passeriformes > Rhabdornithidae > Rhabdornis > Rhabdornis inornatus. Next base: position 292,172 of record VWZS01006277.1, on the reverse strand, counting down.
AAAGTATATTAGCTAATGGTGAATAAAGAAAGATAAAGAGAATGGTGAAAAAATTCCATATGCTCAATCAAAACAGAAAATTTAACAGCCAATGACACATGCTCTTAAAATATGCATGTGATGGAGATGCTTGAAACTTTATTAGCTTAGAAATTCCTGGTTTTCATATTGTGTTTAAAAGTTTTTTCTACTTCTGTGGCTATTGAAAGTATGTGTTTACATCAGTCAATTCTTGACTCATTAGAGTTTAAGGTATGGCATAGTACACACAAATTCTTTTACTATCCTATAGAAATTTCTTTGAAGCAACTTTCCACAAAATGTTACATAATTATCATAATAATTTTGTCATACAAACTTAGTTGTGAAAGCTGAATTTTTTCAGGACAATGAAAACTAGCATCTCTAAATTTCTGTTAGAAGCACCTCACAGTAGGAAATGAAAACATTTTGCTTCTTATGCAAGAAGGGAGCAAAATAAACTGTGATTTTTCTCATTTTCTCTTGCTTCTGATGCCTTAAGATATTTATTTGGTATGATCATTCATTGACATGAATAGGATTTGCCATAAAATCTGGAAACTAAATACAAAGTTCAAACGTTTGCAGTAGATAACAAACAGTGCTGCTGTTTAAAAATTTCACTTGAGAACCATTTAGTGTCATGATGGCCATTAAAAATCCCCATTGGATTGACCCTGTAGTGAAATAATAGCAGAATTGTGGTTAAATTCATTTGAACTGCCAGGTCTGAAAGTCTGAATTCAATGAACAATCCTCAAAAAAACCAGCAAAGAAAGTCTAGTTCAGAGTTTTAGAAAGGGTAAAAATAAGAAAACTGTTGGTAAAACTGGAGCTGCTGCTGCCTGCTGCAGTGACTCGTTCAGCTTTTCTGGTTTCTGAGATTCCCAGAAGGATTCTGCAGACATCCAGCTGGAGATTGGAAGGCGATACAGGATGACAGTACAAGAATGTAAAAAATCACCACTGAGTTTCTCAGAACATCTTTAAACCACATAACCCATTTTAGAGTCTTGGGTTTTTTGTTCCTTTTTAAAATTTTCATCAGTAGGTGACAGATTTTGTTTTATAGGAAAGGTTCGTAATACACCCGTCAGGTCGATTAAATTTTGAAGTGCCTTTTCACATGGGTAGTGTGAAATCTCAGCTCTCACGGCTGAAAAGCTGATCACATAGCTTTTGTGTAGGCAGGAAAATTAAAACAAAACATATTCCTATCATCCCAGCAAATATTTATTGTTTAGTTAAGGATTAAAAAACAGACACATTGAATCTGTCCCTGGAGTCTGGCTTTGGAAATCTGCAGTGCTTTAGTGCCATTTTTATTCTAATCAAAATTGTCTGCTTTAGGGGAGATCAATTAAGAGTCACCTTCCTCCAAGAGTCTGGAGGCAGTTTTTGTAAATTAGTCGAGTTTCCAAATACCACTGTGAAATAGGTAGAATAATACCTCTTTTACAAATGAGAGAAGTGAAACACTTCAGTCACATGCCTAGCTCAAGGTCATTTAAATTGTTAAATTGGTGGCATAGCTCATTAAAAAAATTCCAATTCCTTTTTATTAATCCATTGGATCACGAAGTCTCCAACAAATTCCTCAGCAGCCAGGGAAAGTCAAATATTCTTTATTTGAAGACTCTTCTTTCTGTAGGTGGCCAGTATTTCCAATAATGTCAGTAGCTCTGGTTTTTGACTGTTTTGGTTTTTTCCTGTTGACTCATTGAGCATGACTATTTGCTGTCTTAAACCTCTGCTTTGAGAATTTACTCAAGCAGCTTCTCCAAGTTCTGGGAAACATTCTTCTCTTTGAATGACACCAAGTTAGTAACTTGCCTGTCAAATCTTTCAGAGGGTTTTCCCAAAAAAACAGTTAAAGTTAAAAGACCTCTTGGCCCTATAAATATTCTTTTAAATTTTAATGCCAAATAAAAATCTGGCCATTGAATTGTCTCTTACAGAAGAGAGAAATTCCAGGCCACACTTTTCTGCTGCTGACAAGTAATGCTACTCTCATTTTGGCAGTATTTATTAGTGATGTTTTTTGGTTTTCCTTATTTTTGTCATCCTTTCACTTCTTTGCTTGATGCTCTTTCAAAACTGTGACACCCTGTCTCTGGCTGACAGGACAGGTGAGTTTCAGTCCTTGAGGAATACTCCCTCCTGCCTCAACAGAGGAGCATGGATAGAAATCCTCCTCTAGAGAGACTGAACATATCATTTCTTTGACATGCTTAGCCTTTGCTGACCAGACAGACACCCAGGAGCCCAGGTGTTAGTGTGGGTGACAGTGCATTACCCTCTCACAGCTCCCTCCCCATCTCCAGTCCACTGTCCCTCTTTTGGAAGAAGCAGGGGTTTACTTCCATGTATGAAGAGTCAGCGATTGTGTCTTAGATGATTTTACTGTGAAATTTAATTATTTAAAAGATCATTTGAGTTCCATTTGAGCAGCTGTTTTTATAAATTTCACAATATCGTCTACTGTAGCTGCATTTGTTGCATTAGGATTTATGAAGACTAAGCTCAGTCCCTGCCTGAGTGTACTTTCTGTAGATTGATTGGCCATATTGTTATTTAGCATCTGACAGAATGCGGAAGAATATTAGGTATGAAACATTAATCAGGAAATTATGCATTGCTTTCACAATTAATGTGCAACTGGACTTTACTTTGTAATATTGTATTAGCTCTTAACATGCAAATTATTGTAGGTAATTACCTCATTTTTCAGTGGCCATTTGATGGATTGAAGTTTCATGCAGAATGCTCAATGTAATTTAATGCTTTGCAATGATTTGCTTCTTTACTTCTTCATAAGAATCTTAGTTTTTCTTTATCATACATCAGGCATGAAGAGCCTACAGCACTGGAAAACCTAATGTATAAAGTTCAGTTTTTCAGTCCTTTTAACTCTAGAGCTGACAATTTGGTCAAGTGTTACAGTAGAGATGTCTCTTGCTGCAGTATGTTAAAAAAAAGGAATTGCCTGTGTTTCTATTAACAGCTTCACATAAATGAAGCTGCCTTTGTACCATCTGCTTAAAACAAAAGTGAAACAGTAGTCTACCAGATTATCCTTTTTATTCCCTAATATGTGAATCGATTGCATTCAATAATCTGTGAACAGTCAAGTAATAATGCTTCAAGAGGAATAATAGAATTATACAATTAGTTGTTAAAATGCTTCAGCAGTTTTAAATGTAACAGTGCTGGGTGCTTAGTTTTTCACGTGTCTCTAAGGTGTATACAGTTTCACATTATATTTCAGGAAGACATTAGCATAACAAATACAATCTATTAGGGGGTCTCTGGCCTATGGAAATATTTTTGTGTATGTGAATAACTCTGAAAATTAAGGCAATTCTTTCTTCATGTTTTCTGATCTTACATGTGAAAGTCACAAGTATTTATTATGATCTTTTCAAAATCATGCTTTAGTAAAACAGTTCCTCTATAAAAGTCAAGTAATATAAAATTAAATGCTTATATTTAAATAGATTTTAACAGATAATAAAGCCCTTGAGATTAAAATGGTTTCATTCACCAAGACAGACAGTTTTCTCTGCAGTGTGCAATTTGTGTCACATTATGTAAAATTTCAGAAAAAAAGACTTAAAATAAAAGCACAAATAAAAAGTATCATGTAATACGAAACCAGAGATGTGCTTTTAGTCCTGAGTCAAGTACAGAACGAAACCAGGATATGAGATCCTATGTGTAAACACTGGGTTTTTATGACTTGATTTGTGTTCTTTCCTGCCTATGTGGCTTTGAAACTTAAATTTCCAGCTGTACTACCAGAATTTCCTCACCCTGACATCTTCTAAGAGGTTTGTTCATTATTTTGGGGCTTGTTTTTTTAAATTTTAAGAGAAAACCTGAAGAGTTAGACTATGTCAAGCATGAGAGAACTGCATTTGCACTTGCAGCTAATGGTTTGCTGTTTCAGAATATGGAGTTTACATCACATAATTGGTTCACCAGCACAAAGGTTTGTATCATGTCTGTTGTGATAAGAGATACTGTCATTTTCTCAGAAAAGAATATTTAAATGGGTGTGTGAAACTGTGCATCTGAAAAATGCATTTTTCCCATCTACTGGCAATGTCAAACATTCTGTTACATGAAATTTAGTACCTAGACAACAGTTTTTGTGTACAAGCTGTGAGCTAGTGGACTGATGAAAACACCATTTCTTAATAAGTGATGGCAGGAAAATTGATAAATCGTGATCCTTAAATGACATGTTAATTAACAATGCATGGATAATCCAGGTTCATGCCTTTGTCAAGCAAGGTTGGTTGATTTTTAGAGATGGATGCACCTAGTTTGGAAGACTTCTTTTCAGGATGGTGTTTCTGAGGGAATTTGGCATATATTTGCTGACTAGATCTATGTTTGTATTCTGAGAAGGGCAGGAGCACACCCGATGTGTGCATGCTGTAGTGCATCTACTGAAAAAAAATTGAGAAAGTGCTCATTAAAGTTAACTTTTCCTCCCTCCCTGCTTTTCCCAGCCTAAACTGGGAACAGATATCAACTGTGTACAAATAATACTAATGGCATTGCACTCTTCACCTAAATAAAAATGGAATTAATTTTTAATAACAAAAGAGCAGTAACCATAAAGAAGTTCTAACTCTGTAGTCAGGTGTATGAGGTAAATATTTAGGTGGCCATTCAAAATACTGTACTTTGGTCTCATTAACAATCTACTGCCATGTATGTGAGCTATTAATATTTCAGGCCTAAATGGAAAATGAGAAGAACAATCTTGCCAGTTATCCTTTTTCCAGAGCAGTAGGAATTGGTTTAAATAAATCTGCCAATCCCATTCAAAGGTTGGAAATCAAAGTGGGAAGTGAGTTGTGCTGTGCCATGCAGAGATGCATGACATTGCATATGCTGATATCTATGAACTCTGCTGTAAAGTGCCAGGGAGAGGCACTTTCTGGGTTCAGAAAGTTACATTGAGTGGTAGTTCCTGCTGGTTCTCATCTAGGCAAACCTCCATAGTGTTTGCTAGTGTAATATAAGGTACCTTAAACACTGACTGAAATCAGTAAGAAATTATTCCAATTTTTGCTATTACTTTCTCCTTCAGGAATATGACTTGGTAATTTTGCCTGCTCTTATGCTAATTGTGTTAAGAGAGTAGATGTTGGAGTAAGGATGCAGATGGTGACCGTCTCACCCAAGCCCCAGAGGAGGCATGTGCATATTGAAATTCCTGTAAATAATTAACTAGGGGGAACCACAGAGAGAAAATATAAAATGGTGGTCCTTGATGGGTGTTGTGTCTGCTGTTTGCATTTTCTTCAGGTTGTTAGGAGGCATCTGCAACTTTAGGTAGCAGTTCTTTCTACTGGAAAATAATGTAATTATCAAATTGTGGAGAATCTACCTGACCTCTCTGTTGCCTTTTTTTTTCCTGCTTTTTTCATAGAATAAGTTCTTTTCTTCTTGGTCTTTTATTAAATGGATGGTAAAACCATAAGTAATGTCGTCATGTTGGGGAAATGGTATTTTTCACCATAGCTAATAATTCAGGAACAAGCTCTGGGGAAAAATAAGAAGAAGGGGAAAAAATCTGATATAGATGTAAGAATAACTCATATGTTTTACTTTAAAAACTATGTTACTATAGGGAATAAAACAGAGAGTACAATGGAACTGATAAAAGGGCCTGATGTCTTAGGCCTGATTGAGCAGAAACCGTGGGAGGGACAAACACAGATAAACACTCCCTGGGCAAGAAGTGACCAAGAAACATGTTGTGAAACTTTGTGATAGGATAGTGTTCCAGGTGATGTGATGTCATGAAGAATGTGTAACCAATGGGAAATTGTTACTGAAAATAGAACCCTATATAAGTGCCATACAAGTAAAACGCTATCCAAATTCCTGGTACACTCAATAAAATTGGCTTCTGATCTAAACTCAGATGTCCCCATCTCTCCATCACTGATAGTTACTTAGTTGAATTCTGTTTTCCCTGCTCTGATCCCACAAGTTATTAATAATATGTACTTCAGCTGCACTTTAGCACTCATCTTGCTTTCTCATTACAGCAAATAAAAATGCTATATTAATAGGTAAGTTTGTAAAAATTAATTTTAAACAAAGACAATCTGAGTGAAACAGAATTTTAGAATAAAAACATTCGACTATGGAGATTTGATGTTGACTTGAATAATTCAGGTAATTCCCATGAATTTATTGTACTATGTACCAAACAAATTTGAGCTGATAGCTGTTCCATTTTTTCAATATTAGAAATACTTGCATCTTCTTCAACTCAGAATCATTTAAACAAACTTGAATTATTGCCTCTTGCTGAATTCATTAAAGGTCAAATACATCAATTGTTTTATAGATGCCAATGAGGCAATCGTATTGCAAAAATCTGTTTTCTGTCAGATAGCAAAATAATCTACACAGACCATGGAGCACTGAAAGTCTAACAGAAAATGGATTTCACTCCAGCATGGTGCTAAAGTGTGTCTTTCAAAATATTACAGTAGATTGATACCACATGGACATTAAAAAGCAATACAAGGATTAACTGGGAGTTAAAAGTTTGTCACAGAACAATTACAATAGTCTCTATTGTAAGTAACAGGTGTCTAAAATAACAAGTATTTGCATTCAGTCATAGAGGAGCTTTCAGGATCATGGCAATTTTTTACTTGTAGTATCAAAAATAATTCAATCCTGTTTTGAATTGTTTGGGGAAGTAAGGCAGGTTATTCTGCAACCTTTATTGTCTCCTCTACTCTAGCCACAATTTCTTTTTGGATTACTGACATTTCTCTATCTCCTGGAATGTTCAGAACTACCAAAATCAAAAAACTGATTGCTATAGCAATGCTGCGAGAGAATAGTTGAGTCTTTTATGCTCAGCAGGAGCTCTTCCCTGGAAAGGCTGTCTGAGATCATATAATACAACAGAGATGCTATTGCAGCGAGGAAGGCCAACCCCATACTGTGCCACATTACCAAGAGTGCAGCCAGCAACTTCAGAGGAGTGATCTTCCCCCTCTATTTTGCACTTCTGAGATCACAATTTGAGTGCTGTATCTACTTTGGGCTCCCTAGGACAAGGAAGACATGGACACACTGGAGAGAGTCTGGTGGCGGGCTGTTGGGTAATTGGAGCATAGCAGGGCTTCAGCATGGTTCTCCTACAGTCAGCTTAGTCAATTCTGAGAGGTGCAGACTGGTGAAGTGGATGGAAAGATGCGTGGAAAACTGGCTGGGCTCACAGGGTTGTGATGAGAAGACTGGTGGCCAGGTGTGACCAGTGTCATTTGGTGATCAATAATGTTAAATGTCTTTAACATGAGCTGGAGAACATGTGGTACAAGGAGAGACTGAGAGGGCTGAATTTAAGGCTGAAGACTTAAGAGAGGAAGGGGAGATGATGATGATGTCTATAGTGTTTGATGGGAGAGTATAGAGAGCATGAAATTACAGCCTTATGGTGAGAGCATGAGAGGCAATGGTCATAAGCTGCAATATGATTCTGGTTAGATGTGGGAATGTTTTCCTCATGAGTGTGGTTAAAATAGAAGATTTGTTCAACTGCATTGCAGTGTCTTCAAGCTTGCTGATTTTCAAAGCTTGACTGGACTATGGCTGATCAATCTGATCTACTTGAGAAAACTGAACATAACGTCCTTTTCAACCTAAATTATTCCATGATTCTTTCAAATTAAATACAATATCTTAATTTATAAATATGGATACAAATGCATTGTCAATAATGAAATTCTTTAAATGTAAAATCATATAGAAATATTTCTATTTGTTTTTAAACAAAACATTGGACTGCTTGCTGATTTCATTGTATGGTCAGTGAAGCAGAATTCAGTTCCTTCAGTTCAGAAGTGAAAAGCTAAGACATGCAAGCAATGTCCTTCATTCAGACTCTATTAATTTTTTGGCAAATGAAAAAAACCAAGAAAATAAAAGCTTAAGGCAATTAAATTAACTTTCCTCCATCAGGTTCCTTCACCCTCTGATATCCCTTATTCCTCTGCTTGCCCCTCTGTCCAAACCACTCTCACAACTGCCGAGGGCACTGTCGAGTTCAGTTGGCTGTTCAAGTCTCCTGGCACCTGTTCCCTTCTCAGCAGGTGCACCAGGGAGTTCTGCACTGCCAGGAAACCCTGGAATCCATGAGGTGTCCAGGAGCTTTAGGGACATGCAGAAGGATCTGAGGCCAACAGAAGCATCCATTCGATTGACATAAATGATGACATGAACAAGAGAATATTCTATGTTAAACCCCTACAGAAATATAAGCTTTTCTGGTAGCTAATGTCAGGAGCTAAAGCGAAAAGGATATTTCAACAAATTTGCAGAAGTCACTAAGGAAGAGAGATGAAGGCAGGAGAAAATACACTAGGAAGTTAAAAGTAATTATACAATCAATAAAGGATAATTACAGTCTGTGTCTAAGGATCCATGAAATGGTATTGCATTGCTGTATCTTTTTGAGCTGATACAAAATTAAATTCAGTTTAAAGAAAACACTGAATTGAGAACCAATTTTTACAATCTGTAAAAGTTTTCAAGATTTAATTTTGTGTATGATTATTTTAAATTTGGATAAAGTCTTCTGAAAAATACATGCTAATCTGTTGGTAGCCAACAGTCATTATCTTTCTTTCCTACTGTAATTTTTAAAATTGTAAATAGTGAATATTCAAAATACTGACTTCCCCACCAATTATGATGACAGCTCCCTTTTGCACTGGTTGCATTTTCAACCAGGCACCTTTGTGCACAGAAGATTTGCATAAGTAACAAAAAATATATTCTATTAGAGAGAGATAAACTAACTTTTCTGAGCTGTTGAAAGCTTGAGATTCAAGGCCATCTCTGAATAAAACTTTTCAATTTCATATGCCCCAACTCAGTTCTCTGTCTTTTGCACTCGGGGTTCTCTGGGTCATGGAAGAGAACTGTTGTGCCACAGTTCTATTTTTCTGCTCAAGTGTACTGCTTGCAGTAGTATTTAATGTACTTATAGTGATTGGTGCTCAAGTTCATGAGTTTGAATTCTCTGATTGTTTTCTCTCTTTATCCAAGCTGGCTGCACTTGTTTTGACTTCTCCCCATGATGTCACAGTTACATAAAGGATGTCAGTCAAATGAAGTACAGCAGTTCACACAAGGGTGTCAGGCTGAGTGGTGCTATTCCTTGCAGGTTCTGCAGTCTCTGTGTGGATTATAAATCTCTGCTTTTACAGAGTCCTGGATCTTGCTTTTCCATGCCAGCGAGCTGGGGGCACAGGCAACACCTTGTTGAGTGCTGGCCAGTTATCTCAAACAGTGCCACTGGGAGATGTCCCAGAAGTTACAGGAATAATGGTGGTCTGGAAAAGCCAAATTTTAGGGTTTTTTTTGTTTCAGAAGTATTTTTTTCATATTGTTCTTAGAAAAGAGATCAGCTTTAATTCTTTAAGAAAGAGATCACCTTTAATTCCTCGATCTGTGATATTCTCTTTAAACTGCTCAAAGCACAAAGTAGTCAACACTCATGTAAATGCTAGAATTATGAATTTTGTGTTTCCTTAGAAAGGTTAAACTGCTTTCAAGTGACATACACACTGTACTATAAATACTGTTTGTCTTGAAATAAGAGATTTTGCAGGTGCAGAATCTGAGATTTAAGCATGCAAATGTGTTTTTATGGATGTTACCCAGATCCTCTCTTCTGTTTTATTTTTATAGTGTTTTACTTTGCTTATCCTGAATTAGCCTGAGAGATTTTTAAAATTCAAAAAGGGTCTTCTGAAAAATGCAGGAGGTTTTAAGTGTCCCATTCAAGACCTTCAGCAGTATGAAATGCAGTACAAGGTCTTTTGTGTTAACGATTATATTTCTGAAATAGAAAATATTGAATATTTAATTTTCCCTGGAATTTAGGAAATAGAAAATAGTCACTGTTGTTGAAATTACACAGATAGTGTATCACAAATAATGTAAGCAGTAATTTAGCCTTTTTGTCTGTGAAATAAGCATAAGCAGGACATTATTGTCTATGTTTTCAGCTTCTTTAATTGATTGTGGATGGTTTGTAGCAAATTTTTTTATTCTCACTATATTTTCCTTGTCATCAAATAAGAATCCTGGTACTGATTATCAGGATTTTTTTGAAAATGGTATGTAAATAATGCTGAGTGTAGTCACACACATGAATAAATACATTAAATCAATGTACAAGTATACAAGAGTTTTTTAATATTATAAAAATGTTTAATCCTTTAAAAGTTTGTGGAAGTTTTTGCTAATTTAATTTAGTTCTGTTATTTTAATTATCTAATCATCAGTGACCATTGTTATTAATTCCAAAGTAACCTAGCACAGTAAAACTTTAGGTGCAGAGATTATGACCTACTTTTGCAGCATTTGCATAACTATAGCATTTCCTTTCTTCATATGCTATTGATTTGTCCCATGGTTCATATGGTTTGTCTATCCTGGAGAGAGGCTGGCAGCATCTCTCATGTGACTAAAAACTCATGAGCTCATCTCCTGACAAAGTGAACTTTGGCACTTGGCTAGTGCACTGCAGTGATGGGTGTGCATTGGTACAAAATGTGACAGAGGCAAAGAAAGGGGCATGGTGAAAACTTGGAGTGGATGGATAAATGTCAGTACAACTTCGGATTACAAAAATTCAGGCTTATTGCCAGAAGGAAATTAATACAGATGAGACAGCATTTGTTCCAGCACCCAAGTGTTTGCCTCTGGAAACTACTTGAGAGTGATTCCAGAGATCAGGGCTGAACTCATTGGGAGGTTATGCTGTCCTTTCCTACCAGGTGCCATCAGCAAAATTCTCTGTATTTTGTGCTGGGTTTTATGAGATAAGTGATCTTAAGTTCTTGCACAAAATCAACTCAAAAGGAGAAAGAGCTTCTCAATCTGTAGTCTGAGGTAGGACCCAGTGGAAAATTTCTTCAGCACCCAGGAAACTTACCTTGGAACCAAGTACTGTGTATTTTAAAGCTATGAGTAAAAATTTAAAGGGAGATAGTAAGAATTTCCTATCCCATAATTATTTTATCATTGTAATCCTTATCTAGAGAGCAACGTCCTGCATTGCTTGTCTCATAATTTGGGACATTGCTTTTCCATTCATAGGCTGCTTCCAGAAATGAAATGCCCAGGGCTGTAACTATTTATTTAGTTGGATTTGTGCCTAAAGTCTTCCTGTCGACTCTTTGGAGGGATAATTTTATTGTTACTGAATTGTTACAATTCAGGTTGGGAAATGAAGACTTCAGCCCAGACTATAATTATTTTTCTGCATCTGCTCCAACCATTTACATGGTTTATGCTTGTAAATTAGGTGTTAATGGAATCCAAGTGGGGTAACAGTGTGGAACATCAGAACTGCAATTGACTGGAGAAGTAGACAACATTCAAATATCTCTGAGGAGATCATTTGAGCAATAACTCTGGGGTGTTTATGTGACATCCACGGAAACATTCTATCACAGAAATGATCTCAAATATAAAGAGAACAGAAAATCCACCTACTACAAGGAATTGTACTTTTGTTCTTTTCATACTTTTCAGAGAATGGGTATTTTCCTTCTTGAAGTTGTTGTTGGATTGTGTTGTTTTGTTGGGTTTTCTCCCTTTTAGCACAATTACTCAGCCTTTACATTTCAGATAAGCAGCTGTTGCATGTATCAGAGTATCTGCCCCTCTCACAAGTGGTTTGTAATTTCTCCCCCTGAAAGCACCAAATAGAAGTCAGTCCTCCAGTGCTTCTCATTTTAAGTATATTAGATATAAAGTGGTTTTTTTTTGCTGTGAATACCTAATATGAACCGTATAAGCCACAAATGTTAATGTTAGAAATTTCAGAAAACTGAATCATTAAATGTTATTTGTAAAATTATAGAGAACCTTGACATGGTTTCAAATTTTCACACTGTTAACTTCTGTGTGGTATTTGCCTGAAATATGCAGGAGAATGCTACTGATTATTTCATATTGTGTAAAATGCAGAGCCTTAGATCTGAAGCTATATATTCGTGATACTCTAAATATAGCTCCCTTTTTATCATTATTTACTTGACAGTGACATTCAAATTCTTAAGAGAATATTCATCAATTTAGAGTGATGAAAGAATGAATTAGTGCTGATTTAGTATGTGGAAGATATCTTCAGTGCAAGGTATCTCCTTGAGTCACACTGTCACTCTGATATTCTCTCAAGACCTTAGTGATGGCCTTTTTCTGATTAGGATTTACCAGAGAAAAATGAAGGGGGAAAGAGGTGAACTAGTCTGGAGTGTATTTAAAAGTTGATGTAGACTGACAAATTGGGTTTTTCATAGTCCTAATACTCCTCATGCAACAGATATAACCAGCTTTACAAAGGAATCACACTAAAATGTTTGAGTGTTAGGAGTACATGCAGAATAAAGTTATTTAAAAATACAGAAGTTGATATTGTTAGAGTACCTTAGTCTGAGTGATAGTCTGTGAAGCTAAAACCAGACTTGATTCCTCTGCTGGGAACCAGATGATCCAGAAGAACAGCAGCTGTGTTGTAAACTGTGTAACTCTTGGTCAGATTGTACCAAAACCAAGCAGAACTGACCATTTCATGCCCTAGAAAGTGCAAGGCAAATAATGAGTTAAAGATAATCATCCTTTCTTCTTAAATATCTGAATCTCCAATTATGCAAGTGTCATTAAACAGTGTGTCTATCAGTATTACTCTCACAGGATCTGATCATGGATTAGAGCACTTAGTGAGAAGAGCTGAATGCTGGGATGGTACAGGATAACAGGTAACAGGATTTTGAATTGGAGACTTGTATTTGGCTGTAACTGTAAAATGTTTCTGCTTATATAATAATAATAATCTTATAATCTGCATAATTACAGTCATTAATAAACTTGGTCAGGTCTAAGCCATAGAATTAAAGACTCCCTGAAAAATAGCTTAAAAAGTTGTTTGCTGAAAAGTGATTGTGTTAGAACTGAGACTTCCAAATTTCTCTTCACATCCATTACCTGAAAACATTAATTCAGGTGACAAAACACTTAATTTTAAAGGAAAATTGTGAAGTAAAATGAAACAAATGAGGACAAAAATTGTAGAAAATTAATTTTAGTATCTCTTACAGTTATGACTATTTTAGTGACAAGATCTCCAGTTTTTATCCCCAGTGCTGCTCTGGGTGGAAGATGAGGGGAGAAGCAGTCCATGGCAGTACCATCCCACCACAGCTGTAGCTCCCAGTAGCAGGTGTTTCCAGGCTTTTCTGAGCCTCTTTTAGTGGACCTTTCTACCTTTTATAGCTACGAATCTGTGTCTTGGGCTTTAGAGCTCTGTAAATTTTCAGCATTTTGGGGCAGGGCCGTGTACAGTGTACAAGCTCCACTGTGCCTTAAAAAGGATGTGATACTAACCTTTCTCTAGTGATTTCTCTTCACTCCCCTTAAAGAAAGTTCTCTCTGGGCTTTTCTAGTTTGCTTTGTTGTGGGTTTTTCCTGTTTCAGTGGCCAGAATGTATGGCTCTTTTTTTCTTCCACTTGGACAGTTTGCGAATGCTGCCTCTTGCTTCATACATGGCATGCAGATCATCTTATGGTTTGGCAAGTCTTTTTGAAAGGCTGAATATGTCCAGTATTAAATGATAATAATTTTTCCCAAACTTTACTGTCATGTAAGCTGCCCTCAGTAGTAAGGACTAATTTGAAGGCTTCCTTGGTTAATATTACCTCTCTATGATCAGTCACAGGGGACAGTTTTACTGTCTGTTAGAGAACAAAGAGGGAAGGTTAATGTTAGGTAAAATGGGCAGTTATAAATTAATCCACCGAATTAGAGGAAACTCAAGATTCACAGAGGAGCTGAAATCAAAACAACAACCTTCAGAGTAGCTGAAATCAAAACAGCAACCTCCAGGTTATCTTCATACAATTACTATTGTATATGAAGTGACACAACAGTTTATATGTGTTTGGGATTCTAGTATTCATATAAATCTACAGACGTCTTAGATATATAACTCAATAATCCTAAGTAATAGCACACTGCTTTCTATTAAAAGGAAAAAAAAAGAAAGAAAAGAAAAGAAAGTGAAGTGGGGAGGGCAAATTTTAATCAGAATATTTCATTTGGACATGACTAAACTACTTTGAATTTTCATGTCAGAATGATATTTTGTGTTGGAATACAATTAGGTGCAATCAAAAGTAAAATTGCAATGAACTTAATTAAATACAACCTTTTATTATATATTAATGAAAAGCCCTGCACATTTGTCAATGAAAGAAAACGGTTTCACTTTCTAAGTACCTCTGATGATTGGAGGGCTTATGCTTTTTTAGGTTAAACAGGAGAACTAACACCAATCAATTATTCACTGTATGCTACTGGGGTACTAAAATATTGAACTTGTTGATTTATTTGGAATGTATCAGTATTCTCTCTCTTTAACTCAAAGTTCTTGCTTGGCCATTAGAAAAAAATATTTTCTATGAACTACATCAAGGAGACAATGAAACATTCTTTTCTTGTAATCTAGTGATACCTAATTTTTTTTTTCCTTCATGAATGCTAGGAGAGAAAGACACTTCAATATTTGTCACTGTTTAGACATTTTTAGCCTTTATATCACAGCGACATCTTCTTAAATAGAAAATTTGAACTCTAAATATTGTATAAGTGTAACATGTTCTTCTAAAGTTTGAAAAAAAAAAACCAAACAAATTTGGTTTGGGGGTCTTGTGATTGAAATGCCTATTTTTCGTGCTTGTCTTCAAGTCAAACTTTTTATCTGTAATCTTCTAAGTGTTTGGAAGAGAATTTGACATAGTTTACTGGAACAATAGATGACTGAAGATCTGCATTCTGATTAATGTTGGGAAATGTAGGTCCAATTGACCTGAATTTTATTTCTGTAACAAGGAATAACCATGCTGTTACTCTATACAAACAGTTCTCTTTGGGGATTAAAGGGCAGATTATTTTTTCATTTATTTCATTCCAATTTACTGAAAATAGGAACACTTGCCTTGAAGTTGTTTTCCCAGTTTCTTGCACCGCCTAAGATGGTAGCAATGATTATTCACACATGATGAGGGATTGCAGAATCAGCCTGAAAATTGGGTCAGGTTTTCCAGAATAGATAATCATATCCCCTCCAAAAACAAATCTGCTAACACCCAGACAGAAGGAACTGAAATTAACAGAGCCTTTTTGGGGGGTTTTGTTTAATTTTTAAATCCAGACCTATTAAAGAAGTTGGAAGAATACTATCATAGGCAAAACAAAAATGTTAAATGTGGAAGCTAATATTCTTAATTCTAATCTCTAAGAATATCACATATCACTCTGGACCATGTTGGAGAAAATAAAACTGCAAGAATGTTTTTCTGAAGGTTGTTCCCTCAGAACTCAAAAAAATTTTTAGAAAACTTCGGAAAGGTTTATTAATTCACTTCATAGACAGAGGGGAAAAAAACCTGCTATATAACATTTTTTTGTTTTCTTTCCTCTTCTTAAGCATCTATTTTTGTACATAAAACTGTTTTTAAAACTCTAATGAGAACAATATATCACTTATGGAGAATTCTACCTGAGATCCTGGAAATCTTATATTTCTGTGATTGTTTAATTTGTCAAACTGTTTGTGAAAAATTCAGCCTCAGAAATGTATCTCATACATCTTCTCTCTGGACACATCAAAGCAATGGAAGGTAATAAGGGATACATTGCATTCATTTTTATTTTTTCCCCCTCTTTAAAGCATATGCTATGACTTGTACATAGGTCAAACAATCTTATTTTGGTTTCTTTCTGATCGTTTTCTCAGACTGGGAATATAAATCAGTTTTTGTTAGTTGACATAGATTGCTTTTTGTTTATTCCCCTTTCCTCGGCATCATGTTTTCTTCCCTTTATACATGCTCAAACCAAAATGCTTGGTTTTATTTCTGCTTTCCTGTGAATATTAAACAGATTTATGAAGCATTTTGATTGGAATAAGTAGGGCATATCTTACTATTGAAGAATATTTTTCTACCACTTAAATGCTTATTTTCTAAGTTCTTGTTTTAGACTCATTAATTTATAATTATGACTTGAGTGTTTTTGTTTGATTTGAGGTAATAATCTGGTCCATTTAAATATGAAGAATGGTTTGATATTGAAAAATAAAGAATGAGACAGAGGAAGCAAGAGGAATTCTTTGGCCAAACATTAGCATTTTTTCACTTTTTCACATGTCCATGGTCATGTGCACTTTGAATTTGAATAGTTTTTAGACAGTGAATTAGACAGCAAATACGTGTGGCAAAAAATAGTTTCTTTCATGAAAGAGCAATGTGAGCAGGTATTTCTGGGAGCAGTGTCTAAGTCCTGCTTGTGGAGCTTGAAAAGATGGGAGGACAGTAGATGAACTGTGATCTGGGAAAACCACGTCACCAGGCTGGTCTCTGTGCCTAAAGGGCACAGTATAGGAAGATGTCCAAGCTCTCTTGGCAGTGCTGTTTTAAAAACCAGATATTTGGGTGAAAATCAATGAAATGTGAAAATTGTTATCCTCACTTGCCTCTTCCTATTTGCCTGCAGTTATTTGCCTTTGTTGTACTGTAAAGTAAGGCCAGGGACAGAAGAACCTGATGCACAAGCACTTGTTTAAATAATGTTTGAATTCCAGGACGCAGCATGTTCTTCAACAGTCTTCAATGCTTAACAAATTTTGGATATCTTAGTGCCCCCCGGAACAAATGCTGATATGACATTAAGGGGGTTAACATTTTCTCTCAGCCATATTTGTTACCATTAAGGTGGCAAATGAAAGTTCATTATACTTGCTATTTGTTAGTATTTTGTGAAGAGTTCTGTAGTGTGGGCCTTTGCAGAAATGGGAATTATTGGTAAGATCGTTTTGGTTGCAGCCAATATCTGCTTTGCACTCTCACCCTGAAGTGAGGAAGTTGTATTATTGTAACAGGCTCTGACTTCTCTGAGATTTGTTTTTGAATATTGTTTCTAGTGTAATATAAAAACTCTTGTATGTATTCATACCCTAGAAAAGCC
This sequence comes from Rhabdornis inornatus, assembly GCA_013397075.1. Lineage (NCBI taxonomy): Eukaryota > Metazoa > Chordata > Aves > Passeriformes > Rhabdornithidae > Rhabdornis > Rhabdornis inornatus. The sequence continues at coordinate 275,062 of VWZS01006277.1, read as the reverse complement.
CTTTTCTACCTTGCTATAGGTATAAAATTAGATATAGATTAGGTCTGAGTCATATATTGATAAACATGACTCTGAAAATCCTCCTACTGCAAAATCTGCATCATGCAAGTGTAAGTGACGGGCAGAGAAGAATTTTAAATGAAGTTTATTTAACCTGCTTGTAGACAGGGCTGACACACACAGTGAAAATGATCATCCATGGTTTGGTATGAATTGTTAATCCTGGAAATTTTTGTTTTCAAAAGGAAACACACTTTCACTTGCTTCATTATGTTGCATATAAATGAAAAGTAGGCAGCAGATAAATATCTGTTGTCATTACAAAGAAAACAGTTGTAGCATTTACAAGGAATTCTGATAACTTGTGTTTACTTTTTTATTATTGCTTGCACATCTCAAGCGGAGCAAAATTATTCATTGTGGATTATAGAGTTTGTTTCCATTAGCACATGAATCAAAGGAAGTTCAGCTCAGTGAACAAAGGGAAAAATGGATGTCAGTATATCTGTCCATGATTAATTTAAACAATACATTGTTGAGTGTTCAAAAATACATTTTAATGTTGAATATGAAGAGAAGTAATGAGTAATGCTGCTATCTTCAAACAGTTGCAATAGCTCTGAGATTGCTCATATCATCAAATCAAAATGTTGCAGCTGTTTGAAAAGAGGTCAGGGTTTAAGTTCAGTGGGGGAAGGGAGGAAAGAAAATGATACGTGACAAGGGCACATAAATGATTGATTCCAGTCATATGAAATCAGATGTCACAAGGATCAGCTAGTGTCTGTAGCAGAAAGGCTTCACACATTGGTTTTACAAATAATCATTGGTAAAACAGAAACTGTTTAGAGGCATGCACATTATCCAGACTTCACTTTAACTGTGCTGTGATGTAGAGAAACCAGGGAATACAGCCAGGCTTACTCATGGAAGGGGTTATTAGCAGGGTTGGAAGCACTATGACAATGCATCAGTCCACCTCCTCGAGCACAGTCACCTTTTGTACAAAATGTCACTGTATTTGTCTTGTCCCCGTGCAAGCCAACACATCCTTGTACAAATCATGATTCTGGAAACTACTCTAATGACAAATCCAGACGTGTGCAAGGCACTGCAGGCTCACAGCTGCTGCATCCAGCTCCAGGCTCAGCACATGGATCTGTGGGAGTAAATGTGTACTGTGCTGCCCAGGGTGACCTGCATCTGTGTTTTATTGCAGAGATCTTCCTGCTTCTAAAGGAACCCAGATCCCCTCTTTGTCCAGAAAGAGGTAACTTCAACAAATTTCACAGTTTTTGAAGAAGCAGGACTTTCTGTTGGCTTTCTTTCTCCTCTAGAGACTTACATTTTCCAAAACCCACACTTTCTTTTGGAAAAAAAAATATTCAAGCCTCAGACTACATCTAGTTTAAATCCATTTCCTTCAGCCTTATATATTTTGGGCCTGCTTTTAAGTCACTGGAAAAATCAACTGACTTGAGTAAATAAATAAAAAAAACAAAATAGTTGTACACAATTTCCTCATGACCTGGAAGTGAATAAGTTCTGCATCCAGCTTTGACTGAGCAGGAATTCTCTTATGAAGACAGGTGAAAGTGCCCTGTGCACATGGACTGCAAAGACCTCTGACCTTGGCACCACTGCAGGAGTGTCAGGAGTCTGAGGGCACTGGGATATGTGTCAAGAGAATTCAAGCCTCCCCTACTCACAGAAAGCTGTCGTGCCTCAGTTAGGTTGTTTCTGGTGGTTGTGTTGCCTCATCTCACAGATCCCAGTTTGTGTCTGGGGGGAACAGGGCCAGTGCAGGGGGCTGTTCAGGACTGCTCAGCCTGCAGTGGTTTCTGCTTTCCCCTGAACACACCCTGCAGGCTGCAGCCTGGCATCAGGGATTGATCACTCCTCTTCAAAGGCTGCTCTTCTGCTGTGAGCTCCTGGGGCAGTGAGGGTCCCCATCACAGGGGGATCAGCTCAGCTCTTGGCAGAGTGCTTCCCTAAACCAGACCCATGAAACAGTGCTTCTAACAAGAGTGAATGTTGCTGAGGTTTATCGTTTGACATACTCACTTAGTTGAGAGAACAGTCAGGAGGGTAAATAATTTCATATGGATGAGAATGTCTGGAGAATGTACGTTCAGGCAACTGCAAGAGCCTAAACTGTACCTGCAAGTAGTAAACTGAGATGAGGCTCCAAAACCAGCACTGTTTGATTGATTGCTTGTTGTCTGTTTCTGTAAGGTATTTATGCTTACATATACGCACTTACATGTACATATATGCATTTCTGAATTGCATATATTCTATCTGTAGCTTTCATAAAATGAAATAATTATTTTAAATTTTTTAGATTTTTTTCACCTGGAGGCACATAACAGTATAATTATTTGCAGCACTGAACTCAAAAGGGAAGTAAACTTTATTTTAATTTGGGTCCGTTGCATTATTTTTTAATATCTAGGACAGTCCAAGGTCAAAATATGTCCAAGTTGCCCTGGTGAAACTGAACTGTCAAATTGTTTCAGTGTTCTGCCAAGGTGAGTGAATAGGATGCAAACTTCTGGAAGGCTGTACAGAGAAAGGCTCATTACCTGGTGAGGTCAGTCTTGCTGCTCTTTTTATAAAAGAATCCTGGGCCTCAGTCCTTTGTGCTTTGCATCTTGTGTGATTGCTTTTTCCCAGTGATAAATAAATGTGACGTTACTAAATCATTCTGATAGAATATTCTATTTAACTGTACTATAGGGTGTAATTTTCAAATACAGAGTTTTAAACAGAATCATTTACATCCTTTCACATACTCCAAAATAAAATTCTGTATCAAAATATTTTAACAAGCTTTGAAATGCAAAATAAAAATGTACAAAAGTGTACTTTTGTAAATTCTGCTGCACATGTCAAGTAGCTGCTGGCAAAATTGATGGGAGGTTAAGCTTTAGGTTTCATTAGCTTTGAATTCCACCCTAGAGAAGGAATCTTCTGCCATCCCTATTTCTGTAGCCTTTGGCTGTGATCTTCTCTCTCTCCATCCTATGCAGTGATGTCCTTGGCACTGTGGGATGTGAACATAATAAAATAAACAATTCCTGCCATTGTAATTGATGCTGTGATTACCCATCAGGGTTGCAGTCTATCCATGTGCAAATGTGTGCCACTCTTAAGAACATTAAGATTTACAGAGTCAAGCACCCAAATATTTACAGGATAAATAGGCTAAGACCAAACTGGTCATCACTCTGGTCCTTTCTATGCAATATTTATGAAGGCTTTTAATTAGATGAAAATTTAGTCCCTTTCTTAACTCTTTGCCCTCCCCTTCTGGAGGTATGTCCAGAGTAAAAAGACAATAATTATTCCCAAAATGTTAGTTGCCATAAATAAATACTAAAATATTCACTGTGCTTGCACCTGCTCTTTTTATCAGTAGTACTCTAAATATTATCAATAGAAAGTACTAAATAATCCACTAGTAGCCTGGCCTCCTGACTGACTTTTTATTGAAGTAGATGCTATTGGATGTAGCAGGGAATCGACAGACCCACTGCCACCAGAGGAATTTAACCAAGGAAATCTGTTATGAGAATGAAATAAAAAAATTGTCCTCAGTTCCTTTAACATTAAGGATATTTTTTTCTGTCTGGAAATGGAATGTGCTGCTGCACGAAAAAGAATAGTTTGGATATTTCCCAGCAGACACACTTGCATTGTTGGTTGTCATTATTAATGGAACAGGTTATCTCCAGAAGCTGCAGGAGGTAGGACAAACAATGGATTTGACATTTAGTCACATTTTCTTTTGCTTATTCTTTTTTTGGAACTTCATAAGTGTCTGAGTTTAATGCTCTTCTATTATACTGCTGGATGTCTAGTGAGTGTTGAGGGACTATAACTTATCTAGATAGATAATCAAATGTTTAGCAAAATAAGTTTCCAGAAGAAACCAGCTGTCTTTATCAACTTCATAAAGAACCACTTCTTTTCACATTTGATTAATGACAATTAATCAAATTGCAATGTTTTTCTTTAAAAAAATTGTAAATATTTTCATCCAGAGAGATTTAAAATTTCTAACATTGCACTTTTAGATGGCAAAGTGAAGTACACCAAGGTTTTAAGCATTGCCTGGAGATGAAACTGTCTCTGATCATTTTTACGGATCATTGCAGTGCCCTTTTACTTCTAGAAAACCTCAGTGAATGAAAACTAGTTTTAGATTTTCTAAATATGTAAATGAATATCAGCAAAGGTGTGTATGCTTTGATAAATTCAGGATTGCATCTGGACAGTGATAAAAGGTCTTATTCTTTTCAGCAAAGATTTAACTAAACATTATGCAAATATTTATCTCAGATGGTGGCTGGAAATCTCATGTATTTATTCCCACAGTTGTATTTAAACTACTGTGGTTATTTTATAATGTGATCAAGAGAAAGCAGAGAAGCGCAAGGATGTTAGCAAAATTTGTTATGCAGAAAACATAATACAAAATAATCCTTGAAAACAGTTGGATGTAAAATTCAAAAACCCTGCCTAAGCTTAGGAAACCATAAATGTTTTCAAATTCATGAATTTCCAGCTATGGTGCTCTGTAACTTGGAAACAAGCAGCAGTACCAGTATAGCAATCAAGAAAAAAAAAGGCCTGCGAGGTACACGAAAGACAAACACTGTTGCTGTGCAGTTTATAACTATGACTTTGATTTTTTTTTAATCAGCCCTCAAATTACTGTAGCAAATTAAGGAATTGTTTCATACACATAGTTCACTTTGAACAGTAGTCATCCTCCAACTCTAGAGTAAGTTTGTTTACATATATATATAAAGTCCCTGAAATGGAAAGGTTTACCCATATGTATGTACAGCCAAGGCAAATAGATGGTACAGTGCAGAAGTTGTAGTAGGTGAGCACTTAATGATGCCATGTTCTGCTTGACGCCGGCCACCTTGTCCACTCAGATCCTCTCCACCCAGCTAGCTCCCAAGGTGGAGGTGGGCGTCAAGAGCGGCACTCACCCTAGGACTTCACACACCCCGGGTGAGGGTAAGGTGAAAGCCTTGTCAATGGCACCAGCGTCGAAGAGAAGTAAAGAGGCGGAAGGGTCCTTTCTAGGTTCCGGGAATTTATTCAGGAGATGGGCAGAGGAGCAACTGGGATCAAGAAGAGAATACCAAGAAAGGCAAAAATCACTACTGCACAGCAACTTAAACAGGGGCCATCCCCCATGGGAGGGTACAATTTGAAAACCAATGAGAAGAACTTGGGGGAGTTACAATGAGAGGGATTTAGGGTACCAGGAACCAATAGGATAGGACAAGGGCGGATCACAACTTTTAAAATCAAATCAGATAACAGAGAACAGCAAACTGGCATAGAACTCTTTAGAACAGGGGGTGTGGCCAGGAGGGATTGATAACTTGGTAGGCGGGAATTAGGGTAACCAACAGGGAAGGGTCTGGAATAAAGGGAGGGGTTTGAGCCGATGGACTGGGATGAGGGTGGGAAGGGGTGGTCTGGATCCAACCAACTTAACAGGGGATTACACGGGGCAAAACCATTTCAACAATACAAAAAACAGATTCTTAACCACAACACTGCTGACTTTAGGTGTTGCCTTTCTTAGTTTGCAGTGTCCCTCCAGCTTTGAAAAGTGAAGGACATATGAAATTTGAGAGTAATTAATCCAAATTCTATGTGACTGCACAGGTGTGCTTTGTTTACATGATGCAGCCCCTATTTAATAAAGCCATAGAATCAGTTTTTTTCTTACAGAGGTAGTGATGAAAGAAAACCACCTACAATTGGCCTGGTCTCCTTCTCCGTTTTGGCATAGGTGACAGCAGCATTTCAGCATCAGGTGTGCACAAACCTTTTGAGCCACATCCATGTGCGATGAGCAGTTGTAGAGATGCTCCAGTGAGCCCTGGGGGAGCCTTGCCAGCTACTCACAGTCTGCACCAACGACGGCTGAACTCAAGGATTTTTGTTGTAAGATATTTCTAGCAGTGCCTTTCTTTGCACCTTGATATAACAGCTTTAGTCAGAGAAGTTAATTAGTCATGGCAAAAATGCCGTCTCTTATTTGATAGCTTTCATGCAAAGATTTCTTTGCATCCTTGGCATTCCATACGCTTTTCTATTTCTTTCGTAATGTACAATGCAACTTAAACTGAGTTCTTCACGTCTTCCTGGCATTGCAGATGAATTTTCACTCTCTTTTTTCACTTTATTTTCACATATTCTGTGTTTTCTATAAAGTCTACAAGAAACTGCACTACCTTCTTTATTAAAAAGTAACTTCTGCAGATGAAGAGCAGCTTTAACCCATCACCAGTTCCCTGAATTATACATTCTCCATCCTTTTGACCTCTTTTTATTAAATTAAATTGATAAATATATGAGTCAAAGGATGGTTTGAAACTTCTGTTCTTTTCTTGAAGCGGGGGAATGTCATCTCCTATTCTCTGTTAGGCCTACAAATCTTTTCTCATTTTCTCCAACTGACCTCTTCCAGTTTGTATTATCTAAACTGAACAAGAGAATCATTTAAAGTCCATGAGCTAAAGCACTGAGAGAATTATGTCACTGTTCTCTTTGCTAACAATGCTGTATCAGAACATTTTAACAAAATGTGAAAAATGGTCACAAGACATTTTAGTTTTTTAGTTGATTTTATTTGCTGCCAACCTCCTGCATGTATGGCAAGGTGAATACAGTGTGCAGGATATTTGCTAAAAGCATCAGTCCAAAACTACATCCTAGTAAGGTTGAGATCATTCAAACTTATAAAATATTGAAAAGCAGAGATTCTAAAAGATTTTTTGTAAACTGACCACATGGGAAGACGTAGCGCTAGTACATTTTTCTATGCTTTTGATAAAATTCAAAGGTTATTTCTACTGTACTTTATTTGTACTTCTGTCTAAACTCTAAATTAAAAACTACATTTGAAGTTAGGTAATATATTAGCCAATTTTTCCTACTACAATTACATTGTAAAATAGGGTATCAGGTTTTTCTTTTTCCAGATTATATAGAATTATAAGGATCAGAGTAAGGTTATGTGGATGTTGATGTATAATGTAAACTGCCATCTCTGAGAGAAGAAATACACAGGTGGTGGATGGTTTTGCTTTCTGTATTGAAACTCTACGTTTTAGTACAAAGGACTTCCGTGTTACAGGTTAAGATCAGACTGTAGAAACACTGAAATAATTCAATTCCTCATTTGATAAAGAAATGGATTTTTTTTCCTTTTAGCTTGACACAGTCACTAGACATTTTTCCTTAAAGCTTCAAAATACAATTTTTGGTGTCAATAGAACTGCTCTGTAATACTATATTGATGCTAATTTATTAAAGTACTTACTGTGGGCTTATTTTAAATGCAATGTACAATTTTGTGACAAACCTTTTAGCGGGTCTGTAAATTGACATATCCTGCAATCAACAGCTCAGAAACAATAGTTTTCAATCAATCAGTGAAAAACCCACGCTTGTAATACATATACAGTTCCCCAGAGAATGGCTGAGCTTCATAATTCAAACATGCACTTTTCCCTGTGAGTCATAATAAAGCAGCGACCATTTGGAGCCCTTTAAAACGGCAAAATAAAAGGAGTTCAACACTGGAAAGAAAAAACTGCCAGTTAAAAGCTGGAAACAATTTCACAATGATGCTTTTTCCATGCAATAAATACTCAAACTTCAGCTTAGACCTTTCTATTAAGCAGATGTTGTTATTGGCATGGCTTGCTACTCTCTAAAAGAATTGGTGCACTTTCAATAAGATTTGTACCTTGTAACTACAATAAGTGCATTAGTGGAAAAAGATGGCAGAATTCATTGCATCCAAAAATAATGCTCTACATTTGTATAACTATTACAGGAATATTTGCTCCAAAGTCAATGTTGTTTCTTTACCTGAATTTCTTTGTTGGGTTTTTTCTCTCCTCCACCATTCCTCAGTAGCACTGCTGGTTTCATATTTTAAACGTTACCTTAGGAAGAAGAGTTTAATATAAGATTAATGAGATTATGCATAATCAGACAAAAAGAAATATTCTTTTTCACCCTCTGACTTTTATGTCTGTATTTCATTTCTGGTAAAGACATTCCCCATGCACCACTCAGCAACAATTAGCTGTGCAATAGTTCAAGCAGAAATTACTGCCTTTTCATCCCTTCTTGACATTCAGTAGCCTACTAGTACCAAAGTTACTAAGATTTACCCTATTGCTCATGGAAGGGATATGCCCAAAACACTAGTATGTTTAGATGGACTTTCATGACATGTAAAAGTTTCATTTTTTAATCTGTTTCACTGACAACTGAAACAATTTTTGTCAAATGTCAGAGTAGAATAGCTAATCTTTGTTTGGAGTAAATGATGGTTTGCTGATAATAATTTCTCCTTATATTACCTGCAAACAACTACCTTGAATTCGCACTATGTACTCTTGGATGTTTCACAAACACTTTAGGAGAAGTTAGACTTTTTTGTCTTGTCCAGGAACAAGGACTATTTTAAAGCACCAGGACAATCCCAGTGTCTTTAAAATCTACCCCAAACCATTTAAGAAAAATTTCTTCTGTCTCCTTTCATATTTCATGAATGATCATCTGTTCAGGGCTCTAGTTGGGAGAGAGGAATGCACTTGTTATACACAGGCTATTCAAGTCAATGAAAAGACATTTATTACCCATAGAAGCCTTCTGTGAGTTACATTATAATGCTCTTTCAACCTTGGTACAGCATGATGAGTAAAGCTGCTCAGGCAAAGGCAGTGAAAAGGAGTGTTAAAACCTCTGTCATGGTAGCACCAAAGGAATAAATAGAAAGTCAACGAGGTGAGAAGTAAATATTTATAGATTTGAACTCTTGGCTTGTCTTGGTAGAATTAATTGCACAAATATTGGTGGAAAATGGTCCACACAAAGCACTAAGAATGTGTCCTCTATCAGGAACAAAGTAAAGTGTGCCACCCAGGGGTTTGGATGGGTAATCAGGGGTCTCACTCACACCTTTGCTCCTTTCATCTTGGCCTTAGCAGCAACATTCTCTACAATTCAACCCGACGATGTGGGTGAGCTGCTGTTATGTTTGGCATTTTATATTCTGAGAGTGTTTTGCATGTAATCACAGTGTTAAGAGACACACACACTCGAGCAGCATCATTCAGAACTGTGCTGAGCTTTGGCCCAGAGCTCCCCAAGCTGCTCTCTGCTCTGCAGGCACTGCTGGGCTGATTTACCTGAGTGATCCAAACCACATCTGTGCTCATGGGATTTTATTTGTACTGCTGAGGCTATAAACCAATGTGTTTCCCTTTATGACACCATACTAGGGGTTTTTGCAATAATTTCTAGCTGTTTGATTGTTTACACCTGACATCATATAGATATTTTTGTTCCTGATAATAAAATGGGTGTTCCTGCAGGCTAAAAATACTTTATGAGACTTCTCATTATTTTTTTGCAGTGTGAATACTTGCATTAAGAGCATTTAAACTAATTATTTATGCTCTGGTTCAAGTAGTAATTGCTCTAATCCATCTTGACTTTCCAGAATCTTGAAAGCCAAATGTTAAAGACCCAAAAAAGAGAGGACCAAAAAAAATCCTATGATTTTACATACATCATAATTTAGAGTAACATGAATTTGAAATGCTTTTTACTTCAAAAGTTTTTGGTGATGCAGCTAATGAGTTCACACAGCTCAGCTGAGCAGGATTTTTCAGAATGGTAGCAAAGGATTAATAGTCTGGCTTGTAAAAATGTCATTCATTTACTGCCAGACTGTCTATAGCCAGATATGTATTTTGAAACAAGAGGATCTGTTGGCAAAATTAACCTTTCACTTTGCAAGTGCCTCAATGAAGGACACAGCTAACAAGACACCTATTTAAAACAAATCTGAGAAACTAAGTCTGATTTTTTTTTTTTAATTTCTCATTTCAGAGCACCTCTTTTTGTATTGTATGCTAGATGAACCTTCTTTCACAGTGCCCTTTATTTTCCTCTCACTTAACTGAGGAAAATATAATATATGAAGGCACATGTCCTGCAGAGTTCTCTAGAGTAACAGACTACTACAGTGTGTAGAAGTGACAAGCTGATCTGAATTTTGCAGTGTCTTGGGGTAGCAGTTGTGCTGACCACCAAGATAAGGATAACGCCATACTGTCCTTACACTGGCTTAACATGCTGTGTTTGGATTACACTGTATACAATTTCTTTATTTTGGTTTCTGTTCTGACTACAACAGCATACTTTAAAGCTTATTTGGTCATCTGTTTATTAACCTCTAATTTGTTTTTCTTTCTTTCTTTTTTTTTTTTCTTAAAGAATTGTGAACGAGGCAGATCTTTATGTCCTCACTGCACTGAGAGCAGTGGCGTAGCTAGAGATCTGCCAGAGGAATCAGTTATGATTTGGAAAATCGCAAACCCTGGGTCCCTGCCAATCTGCAAATAGATTGGGCAGTTTGCTATTTCTTACAACATGTGTGCAATTTTAAATGACAAAAAATATGGGGATTTTTGCTCAGTGTTTTTTGCAACAGCAGATGACATGTTGACATTAGAAATAACAGGTAACGTGATACTTAGGATAGTACTCTGGAGCACAAGTCAAATTCTTCATCACCAAGGACAAAAAGATCCAATATGTAAGATTTATATATTTGAACCAATGCTTCCCTATAATACTATTTTGATGACGTCATATTTTGAAAAAAAAATCACATCCTATTTTTCTGGCATTTTCTAGCAGTTTTTAAAAGCATTTATAATGAGTGTATCAATAGTGAGACAGTATTTTAAATTAATGCAACAGCTTATGCAAAGCAAAATATCTGCCTTGATACAACTGGATGCCCTACATTTAGATATGAAAAAAATTAAAATAAATCTCTATGTACTTTTTCTTTCTTTTTTTTTTAATTTTTTTTCCTCAGTAGCCAAGACAAACAGTTCGTTAAAAAATTTGCTACTTGGAATATAAGCACAGCAAAAGAATCTGAGGTCTGAGTAGACCACTGGGCTGAAGAGTTGGTCAAACTAATTTAATAAATTAGCTGAGACCTGTGAGAGAGACAAAGACAAGTGTCACAGGACTGTATGTGTGTATGTGTGTATGTGTGTATGTGTGTGTGTATGTCTGTGTGTCCGTGTATGTGTCTGTCTGTGTCTGTATGTGTGTCTGTGTGTGTGTCTGTGTGTCTGTGTGTGTCTGTGTGTGCATGTGTCTGTGTGTGTTTTTGTGTGTCTGTGTGTGTGTCTGTGTGTGTGTGTCTGTCTGTATGTGTGTCTATGTGTGTTTTTGTGTGTCTGTCTTTGTGTGTCCGTGTCTTTGTGTGTCCATGTCTGTGTATATGTGTGTCTGTGTCTTTGTGTCCGTGTTTGTGTGTGTGTGTGTCTGTGTGTGTGTGTCTGTGTATGTGTCTGTGTATGTGTGTGTGTGTCCATGTTTGTCTGTGTGTCTGTCTGTGTCTGTGAGCTCAGTATTTCAGCTACAGCAGTGAGTCCCAGCCTCTAACTTTCCTGAGTGAACGATTGTGAATGAGCAGAGGCCAGGCTGGTGAATCTGAATCCCCGTGGGGTTTCCATAACTCATGCCAAGAGGGACGGCTGAGTGCTGTGGTGACCTGGGGGCTGGAATTCCTGGAACCCACCCTTTAGCAAACAGCTGAACTTCGGGGGCAATGAACAGGACACCATAAAGGGAATACCTGCACTTCAGAGCCTGTGTTTCGCCCTTGTAGGCTGATTGAAAATAAAAGAAGGGAAAACCATGTTAATGTGGAACACTGTTGGTTTGGGGTGTTTTGTTTGTTTTTGGTTTGGTGGGGTTTTTTTGGTTTTGTTTTTTTGGGTTTTTTTTTTTTTTTTTTTNGTTTTTGTTTTTTTTTGGTTGTTTGGTTTGTTTTTTTTTTTGGATACCAATAGAGACAATTAACTGAACAAATCAGTTGCTGTTTGAGTTCTGAGCAAGTAATTTTTAAAGATAATTTGTACACTCTTAATTATGTGAAGTTTGCATTAAGCAATATCATCCAGGAGCCTGCCAAGTTAAAAACAACTAAATGATCTTAAGACTCAGCAAATGCTCCTTGGTTTCCAATTGGCACAGTAGGAGTTTTATAGCAATTATATAAATGACAGCAATTTTGTTTAAAAACAATAGTTGTATGAACAATGATTTCTAAGTTTATGGTCTACTGAACATTCCTCAGCCCTAACCACTTAGTTTGAAGGATATAGCTTCTTAACATGATATAAATTTACAGATGGAAAATGGTAATAAAACTGCTGATAAAATTTTGGGGTTATAAGCTGGGAAGCTTATAAAACAATAGGGTTAGGCTTATTTGCTTTAAAGAACTTAATTATTAATTTCATCAATACAATTTTGATGACTAGGAAACGTTGAGCTTGTAAGGTTAATGAAATAATTTTGCTATGGTATCTTGAATGCTTTAGCATTTTTAAGTACAAAATGAAGTTTGAAAGAATCTTAAGGGTTTATACTCCTGCATTACAACAGACCAGTTTTTACTCATAGATATTCATGCTGTCCTTTACCTTTGAAGGCTTTAGAGCTAATTATTCAGTTCCACAATGTGTTTCTAATATCTAACCTGGATCCTTAATTCCCCCCCACTCAAAGCGTGACAAACATATTACTTTATGTGCCGTATTTTGTTGCATGCAAGTGTGATCTAATTCATCAATAGTTTTAATAAATATTTCTGTACTAGTTAGAACTGGAGCACAATTCCTGTTCCCTGGTAGTTTGTAAATAAAGTAATTTTTCTATACTGTTAATTATCCTTTGTTTTTTGGTGAATGATTTCATGCATATTAAGTTCTTTTTACTCTCAAATATTTGAGTGTCTGACATTGTCAGGAATGATGTTTTAAACCATATGAGGAAGTACCAAGGTACATTTTGCAGCCTGCTGGTCTTTGCCGATGGCAGTACTGGTTCATTTGCTGTTTTCTCTGATCCATAAGGAATTCATTGAGTATCCAAAGTACTACAGTTGAGTGTCTTGAATTGCCTTCAAATCTTCAAAACTCTTCAAATCTTCAAGAGCCTTTTTTTCCCCTGTGTGTATAAAATCTTCAACATAAGTTTACAAGGATAGTATTTAAAAAACACCTAGACAATTTGGATGTATAAATTTCACAACCAGCAAATTTAAGTGCTGGAATATAGCATAGCTGATGTTTTGAGCTTAACTTACTTTTTAAGAAAAGGGAATTTACGTATTCTTAGTTTCACACTGCAGCACAAGTGTCCAGCTCAATAAATATGTTGCAGTGTGAAAAGAAATTTGAATTACATTTTATTACAATTAATTTTTGAAAAATGCAGAAAAAGTACTCAGAAATGAGCCAGTATAGTCAGTAACAGTACAATGTTCTCTATCACTCTTAATCTCAAAAATCTGGTCACTTCTACCCAGCTCCAGGAAGGTCAATTTCTTTGCAAAGAAAATTCTTATGTTTTAGGTTTGGGTCACATAAGATCTTTTTTGTTCTTGAAGCAAGATTTCTGATTCTGGAGTACCTAATATCACTCTGTTTCATTAAAGGTGAAAACAGAAACTACACTGTTGTTATTAATCATTAGCTATGGCATAGACAGTATTTGGCAAACTCCAGATATCTTTGTGTGCTGGAAGTTGAGAGTTGTCATAGAAGGGAATGCTGTCATCAGCCTCCGAGCAAGGTTCTCATTTGCTGTCTCAAGTGAAGCTTGGCATAATTGTGAATAAGTCTTTTATTCTTTTTCTGTTCTCCTTTGGTACATAGACATTTTCTTTGCCTGTCTCTTCTATATTTCTATCAAGTGATAGAAAATTAACTGTGTTAGAAAACAAGTGGAGTCTGACAAATAGCAGATGAATGCCAGACAAGTACCCTATTTTTGTGCTATAGCTGAGCTTCAAAATCCATTAAGATTGTGCCAGTCTTTTCTGGGAATGAAACATTAACTAGTTTAGAAGTTTAGACATAGTTGTATGGGCACAACTGCACTCACACATGCTTAAAGACTAGTACTAGATTTAAGAATTTCAAAGTTGGAAATACATGTGAAATATTATTTAAGAAGCCTTGTCTGTAACTGCAGTGTAACTGTAGTGTAACTAGAAACTGTCTGATGAAGTTTCTTTTCCATCACATTTCTGGTATCAGACCATTGTGCAATGACAATGATTCTTATCAGTAGAATACCTTCTCTGATATTGTTTGTCTCCTTTGATTTGCATTGAATGTAAAGTTCCAACAGTAACTACTTAATCACTAACTGTATTCTGATCTTTGAAACCTTATTATGAAACAGGAACATTAAAAATTTCAATTCTGAAGGGCTGTAAAAGAAGAGTTACAACTCACAGCTTACTTTTAACTTGGAGTGTAATGGAAAATGTCGTTAGCAGTCACCTGCTGGGCTCACATGCCACCACAGCTAAATCTCTGGGTTCTTCAAAATTAACTCAAACTTTGACAAATTTGTTCTTGTCAAAGGCTGGGCCATCACCATTTCCAGTGTTCTGCAGCATTCAGGATCAAACAGGCAATTTGCTGGTTCACTGTAGGGCCAGGAACAGTGCTGGGTTTTCTGGAGAGAGAAAAAAAATGCGAAGTGGAGACATTTGCTATTACTGAACATACAGAATGAGGCAATGTCGAACCAAACCAGGACATCTGTTATTACATGCAGTCTAGGTAGTAATTGGATCAAAACTCAAATAAATACTCTCAAGCCAAGTATTGCTCCAGAAACTCACGTCTGCTCTGACAGTAATGGTGATGATTTGTGTACATAAAGTTGAGTATAAGTAACTAAGCTAGAAGAGAAATCTTGATGAATGGCTTTTGACGCTGATTTTTAAATTATAATGAAGAGATTTCCTCTCTAAAATGGCTAATGGAGCAGCATCTTAATCAGATAGAGTCCCTACATGAAGTTTTCACTGTGAGAGCCTGGATCACTGGTAGATGCTGTTTCTCTTCTGTCCTTAAGTCATTGCTAAGGATATTAGGACTAGCATCCTAACAATATTACTTTATTAATATAATTTTTTAATTTTAAAAGCCAGATTACAAATAGAGAAAGTTTATAGATGTAAGAGGTATAGCAGTGGTTTTAACAGCTAAGTACACTTAACATCTATAGTTCAAGTAGACCAAAAACCAGAGGTTGGTATTTTTTCTTGGGATTTAATTGCACTTTTTCTATTCTAAAATGTCACTAAAATAACAGAGAAATTGTGCTCAAAATGATCAGTCAATTCTATGGCTTATGTTGTTAGAAAAAGGAGGTGAAAAAATTCTGAAAAAGAAATGCACATGTTCCTAAAAGATGTAAAAAATATCTCTTTCACTTTCCAATTTTTTTTTTTTCTGAATTGTTTTTCTCTATGTGATTTTGTCAGAATCATCCTTTCTTTCTATGGTCATTTGCTTTGGACAAATAGCTGTCTTCCAAGAGAAGAATGCCTGCAATTTATCCATATCACTTTAAGTGCTTTTTCTTGTTTTAAAGATGTTTGAGTTCAGTGCTTACTGAAAGGTGGGGAGGGTTTCTCTTTGCTCTGCTTGCCCTGTTGAGTATTTTCCTTTTCTCAGCAACCAGCACAGCTCAGAGTAAAAGCCAGAATATTGACCTGCATGGACACCTGGCTCATTTTGTGACTCACGGTTTTGTGCAGATGTTCTTAAAGGCTGAAGTTTACTTGGGAAGACTTAACTAAGCTAATTACAATGAGGTTTGTACTAGATGTTGCATAGATTTTAAGGCAAAATCACTGTATTCTCTATGATTCTACACAAAAATTGTGTTTCACAATCTAACCTATGCCAGTTGCATGATTTATAATAGAGTATGTGGAGCCCTATTTTTTTTTCTCTTTGAGATGAAATCTCTGCTCATGGGTGGGGGTTGATGATGATGGTAAGAGGATTTGCATTGTAAGGAATCATGGCAGGAAGGGTTTCATCAAGAGGCAGATTTTGACCTATTTACAGAAAACAATTATTAATCACAATTGTTTGCTCTAATTTTCCAGAAAATCATTCTCTAGCAGTATTAGCTGGATAAAGAATCCATCCCCATAGTTTTTAGCCATTTTGGATCTTCGTTATCACAGAATCTCTATTATTGTATATAATACAACTTAAGATTTGTTTCTTATCAATCTGGGTTTCATTTATGAGCTGATTTCAGTGTTTGAAGCAAGCCTTTGACTGTTATGAAGTAACTCAAGCTATAGAGGAAAAATGTAAATATGTTCGTAACTGCAACCTAATCCTGCTTGGATAAGGAAGAGATACACTCATTATTAACAGGTGCTGTGCCTTTTGTCTAGGTTGAGCAAATAGCTTAAAGCCTAGAGATAGGACATTATTGTGTAAAGAAAGCAAATAAAACTGAGCATAAAACTGCAATAATTTTTTATTATTTTTTTAAAGTGGATGGCTAGTACTCAAACAGACTTTTTCATTTATAATACCTATTTAAAATGTGCATTTATATTATATTTATCTCCTGCTTCCACACATATAATGATCTGGTACTTAGTAACAGCCTGTGGTGGGCTGACCCTGGCTGGATGCCAGGTGCTTGCCAAGGCTGCTCTATTTCTCTCCACCTTATTCATCTACACAGGGGAGAAAATATACAAAAGATTCCTGGGCTGAGGTAAGGACAGGGAGAGATCCCTCACTCCTTACCATCACAGGCAAAAGAGTTGACTTGAGAACAAATGAATTGAAGTCATTACCAATCACATCAGAGAAGGATAATAAGGAGTAAAATCAAATCTCAAAACACCTTCCCCCTACCCTTCCCTTCTTGCTGGGCTCAACTTTATTCCCAGTTTTCCCTCCCTGCTCCTTCCCATGAGCGCAGGGGAACAGGGAATAGGGGCTGCAGTCAGTTCCCAGTCCATCACATGCTGCCCCTGCTGCTCCTTCCTCCTCAGGGCCAGGACTCCTCACACCCTTCTCCTGCTCCAGTGTGGAGTCCTTCCCATGGGAGACAGTCCCACATGGGTCCTTCCAATAGGAGAACTTCCATTGTTTGAATCACCATAAAAATGGCAGCAGTGTAGCTTTAGGGCTTGGAAATGCTTTTGGAAGAGATATTCCAGATGTTCCACAAGTTAGGCTTTAAGTGGTTGCTAATATAAGATTTTCAGTTGTCAGGTGGCTTGGATTGCTCAGTGAGAGAGGTGTGACACCAGCCAATTGTCATATGAGTGTTCTCAAGGAGTTTTATCACTCTTTTGTTCTAGACAGGTTTGCTATGTCACTTCTAATGTCTGGCAATGTCCTGGAACCATGAACTACAGCAAATTAGCAAAATTATTGTTTTATTATGGACTAGTAAATAGGAATGCTTTTATGATTGCTTATACTTACTGAACTTTTTAGTATACTTGACTGTGTAGTTAACTGCAAAATAAATAAACCAATAAGAATTCTACAGATGGTCTAATTCTCTCTTCATTAATGGATGTTTTTGAAGGTGAACAGCAGTATTTTGTGTCTGGGTGTGAGAGTCCAACAGGAATTTAATCATTGGAGTTTAGGGTTGTACAGATCTAACCATTGCAAATGAGATCTTGCATGATGTCCCCTACAAGTTATGTCAATGAAATGGCAAATGCTGTTGAGCTGAGGTTTAAATAAAGGAGTTAACAAAAAAAGAACCTCAGTATCTTCTATTTTACATCTCATTGATATGGAAGAGTCTTTGCTATAGCAAAATGTGCTATGGGGCATGAGAGTAAACATGTGGCATCATCATTGCAGTAATTACTCATCAGTTATGAACATAATATAGACATTGAAGCTTTTTTCCTCAGTTGTGTCACTGAATTGCTGCACATTAATACCTCGTCTCTGTGTTTCTGTATCTCCATCTTTTATAATATAATTACATTTTATAACAAAATATTCTGAGATTCTGTGAAAATGTATGTAATTTTTCCTTTGTAAAATTATGTGTAAGGTGCAAAGTGCTACTGCAGTGCTTTGTAAACTGGATCTGCAGCAAACTATGAAATACGCCTTGGAGAATCCTAATTAATTTAGAACCACAGTAAACAAATGGCTTGTCACTTTCAGTTTATATAAGTATAAAAAAAAGTGGAGGTTGGGGTTAGAAATACTCGCAAGAACATATGCTTAACAAACCACAGTAAGCAGAACAAACCAGAGAAAGTCTAAGCAGCAGCAGAGATAACCCTGGCACCATCAGCAGATTGTATGGCTACGATCCAGAATGCAAACAGAAGATTGTTCAAACAAGTCATTCATATATTTAATTAACTATGGCACAGTGTTCCAATCATGAGAGGTTATTTTAATATTGTGCAAATGCCATACTAACCACATGCTCACCCCTGCTCTTCTGAGATAACAGCAAAACTCCCACTGCCTGAAACAGGAGCAAGAAAGGACATTGAATATTGAAAATTGGGGGTTATAGTAGGTGCCATTAAATCTTCAAATCTGTGAAAACAGCAGACTGAAGAGAGCAGAATATATGCTGTTTAAGTATAAAATCATAGCAATTTATTATCTTTTTATTCTCTGAACTCCTAATAAAAACATTTGGGTAACTATTGGAATTTATTTGCCATCCTTAGGGGTGTGTGTCTATTTCTATAGAATATAATTAGATATATGTTTCTCTGTGTGTGCACAAACACAAAATGTGTGTGCTAAGGGGAAGGTCAGCATTGTTTGTCCCTTGTTCTGGCCATCAGGAATGTCTGGGGATGGCACAGCCCCTGCAGCCTCCACAGGGGCTCTGCTGCTTCTTGTGTCCTTGCAGAGGGAACGGGAGGAAGCTTGTTGGGGGTTTGTTGGTTGGTTTTAATGTGAAGCAGAGGTAGGACTGAGAAGAGGGACAGCTCTTTGTGGTGTCTCAGTGGAAGGAATGGATCCCAGCAAACTGACCCAGAGCTGGGATGGCCCAGGGACAGAGGGTGCTCCAATACAGGGGAAGAAAAGCTGATCAGAGCAAACCAGACCAGCTTAGTCCAGGGTGCAATTTTGCAACCCATTAGACCCAGTTTGTGGATCAGCACCAGTAAGGCTGAAAACTAAACCAACACTAAGAATTCATTTTGAGCCCTGTAAGTGAAACCAGCTGAGTGAGAGAACTTAGAGAGCTCAAAACTGACTTTGAGCCATTTGGAGTGCTAGTACAGGGAGTGGGGGAACACAGGAGAGCAGGACCAAGCTTTTGGAGGCTGTGTGGCTTAAATCAGTGACAACCCATGCTGGCAGCTCTGCAGGAGTTCCAGAGCCAGCCTGGCATTTCCAACTGCAGCAGTTCCAGAGCCAGCAGGAGATGCTGACGAGATGGAGAGGAGAAAGGAATGGTGGCAGGCCCAGGAAGTGAGAGGCCAAGGGTTGGGCAAATAAAGTCATGTGCTGAATCTGGTGATTGTGAAATCTAAAAACAAAGTTACAAGTGTCAAAATGTTGGAAAGAATTTATCTATACAGCTCCATTGGATCATTAGTCTAAAGGTCAACTCTTTTGCTTAATCCTGATGACAAGAAGAATTCTGAGATAGATTTGAAAGTCTTAGCCCTAGTTAAGTGTTGTGTGCCATTTCTCCCTCTGCAAGTAAAGTGTTCAATTGCCTAGTATAATATACTTTAACTTGTCAGCTTTGGTAAAACCTTATTTAAATAAGAAAGGTGTTGTCATAATTCCTTTTATTCTGAAAAAAAATTTACTGTCAGACTTTTTTCCTCAGCTGGAAATAAGTTGATTGTTTGAAGAGTGGTTTAAATTTATAGTTTTTCAAGGTGAAAGATAAAATTTATACTCCCGTCTTAGTTTAAGTGCAAAACTGTGGGAAATGTATGACTCTGTCACAATTATTTCAATTTGAAATAATTGCATTGATAAGCCTACCTTTAAAGATTTGTGTGCTCGAGGTAGACACCCACCAGAAGACTACATATATATGTATGTTGGTATACATATTTATGTGTCTATAAATTAAGTAGTAGGAGTATTTTTTAGATGTATACATAATTAGACAAGATACGTGCATAAATTTGACAAAGTAAAACTATGATTTTTATCATTCTGAGGCAAAATTTTCAGTCTCTGACTCAGTCAGGAAATGAACCTGAACTTTTGTCTAAGCTTGGTGAAATTTTGAGGATCCAGGCTCCCACACTCCTGTGGGTGGAGTGAAAGTATAGGTGTTCCACATCGAGGAACAGGTTTGTCTGGAAGGAATGAGAGGGAACCTGGTCTCCCAAACAACAGAGTCTGATTTAGATATCAGGGAAGGGATCTGAGCCCCCCAATGTCATCATGCATCGCAAAAAGAACTTGTGACTTCAGCTATGCTGAAGGCAGTGTTCAGCCCTTCCAGAAATGTGATTGGGATGTTTTTTTGGGGTTCAGGACATAGGTGTCAAAGCAAGAAAGGGAATTAAAACCAGATGATGTTAGTAAAGATTAGTTTACTGTTAACAAAAATATGGATTAATTCCTTCTACTGGTTTGGAAGGTAACAAATTATTCTATGCTTTAGAAACAAACTTGGGCAGGAAGTATTTCTGCTTGGATTTCCTTTTGTATTTTGACTTAAGCACCAAACTGTTATAGCAATTATTTGCACATTAGTCCCCACCTTTATGGGAATAGGTATGTCACATTTTATAAGAAACAGGTAATATTTTCTGGTTCTTCAGAACAGAGAGGCAGAAAGAAAGTAGTTCCCTGCAGGTGCTCAGAGGTCAGGAATGCTGCAACAATTACAGGCAGCAAGTAAGTCCCAGGTAGAGTACAGGGGGACTGAAAAATACCCAAGCGGGTTATTAGAATGACCTGAGGAGTGGGGAGCCTGTGGTGCACAGCAAACTGGATGAACTTGCCTTGCCTAAATAGCATAAAGGGGTTGAGATGGAGAGTGATTTTCTGTCTCTAAATCTATTAAGGGCATAAACACAGTGAAAGGCAAAGAACTCTTTATGCAGAAGGGTGATAATGGCATACTGGCAAATAGCTATCATCAGACTTGAATGAAAGCAGGGCAGAAATTAGAGGATTTCTTACCATAAAAATGGTGGTCTCTGGAAGAGTCTTTCAGGTGGAGATGTTCTTTGATGAACCTTAGAAAATTTGTGAATGATCTTATGTAAAGGGAATGTCTGTGACAGTCTGGAATTGGACTTGATGACCATGATTCCTCCTCATTCCTTTATTTCTGCATCAGGCTTTTGAATTAATGCAAAACAAATTAAAATGTAATGAGCAGTTTATCACCTCACCTTGTGACTTCTTCCTAGCTTTGATGGAAAATAGTAATTGAACCAGTATTAATCAACACATTCAAAGGCCAAATATTGTTTGGTTTTATTCCAGTGGTTTAATTTTAGTTACTTAAAATCTTATTGATGTTTTATTTTAATATGTGTATAGCCACACTTTCACATTACCATTTTAAGCACTGCAATCCTACACTATTTTCTGTAAATCAGTCTCTTTACTGTATTTTTCCAGAGCAAATACTGTCACTTAGACATCTTTGCAGACTTTTTTTAGCTGCAGCTATTTAAAATACTACATTTTTTCTCAGACTTTGGTATGCCCAATCTCATATAACTCTTCCAAATGATTATGATAGAAACGAATACAAACTGTAATCTTTCCCAGGCATATCAAATTCTTGATGGGAGTGAGAAGGATTCATCCTACAGAACGCACCAGCATGTTATCTGAAGAGAGAAAAGTGTTGATTTCCTCAAAAAACAGTACCTGTATATACATTTAAGGATGAAAATAATCCAGATATCCTAAATTAGTCACAGCTTTATTAAACAGTGATAAGCACAAGAGATTTTCATGGTCATTGGGGAAGTGAGTGCTACAGACACAGAATCTGTTACAGCTCCTTCATGAGTGACCATGGATATTGGAGATAGGGAGAGCATGACTGATGGATTTCTAGCCCCAGGCAAAGTTTCAGGGCCAAATCTAGAATGCTTCCTTGGATTTTTTTTTTTCACTCATTAACCTTGTGAACCAATCAGAGCTTGTGGGATTGGTTTTCCTCTGTAAACAGAGGTGGAGGGAAGCAGTGTAAAGTCGTGGGTTTGTGTGTGCATATTGGCATTTCCTTCTGTAAATTCTGTTGATCCAGATTGGAATTATATTTATTGGGTGCTTGGAACACATCAATAATCAAAATTCTGACTACCTCCCCTTGCCATGATAATTAACTAGACTTTTAGAAAGCTTTATTTCTGTGTTTGAAGCAAGCCATTAACTTTCCATGGGCAGGCATGCTGCTTTCTGTACCAAAGGCAGAACTGTTGGACAGTATCTTTCTGAAGAGAACGGCAAAGCACAGTATGTGAGGACACATTGTTTATATGTATTTAAAGGTTATCACATCCCATTCACTATATGAATAGCCCCAGCTGACATTTTCTGTCTCCTCTCAAGCGATGCATGTCTTGTTCATTGTGCTATGCCGAGTCAGCTGTCAGGCACTGCATCAGGGGACCAAAAGCTATTTTCTTTCACTGTTTTGTTTGCACTTCAGCTAAAAAGCTTTGGATCTTATGATTTCTTAGCAATACAAAAACTAATATACAGCCAGGGGTAGCAACTTTAAGCAGACGAAGAAATTCCACAGTACTTTACTTCACATTTCAGCTATGCCATACAGAAGAGTAAATATGGAAGAAAAGCTGAATTTGGAAAAAGGCAATTATTTTAAAACATCTTTTGTTCACAAGCAGTGTCTAAGTTATCTCAATTAAAATAATCAAGAAATATATGTAGAAAGGATGAAAGAATATTTGTTTTCTGTTGCTACAAAAGACCTGTCCAAGTCAGTCTTGCTAGGCCAAGTGTGTGCAGATTGCTGACTTGGGATGGCAGCAGCACCCAGCAGTCACAGTGGCAATTAGGAACTATGCAATGAGCAATATTTCAAGAAAAATGGCAATGGGAACAGGAGCTGAACCTTAACTAAGTGATATAAGTATTCCTTTACAGACCAAAAACTTCAGTGTTTCAGTTAGTACCAAGCAGGAAAAAGAAGAGTCTCCTACTTAACTATTAGATATCTGTTTAACAGCTCATGGATGCTAATTTGATTAAAATGGCTAATATTTCTAATGTAGTACAATTATGATTCTGTTAGGTAAAGCAGATGTTAGAAAGCTTTATTAAAAGCAATTTTCAGAACAAATACATATTTTTTTCAAACTTACATTGATTTTTATAATTAGTATTCATTTTGAACTATCAAAACACATAAAATAGATATTTCCATACTCTCCTAAATGCATTTGTTTGGCTTAGAAAAGTGATGTAAGCATTACTAGTAATGCTAAAAAATTAATGGTACTAACACAGCTTTTCCTAGTCTAGGTTAAAACTGGACAGTAATGGCTCTAAAAGCTTTTTGCTTTTCTCAGACCTGGAACTAAAGGAATATCTTCTTCACTTTCTTTTCACAGCCAGAATTGAGCTCTGCATGTGTAGCTGTGAACACACAGAATATTCTGTTTCAGATAGAGATCCTAATGTAATGGCTGAATTCTTAATGCCTTTCCTTGTTTCAGTAGCTTTAGTTCCAAATCCTGCAGAATTTGATCTATCCAGCAGCTTGATAGCTTTTAACTGTTTGTCTAATGAGTGCATCAAGAGCAGGCACTGTATATCAGATCGAGCAGCTATAAAATACATGCCTTGTTCAAAAGGTGAATTTTATCTAGCCATTTTTATAACATTTCTCTTCCCACAGAAAGGGAGTGATAGGAATGAGAGTTTTCTCATAAGAAGTTACAGAGTTGTGGTGTGTTGCTATTAGTTTGATTTTTTTGAACACAAAAGACTCCCATCATGTGATTCAGCTTAAGTTCGGAAAAGGTGTGTGTTCATTTTCACTTCTGCAGTGATTTTAGACAAAGGAAATCCTTCAGATTATGGTATGCAGGCAACACAGACATTCATGTACCCTTAGTTATCATGTCATAAAAGTATAAATCTTTAGAGAGTATAAAAATATAAATCTTTAGACATTCTCCTTCCTTGAGATATAAAACTGAAATGCAGAATAAGGATGGTTCTGGAGATTGAAAGGAAGAGGTAACCTGATGGGTCTGATTAAGCACCCTTTTGAATTCTGTTTTTCTAATGGGGATGATGAAAGCACATTTTGTTTAGAGTTTTGTTTTGATTCAGTCTGCCATGAAACTGTTTGAATTTAGGATTATGTCCACATTATTCATATTGCCAAAAACATCAAAACAGGAACAAAGGGAAAGTTAACCTTGAATTTTCAGCATGTATATCAGTCCCTGTAAACAAGTTACCATGGAGATACAACCCATGTGAACTGCAGCCTTCCTCCTAACTGCTGTAGACTTTGGACCAGCTAGAAAATATGACATGGCATTGGTGCCATTTGTGACAAAAAAAAACCAACCAAAACTTACTTAAGCATTTCTTTGCAACACTACTAAGTGAAAGCTAAAATTTGTTTAAAAGCATTGAATTACTTAAAAAATAGGCAAGATACGTGAGAGGCAAAGCTTTACCAGTTTCGCTTTTCCAAATTAAATAACATTCTATCAGAAAAGAACACGTGAGGTCACTGCCTATCTTGCTAGCAAGATGAGTCTGCAAAGAAATTGCAGTTTTAAATAGTTTTCACTAGGAAATGGTTTTAAAGAAGCTGAAGTTGTGACCCAAAAAGAGTTCTTAAAAAGGAACAAAAATATCCTTGTCATTGATTTTGTTGCTGCCTTTCAAATGTTTTTGAATAGAGCTGCAATTGTCATGTCAGAAATAAAAATCAGCCGTCATACTTAGTAGCTTACTTATCTTCCATGGGCAGAAAAGGATAAATACAAAGAAATTTGTAGCTTTTACTCATCCTTCAGATTTACAGATTTTTTTCAAGAAAGTCCTTTGTGTGCTAGCTCAGTAGATTTATTGTTAAAACTATGAGTTCTGATCATCATCATTAGTAATCCTCTCTCTACACAGCTACTAATTGTGAAAATCGCATTATTCCTTCATATCCTGGAGATAAAAAAGGAAAAACATATCCAGCCTCTAGAACAATGGCTGACACACGCTTGTGAGGAAAACCATACTGCAGGTGTCAAAAAAGGGATGGATTCTAATACTGTAGTCATTAGTGAAAATGAACAGTGCTAACATAAAAGCTGTGGTCTAATCTCAAATTTGCCTTTTGTTGCTCCAGTTTGAAGTCATTGTTTCCTTTCACAGCTTTGAAGACTAGAAATTAAAACTACTATGATATGCCCCGGGTTTCTGTTGTTTAGCGTGATAAAATATATGCTTGAGGAGGGGAATTGTCTTTTTTATCCATACTTGTTTCTGTTAGTTTTCTTTCATTTTGCAAATGTTATTTTTGAAAAATGCCATTATCCAGTTTTCTTCCTCTGACTTATTCAGCTTCCCCTGATTTAACTCTTTTAATTCCTTCCTTTCCCCTCTGGTCCATTTATCTGTCTCTCTTTTATTATTTCTTTTTTCATGTATGTCATCTATTTTAATTAGTTTGCTTCTTACCTTCTGCCATAAATCCTGATCCTAAAGCTACTGAAATCCATGGCAACCTTTTCTGATTACAGTAACAGTTGGCCTTTATTTCTTTTATTGATGCCACTTTTAGAAGTCATCAGTTCTGCCTGAAGAGTTTAGGCAGTGTAACCTAGTTGTCACTATAAGATAAACGAGTACAAAAATATTGTTACAAATGCTCAGAGGTTATAGACTCAAGTAGACATAGAGGAAGCAAATATTCTGGGTCAACGCAGTTTCTTTTAGAATAAGAATATGGACCTTAAAATAAAATGTCTTCATATAAACAATTCAATAATAAAATGTGTATTTCTATAAAAAATTGATAAAGCCAGCCATTATATGAAATACTGTTAATAATTCTAAGTCATTTGCTTGTAAGGCCCTGAGAATCTTGCTGCCAAAAAAACTGTCTGGCCATGTTTACTGACGGCTCCCCTGTGTTTATAATACAAGCAATATTTTTCCTACCCAAAACAAAGCGGTTAAAATTATATTTTCCCAAGCTGTATGGAAATACACTAATTTGTAACTTTCTAAAGCTAACACATTTATGCTTCAGAGATACATAATTTAGTAACAAATAGCAGACTGAATTTTGATCAGGTTTAAAAAATGTGTACAATAGCCTTCAGACTTCAAATGAGCTGAAAAGGTTCCCTTGGTATTTTCTTCAATCTGATATTTAAGGGGCAACTTTTTTCTTGAAGATTTCTTTAAAAGGTAATGAACAATTCAAAAAAGCCTGTTTATTATTGCTGCTACCCAGATACCTTGTTAATGAAGCTTTCTCTGTCAGCCAAGCAGTGGCTTCTATAATGGTTTTCTGCATTAAGTGATGCAAACTGTTCCACTTACATTGCTCTTGTTTACATAATGGAGGAGTTGTATAAATTAGAAACATGCCTCAATCAAGTACTCTGTAAGAGTCTATCAGCTTCTCAGTTAGAAAATCACTGTAGCATTTTCAAGACTTGGAGGAATGAGGAAGGTACAATTCAAAAATTTAAAGAGTTTTTCCATTAATGGATTAGAGGCTGAACAAAGCAGGGAATTGCCTAAAGGTCAGCCTGCTGTCTACATTTGAGACAATACATTTTATATATGAAAAGGTTCTGAATTATGAGGTCGTTTTACACATAGAAGCTCAGATACAGTGAATCCTGAACCTTTTTAGCTGCAACATAAAAAAGGGAATTATATGTCTTGTGTGCTAAACAAGGTGTATTGTGGGAACTGCTCTTCAGACAAGAAATCCTTATGATAGGAAGTCTGGCCACAAACTGTATCACTTTTTGTGGGTCACATCTTAACTTCAGAAGCTCTAAGCCAAATACCCATGAGTTGGCAAGGCAGGCATTTGCTAATAAAAACAATTTCATATTCAGTCCTGTCAGTGGTAATGCAGATGTTACAGATGTCTCTGCATGAGAACACAGAATCCTTGTTCTGCTCAGGTTGGACTGTATGAAGTTTGACCCCCCTTCCATCCTCCCCAGATTGTGCTGTGGAATTATGACCTGTCTTCTCTCCTGTATAGGTCAATTATTTGTTCAAATAAAGACAGTAATAATAAATGTGCACGTGCTTCTGTTGCTTGCGTGCCTGATAACCTCAGGAGGTTCAGGAATTTGAAATTTGCTATGCAATTGTGTAGACAGTGCTGGGACATACATGTCATGAGGGAAGCAGAGAAATGACAGCTCATCATAGCTGTTTGAATTACTGTTTTACTGTCTCTGTGATTTCAGTAGCTAAGAATTTAATTTGAATCTAAATTTATTTTATAAAGATTTTTTTTGTTGCTGTTGTCTGGGGTTTTTTTTTGTTTGTTTGTGGTTTGTTTGGTTTTTTAAATGTTGTTGACTCATCCCTTAACATTAAATAGCTGCATTGGTGCCAAAGTTAGTTCCACTGACTGTACTTAAGGAGAAGTATTTGGATCATAAATGGTTATATCTCAGCACATGCAGCTCGCAGGGCAGTTAAATGCAGAGCAGTTAAGTGGCTGGAATTCAGGCAATATTTATTCCACATAAAGCATGCAGTCTCATTCCAGCTCTAAACTGCTGCCTGTAGCTGTTCTTCTCACAGATAATACCTGTAAGATTATGAGGAATCAGGGAACAGGTTTTTAATTGTATGGATCATCAGGATTTGCCTTAAATTGACACACAAGACATGCCTTGGGTTATCTGTATAGTGTCCCCAAATAACTTTTGGACCTTTTGTGGTTCACATTTCTTTCTTCTTTCTAATGTCTCTCAATTAGAAGAAGAACAAAGGAAAGGGCAATATCCTGAATATTCTGTAGACTGATTCCTACAGGACAAGCCTGCTTTCAAGCAAGAAGCCTTAAAGCTGATCCTAACAATCAGCACCCAGTTGTGCTGCTGAAGGCACATGACAATTTTTGAGCTGCCTGTGGACACTGTGGAAAATTTTTTGTCTGCCTTGCTGTTAGAAGCAGCACTTTGCAACACTGGCATCTATGACTGTTACCACCTGACAGAACATGTATTGATAATAAAAACAGGAACAACAGCTGGTCTGGGAAGCAGCTCTGCAGTCGAAAAATGGTGCTTTGTGGACACTTTCCATCAGATATGAGTTCAGTTATGATTTTCAAAAGAATATAGCAGAACTGAAAACTTCTAGATTATTAGAGACATTGAATTTGGTGTGCTGGAGATTTTACCTCTGTTTTAGGCATTGTAATCACAGATACTTGGTTTACAGTCTTATGATAGGAAGGGCAGGGACTGATCCTTTAGAGATCTTATGAGAGTCTGGTGCTCTTTCCTTGATTCTGTGAAAGCCTCATTTACTCCACGTGAGCTTTTATACAGGTGCTATTATAAATATTATTGAGATCTTATGAATAGAGAATATTTTCTTCATATATTTAATACTTTTTTCATAAGATTCAAGTTCTCATGCTGCATTATTTGCTTGCTATTTTTCTCATAGAAGTCACAAGTCTAGATCACACAGCACATCTAAGGTTCAGTATATGAAATCTGAGTATGTAATTACAAAGAGCAACTTTTCATTCTCTCTAGTCACATTGCATGAAAGAGTCGGTATTTCTTAGCAATTCAAGTGTTACTACATTAAATAACTAATAGAATTCAAAGAAAATAATTTATTTCTACCCTCCCACTCACCAAGAATGGCAGCCTCACCACACAACCATGTAGCAAATGCAGCACAATGGCCACAGAACACCCCCAGCCTGAGCTCACATGTAGCTTCACATTTCTGTCTCCTTAATACCATTATTCACTTTTTATTCATTATAAGGAGAAGAAAACTGTCTGTTTTAAATCTGAGAATGGAAATTTCAAATGTTTTTAGCATCCATATTTTAACAATAGATGGGTTGAAAATTCCAAAGTTAAGATTCCTTTATAAGTAAAACTGGAATATTGGAGGTCTCCCTTTTACCATTAATGGAGGTTGAAATCCTACATTTGCAAAACCTTTATAAATAATTTAATAAACCAGATCCAGTTTTATTTTTAACAGGATGTTATGGTACCTGCATACAGCAAGAGAGAGGGCTGACATAACTCAGACACTGAATCTGGAATACTGTCTTCTAGCCATATATACTAAAGTACAATGTGTTTTATGGTCAGATATATTCACACATATCTGGCCATAAATCAGTGCCTCAAGCTTCCTCAAGGAAAGCTGAAAGAGTGCATCTCACAAGAGAGAAAAATGCGTTTAAAATTACTGCAGCCATAAAACAAACTGACATAACCCAAAACAACAAATATGGGGAAGGAAATCTTCTGAGACCACATCAGTACTCTGAGATGATTTGCACTTTTTGGTTTTATTTCCGATCAGTGATCCAGAGTGGTTTACAAGTGGAATAAAATCTATTCATAATTTCCCCTAATATTCAAACAGCTGCATCCCTTCTTTGGAGTTGCTCTCTTAGAGAAACAGCTTAACCCAGAGCTCAAAGAAAATGCTAAATTATGTCTTTCTTTAAAGATTTTCTCTTTTATTGTCAGAAGTGTGTCCAATTCAGTTTGCTGTAGGTGCACTCTCATTTGCAGATGTTTCACAAATTTTGGGGGCATGGAGGAAGAAGGTGGAGAAGCTAGAATAGTTGTACCATAAAGTAAAATGGGATTATAAGTCCTCATTTCAGGTAAAAGTGAGCAAGTTTCATCAACATCCTGTTAGAAATCTCTCCCAGCACCATTTTCTCATTTGAGGCTTCATCCTCCAAGGTTTGCACTGCTCAAATGACATTATTATACAGCTTATTTCGTTATAACTGCATTTAATTGATGGTAGTCATTTAAAATTTTATTACTTCTACTCATTCACAGTGGTTTTGAGAGAAGGCTGGGAAATTTTGGTGTAATTCAGGTTTTTAATACATGTTTTAGACCCATTTATCATTTATTGCTGTTACCAAGATGGTGGTGTATGTAGAAGGCTAAATCATGAACAAAGTAATGCTTTGAATTTATACTGAAATTAAAAAAGAAAATATATTCTGAAGTCACTTGATGCTAACTGATGGCCATACTTAATATCTTAATGTGATTTTCTTTTAATCATCACTGCATTTTTGAACCCTAGCAATTAGCTTTCTGTCTTGAAAATATTGCTTCTAATAGGACCAATTCCAAGCTAAAACATTCTAGTAGAAGTTAAAGAAGAAGCAGAAGTTTTTTAAAGAAGTTATCCTGGAAGTCAAGTATTTAGTAGTACTCACAAAAGTTAGATGCATAGTTGATAGTTTGAATTTAGAAACAATATCTCAAATAATTAAAACCTTGTCACATTATGGTGCTAGTTGTTAAAGAAGATTATTACAGAACTGTATATTATATCTAGCCTTATATAACGTATATTATATCTTATTATGTCTTAAAACCCATCTCTGAAGCAGAGGTATTTTAGACATTAATGACCTATTGTCACCAAGGTGTTCATGTTTACATGTGCAAAGGAGGAGGAACATCACTGAGATAAGAAGCAGAACTGCAGGAGCTGCATTGCTGCATTGGTTAATTTTCTACTTCTTTGGGTTGTGTTGGTTGTTTTTCTGATTAAGACATTCTTCTTGTTCTGATAACTTCTAAGTGACACCTGGATTCGTCTTCTACCTGAAATCTGAACTTAGTATTTCTGCTTTGTTTTCTAAATTGAAGAGCTGTTGCCTATCAGGCATCTTCTCATGTGAGTGAGTTTAATGTAAGGAAGCATCACTCACTTTTCTTGTTCATATTTTGAGTATATTATGGAACATCAGTTATTTCTAAAATTTTTCATTTTTCCTCTCCCATTTCAATCATGTTTTTTTGAACCTAGTAGTGAAAAAAAAAAGCAATAATTCAGGTCTGTGGTTTTGTGTAATGGCTACTTACAGAAATGTATCTATTCATTAGATTTATTGATGCTTTTAATGCATATTACTGCATTTTCAGAAAACACAGGTATGAAACAAGCTTTGTCTTTCCCAATTTTCTTCCTTCACATTTTGTGAACCTTTATGAGCCCCAAGGCTCTGTGATTGTTAAGTCATGTTGTGTGCCCAGGAAAATGCATGGAAGGAAAAAAAATCCCATCGAAACACAAAGCTTTATTCTTACGTTATTTCTGTCCTGCACCACTGCAATCTGACCCTTATGAAAGTTCAACACACAGCTGGCCATGGGGGTTTTGGCATTCAGATAATGTAGGAGCTGCTGAGAGAATCTATCCATCATCCAGCATGTCCTAAAAATACCAGTGGGTGGACTCAGACTAGGCTTGGTGAAGACACTGGAGTTCAATAATGTTTTTCATTTCCATGACAGGCTAGTTTATATAAGATTAAGTTCATCTCTATCTGTTAAAATTCTGCCCAAAATGGAGGGCCCCTCATTGATTTTTCTATTCTTCCATTACTGTTGTTTCTAACTTTTTTCTATCTTACTTGTCATTTTTCAAAATTGGCCATGATTTCAGTCAGTCTTGTTTCTGCCTGAGATATGTTGTTACTACATTTAATAGCAGGTTGTTAGGAGTGTAATGGCATTGAAACATGACTGAGTTATTCATCAATGAATGGAGATAAAATATGCAGCAAAATCACAAGAATTGCCAGTAAAAGCTGGACTTAGAGGGTTTCTTTCTTTTTCCAAAATTTAATGAAGCCCTTCAATATTTCGAGAAGTGGGTGAATGGCACTGACCTGCATCAGGCAGACCATAAGCACATGACCCATATGCACTTGCTCGACTGAAAATCTACTGAAACCTTTGCAGTCCTCTGAAAGTTGCATTATGCTGCCAGGCCTTCAAATAAATGCAGAAACACCATAAAAATTTCTGTGTAGGGTTTTAAAGATCTTTGGTAGTTGTGTTCTGTTTATCTTTTTTTACTTGATCTGAAACTGTTTTTCCAAATTGGGAGTTCTATGCAACACGTAATTTTCTCCTACTTGAGCATAGCCCCATGGGATATTTAGCAGTGTTTTTGAACACCAAATTCCCCCCAAAAAAACTGTTTTAAAGGTTGAGTTACTCTCATGGACACAGATTGCCTTTGAAACTAGAACTTGATAAAAACAGAGAAAATATTCTCTTACTTCCATGATAGCTTTACTCAGTGAGCATGGTTGGCTCAGAGGAGGGAACTGCCAGACTTAGCAAAGGCCTTGGCAAAAGGAATGAAACTAGGCAAATAAGATAGTAGGGGATGAAAAAGACTTGCTCTGAGCAAGCAGTAGAGATGAGAAGGATTGGAAAACTGATTGTGGCTCAAAGAGACATTAAGCTGGTAGTTAAGAGTAAAATAAGGGTTTGGTTGAGAAGCAGGCATGGAAGAAATGAGGTTTAAATGCAGCTCAGGTATGGCAAAGTTTTAAAGATTTAACCTAAATGATTATGTTCCCAAAACCTAGGGACATATCTTAGGAGCTTTGTGTTCAAGACTGAACAAGTTGAAATCATTGTACACAGAAATCACTGACTGTAGGCTTTTGTGCTCACTCAGGACTAGAGTCACAGTGCCAGTCTGAGGCAGAAAAGAAATAATTTTCAAAGTTAGTTCAAAGCCTAACTAACTTTAGGTACCATCTTCAGGTCAAGAGATGTTTAACCTGAGCTGGATTGGTATCAGAGAGCAATGAAAAATACTTACTTAATTTTTTAAAAGGTTATAGGATTTTGTGGTGGAAATTGTCAGTTGTTGAAACCTATGAGTTCTCATAAAGGCATATTTTTTTATCTTTCATTAATACAGTCCTTTTGGGTCCAAAATAATATCTGTGATCAAATTTGATAATTTATTCGTCCAGCTCCATTACTTGATTATTCTAAGAGGAAGAGGAAGGGATGTGAGTAGAGCTGGGGTGGGGGATTATGCTTCTCTGTCTGACCAAGTTGCAAGGCCCTCTTAAAAGCTTTGGAGGTGTTAACCAAAATTTAGATTCTGCCCAGGGCTGCTCAGGAAGGTGCTTTATGAGCACCGAGACTTTTTTATTTCAGGAGATGTTTCTTACTTGAAGGACACAGGGAAGGCAGTAAGGACATGTCAGAGCACTGACATTATGGCTGTAAGGAAAGAAATCAGGGGACTTACAACTCTGAGAGATGGAAAAAAATCTGTTTCCTGAATAGTTTTACAGGACTTTGAATATTTTTTAAAAAGAAGGTTGCTGGTGTCAAGTCATTATTGTTTGAGAATTGTATTTATCCCAACAGACTTGGCATTCTGAATTTTGGCTGTTTGGGATGAAATAGAACAGGAGTACCTAGGAGGGCAATGTGAGTGATCTCTGCCAGGCCTGCCAGTTCCCAGCTTTGTGCTGGATCCCCCCAGACACTCAAACAGCAGTTTTCCTCTAATGTCCCCAGCACACTGACAAAGTAACTAATTAATCAGTTTTCCACTAATCTAGTGTATCATTCATTCCTTCTAAACTGCTGTCTGTCATCACAGCTCCGCTTTGGATTCTGTCTCTTTCCTGTCATCCACTGAAACTGGGGATCAGCAATACAGTGAAACAAAACCCTGATAGCAATAAATTCAAGTCAAAAGCATTTAAATTGTTTTGACTGACTAATTTTGTATGAGGATTTGTTGGAGCTAAAATGTCATCTGTGTATGTCACTAATGTTATGTTGGATTAAGTTTTTCTTCTGTAGGATTTGAATCATTTCCACACTCTTTTCACTCTCTAAAGATTTTTCTCTAGTGTACTCTTGCCTTCAGAAAGCTGTTGAAAATCCTTCTCTGAACTGCTACTTCATTATTGCTCATTCACCTCCAGTTTTTGGTGCCTTATGAATAATAAGTTTTCTGGTGTCACTTTCAAAGGACTGAGTTTTCTAAGAGGTACTAAAAATATATATTCTTTATTTGAGTTTAAGCTTATCATCTACTTGAAAATTTGGAGAACAATTTGCTTTTATGTTGCTAATTTCAGGTTGTCATTTCATGATTCTTGTTCATATCTAATTTATTAGATCACTTTGTGCAGACTTTTTCTCTCACTCTAAGTCAGTACCTGTAATTAAATTGTCTTTAACTAATAAATGAGTAATTTGTTGCACAAAAATGTTTCTTAACAAAAAAAAAACCAAAAAACCAAAAAAACAAAAAAACATGCCTCATAGCTTAAAATGTGAATGGTAAAGATTTCTAAGCTTAAAACTACTTGTGACTTAATCGTGTATGGACTCATGCAAGGACTGATGTCCAAAAAAAGCTGTTGCTTTTGATGGCAGATAAGTCAATTAAGCAAACAATACTTTGTCTGCTGTTCATGGGGTACTGAGGTGCAGAGTTCATTGCTGTCAATGCTAATCAATTAAGAAGTGTCCTTTAGGAAGAAAAAAAATTAATAAATTGCTCAAATCTCTCTCTGGAATGAAACTTTAACAAATTATTTCCTGTAGAAGTTTTATTTCATTTGAATTAATAATGATTTGGCAATCTCAATTGTAACAAACATGTAAAAGATAATATAAAAGGTGACCAAAATTATGATCCCCTTATCAAGTGCATTCTCCTATGAGAGCATTTGTTCAAAGCATGTGTCCAAAACCTCATCATGTGTACATTGTGATGGTTGTTTTCTTAATTTATATGTCAGGATCAGGAAGATCTTCCAATAATCACTAAAACTGTATGTGTATATGCAGCATTTTAGAAATCCCACTGCCTTTCTTAGGCGTTTATATCAGAAGGAAAGTTGGCTGAAGGAAGATAGGGATACTGGGAAAGATGAAAATTGATTAAAGACTAATTTTAAAAAGCAATAATCTGGAATAAATACTGAAAGATAAGTAACCACTCAGTAAATTTGTTAGTGCAAAGGGAGAGAGAAATTATGATGAGAGAAAGACATCAGGGGAATTTTGTTCTGTGGTTGGACCAAAGACAGTAAATTTTCAGAACCACACAAGTGCATTGGAATTTTGAAAGGAATTGAAACGAATTTCATATGTTCTACTGAAGTTGAAGTCTGTTGTTCTTTAAAGCTTTATTTGTTTAAGTAAATTTAATTTTCCTTTGTCCTTAAACAATTACAATACAGGTAAAACATTATTGCTTCCCTGTAATTTGTACACACATTTTTTTCTCCAAGTATTTATGATATTAACTTATTAGGTGATACATTTTTGTACTGTTGACTTTCCAACTCAACAAAGTGAAATGAACAAACTCAGAAAATTGACAAGAAAAAAGTTATTAGCTAACAGAGAATTCTATTAATTCTTTGAATTATTGTTCTTGAATACTTGTATTCAATATTTGCTTAGTTCTGGCTATAGAATCCATTTACTTTCATAAGGGGCGTGGGTGCGTGTATTATGCAAGATTTATGAAAAAGGAGAATTTGATTTTTGTAAAAGTTGACTGAATAGAATAAATACAGCATCGGCTTCCACAGGACATAAAGCTTGAATATTTATAATTTAGCAATAGGTTTATGGAAAAAGGCTAACATTTTTTCTTCTTTGAATGAATATTAAGGTGTATTGTTGTTTAGAATACAGAACCCTCCACCTCTTGCATGCTGTGTTACAATTTTAACTGTAAATACAACATAGTATCCTATTTATGAATTCTGATCTCAAAAGCTAATTAAATTGGTGCATTCCAACTACTATTGCTTATTTCACACTTCAATAGGTAAAGATGCATTAATAATCGAAGTTTCAAACTGTAATTAACGTTAGCTTTAGGCTCCTGACAATGAAATGATTACATTTTTATGTATGTCTTCATACACAAAGTTAATCTAACCTGTGATTGAATAACGAAAGAAACACACATTTGCTTTCTAAAGCAAATCACTACTTGTAATTATGTGTTCCCTGCAAGTCAGGAAGGAGAAAAGTAAAATACTAGTGGCTGTAAAATCTGCATGGATGTCCTCTGTGTAAGTGTGTTTTGGGCTTTTGCAGGGCTTTTGCACCACTAATTAGTGGCTTGTCATCAGTCTTATCTGTTTTGTTTCAGATCCAGGATTAATAGAAAGGCAGTCGAGCCAGTTTCTCGTGTTCGGACTTGGAAGTTTATTATCTCTTATCAAAATTTACAGAAAACATAGCAGCACTTCTAGCTCCTTGCTAGAAGCAGGAAAAATGGCTCCAAGCTGAGCCTGTTTCAAGGTCTTTTAAGCTAAACAGACCAATAAAAGTTTAACACTTGTATTATTTATACTTTTAACCCAGTAACAGATTCCCATGACCCTTAGAGTGACTCTAGACTGACCAATCCAGAGGTAACTACCTAAGTTCCGTGAAGAAGCAGGAAGAGAAGATGAACAAGAAGAAAGACACCACCCAAAATTCTCCATCTTGTCCCCTAGCTACCACTATACATAAAAACCTCAAATTTAAAACCCATCACCCAGTGAAAATACACATATCTAACCCACTACACATTTGTGATCTCTAACTTATTATTCATATTTACAAATCTTCTCCAAGGTTTCAAGTCCAGTGCAGTGTTTTCAAGTGGGTCTGTGCCAGGAAAGCTCAAAAACTCCAGATTCCTGAGATCCAACAGTCCTCCATTCATCTTTTTCCAGCTCTGTAGGTGATTTCAGTGAGCTCTGGATGATGTGTTTCATCTCATTTGTTTCCACACTTTCCCTTACAAAACAGAGCCATTGTCTTCATTCACTGAGGTTTGGGTAAAAGGTGACAGGGTGTCTGTCTAATGGGGAAAGGCAGAATTTTTCCATGGTGCCATGCAAGTTTATTAAACAAAGCCCTACCACTTCCTCTTCAGTAAAAGAGTATTTTCAATCCCTTTTATTACCTTGAAGTTACAGAATAGTTTCCCAATTACTGTTGCGATTCTGAAATTAGAGTCAGCTCCCTCTACTTTAATACAGGCCAGGGAACATGCAGCGGGAAATCACCAGCAAGCAGGATCTAAACACAGCACAGTGAGGTCATTGGATCAGCAATTCTGTGCTTTGCTGTGGTCTGGTGTTGATTAAACCAAGCTAAACATTAATAACAGATTTTATTGCCCAGTATGGTCATTACAAGTAACAAGAGAGCTAAAAGCAAAATACTGCCCTAATGCACTTTGCCTATACTAAGTGTTTGTAATAAAATTATGGTGGTGATGTTTATAAGCAGAAGTTTTAAGCAATAAACCTCAAGGAGGTGGAAGTGAAAGAGCAGAACTGCTGTGAACCTGCTGTTCCTTGCTGGTGGGCCTGAGGCTGGGGAGCCAGGCTATGGGCTCAGCTCTGGGCTCAGCTCTGGGCTCAGCTCTGGGCTGGGATCAGCACTGCTAAAGGCAGTTGGAAGAACTCACACTGCCAAGCAACCCCCCCCTCTCCTCCTGCTCCTGACACCACTCAGTTTGCATTTAAAAGTGAAGAGGGTGCAAAGCAGCTGAATATATTTTTCAATAAGAAATGCATTTATTGTAAGCAAAGATAACCAAAAAAGGTTCAGATTAATTGTTGAAAGAGTTATTTATCTACTTTTTAATAAAAGCTGAAAACCACGTTTGACTCTTTCTGTAGGAAGTGGGGAAAAAGTATTTTGAGGAGCTCCATATTCTGTGGAAAGGGCATATATGTATAGGAGGGCAGTTAATATTTATTCTTTCATGCTTAGTCTTTGTTCTTCTCAGTTCCTGCCTGTTTTCATCTATATTCCCAATGATACCTTTTGTCCTCCCTTTAAATCCTCACCCAATCTTTGTACTCCCACAGACTTTCTCCCTTAACATTTTTTCTGTAGGGAGCAGTGGACACAAATGCTTTCATTTAGAAATTCCATCTGGGACCTTCTCAGTTCATGACAGGAAGAGAAGGAAAAAATAACAGGGAAGTCAGGCAGGATAATAAGCTGGGAAATTAGCATATCTTCTGTGCTTCTAAATTCTCTTCACAAATCAAATGGTGCCTGCCTGAGATAGTAAACTCCAGCTCATAGAAAGGCTGAGCAGATATTTAAAATAAGATGCTGCTAATGTTTTGGATTTGGCTCCTTTTAAGTGAAACAGCACTGGATAGACTAGTTTGAGTCACAAGTACACTTGATATATACTTTTTAATCCAGGCTCCCCAAACTAAATATCTAGTAGCTGATTCACAAAAGTCCTTGAAGAATCGGTTTTGAGCTCCACAGTCACGCAGAGAAATTTGGTGAAGAAATGTGCCCTCCCTGGGTGTGGTGGATGAAGGAGCTCCAAGCAGGGAGC
This sequence comes from Rhabdornis inornatus, assembly GCA_013397075.1. NCBI lineage: Eukaryota > Metazoa > Chordata > Aves > Passeriformes > Rhabdornithidae > Rhabdornis > Rhabdornis inornatus. Next base: position 236,744 of record VWZS01006277.1, on the reverse strand, counting down.
AGCTGCCCTCTCTGCTGGTCCCACTGTCTCAGGAGTGGCCTGGGGAGCGCCTTCCACCTTGGGCTTTGCCTTGTCACGGTCTGTTTCTTGGGGACCCCCTCTCAGTATCTGGCTCCTTTTATTAAATTCCAGTAGCTATGAATATAGAACATAAAAGCAGTCTAGTGCCTTATGCGAAGGTGGCCGAGTTTCTGTGCTCAACTGGACAAAGGCCAAAAGGTTCCTAAAGCAATGGAGTCCTCCTGTGAATTTATTACACCAGACAAAAGGTTCCTAAAGCAATGGAGTCCTCCTGTGAATTTATTACACCAGAGAGTACAAAGGGGAGTGGAGAAGAGCTCAGGGAACAGATTGTTGAGGGCTGATGCTCTTCCAAGGGTGCTTGGAAGAGCCTCAGTGTGCAGATGAGTCTCTGAAGTTTGTCAAAGAAATCCATAGGATCTTGTGTCTTGTTTGCAGTAGCCAAGCCTCCATGTAAAGCCCCCAGCCTCTACCAGCACAGTCCTCTAGCAGACACAGCATACAGCCCTGGCACGAGAGCTGCTGCTGGCTTCCTTGAGAGCCGCAGGAAATTCAAGACGAGGCCCCCTGAGCTATTGCATGAACAGATCAATACTCTGACATTTGTTTAACTGGTGGGAATCTAGATAGATGGTATTTGGTAACATGCATCACTTTATCTCTCATTATTTACATTTTCAGCTAAAACTCCATTTCACCCTGTTTTGCAGGTTTTCAATTACATCTAATTCAAAACTATAGTACTTTAAATAGGATAAATTGACTGATGTTAGTAGAAAAGAGAAACCTCTCTTTTCCCTGTGTTGGCAGGATAGGGGAGGACTGATTCTCTGATGGGTAGGGATAATATGCAAATATATTCTTCCCTTACAGCCCGAGCAGAGTCAAAGTTAGACTGGGGAAATGCACCCACAGCACTGAAATGGATGCTGCTGAGATGTGTTATGTCAATCTGTAATTTCACTTTCTCCTTTTTTTCTGTGCTTTGAATTATAAGCAAAAAGAAAAAAAAAATTAAAGTACATATTACCATTTATGTCCTACAGATTCTCAATAGGTGGCATCACACCCAGGAGAGATATTTTTCTGTGTCCCCTGCAAATATATATCTGGTATCAAATCATCAATCATTTTTTATTTCTTATTTTAAAAGGACTTTCTTTTTCTATGGACTGAAGGCTTTTAATTCTAGTGAAAGGTGTTGAGCAGAAAGAAATGTATATATAAAAGGCAAAAACCCCCTCAGGTTTACTGTTTCTGATAGACCAGGGTAGAATTTATTACTTATGCTACAATAAGTATTGAGGATCACTCTTTACATACTGTAATGTCTTAAGGTATAGATATATTAAAGTGTGCTGTTTAAAGTTATTCCAAGTGATATTTTTCTTTCGTGCTACTTATCTCTTCAAAATTAAGGAGATTTCTTCATCAGTAGCCATTTGGAAAAGCATGTGATAATTTCCACAGTGAAACTAGCCCCAGCTGCCTGTGTTTGGGAGAATTGTTCTGTCTTTGGTGGATCAATCATACAGAAAATCCCCCCATTTTCCCAAGGCTATCGTGGTTTGCAAATTACTGATTTCTGGCCACTTTGTAGAAAAATGACCTGCCTTGTGACAAGAACCAGTGTTGTATTTCATTAAAACGAAGAGTGAGCCTGGGATAGGCAAAAAATAAATGTTTCTATCCATATATTTTCACATCCTATCTGCAAATAGATGGTCCAGAGAAATAACAGTAATTATTACTGTCATTCTGATTTTACTTATTTTGCATTTGAATAAACAAGAAAGGGTTTTTACGTATTGGTTCTAGTTCTGTCAGTGTGACCTGAATCACTTTTGACCAAAAATAGATAAATACAATTAATATGTCTCTCCTTCATCTGTTGACCTGGTTATGGACTTTGATAATGTAAGGCCCATTTGTAGAAATTTTGATGGAAATTAAATTAATACTGAAAAATGCAAAATGATTTTTGAATTATAGTAAAACTTAATGGGAAAGGAGGTATATGCATCTCAAAATGATGCTATTTTCAAATATGTTGGTATTTAAAAGGAAGGAGAGAAGAGTTATAAAAACTAAGCCAAATATGATTTTTGCTCCCATTTTCTGCCCTTTTTTCCAGAAAAGAAATGGAGTAATAATTGCCTGGTTAATTACTGTAGATGTAAAACATTTTATTTCCTCACAGTTTATGTCTCCAGATTTCAGTCCAGATCTGACAAGTGACAGATATTCCATGCCTCATTTGTACATCTTGTTTTCTAAGCATGAGATTGCCTTAAAATACAAATATGGAAATCAATATACAGATGCTTTTAACAAAGAGAGCATTGTAAAGTGTATGCTGAATTAGCTTCCATGGAATCGTCTGTCATGTTGCTGACAGCCCAGCTTTTAACCATGATGGTCTAATCCAAAGTGTTGTCTCTAAAGTTGAATTAGATTTATAGTGTTGTAATTGTGATCTACTTGGTTATATTTTGAGTGAGTCAGACCAGATGGTATGAGGAATATATTAATTAAATTAGGGGCTATTAGGAAGGTACATGGGCTCTTTCCATCTTTGGAAAGGCTGAGCAGTCCTTTCTCTTCTTGCATTTATGTTTAATCTTTCCAAATATCATGAATAATTGTATTTTATTAACAACAGTAAAGAAAGGCACCCTGATCTTTTGAGCTGAATTGTACACAGAAAGATTTTTTTTTAAATGATTATTGTTTATTTTGAATCAGATTTCACTTGCTTTGGTGAATGAAGGAACTTTTCCTTTGTAATAGGAACTTCAAATGACAGATTAAGTTATTCTGTACAGACCTATGAGATGCTAACAATGGATTCCTTGTGAAATAATTAAAAATTGGTGAATACTTTTGTAGTGGGAGTTTACTATTTAAAAATTTATATGAGATGGAGGCTCATTGTAACAAACTGTTGCTTCTGTGGATGTAAAATTATCACAGCTGCTGGTATTAATTAGCACTATCTGTCTGTCCTTTGCACTGAGCAGAGACTAGCTCAGACACCTTCTGGGGAATTGCAAAGCTTATTTTTGGCATGGTTGGCTTTAAAATCCTAGTCGGAGCTTTGTGTGTGTATAAACAATAAGCTTAACTCGATGCATAGCAATAGTCACACCAGAGTCACCTGGATGGTTCACATCTGTGGAATACTCAAGCTTTACTATTTTTAGCTCCTTCTGGAAAAACAGATCTCAGTGAACCCTTGCTTCTGTGGGCTCTTAGTCTCTGCACTGATTCCTGTCTCTCCAGGGCTGCCATCCCAACACATTTTGCAGCTGCTTCTTTCCAGCTGTATTGCTATAGTGAGACTTTGTACTGCTGCTTCAGCCAGCAGCAGAAAGCATTGAGATAAGTAAGAGGATAAGGGGAAAAGTTCCATAGTGAACGTGACAGAGAAGTTTAGTGGAGATATTTTCCCTCTTTCTGACAGTAGCTTCTCTTTTTCACTGTCACAGGCAAGTGATTTTATTCTGTGCATTGTTAGCAGGGATATCTCTGGGTTTGTGTTGCTGTTTATATTCTTTAGCATAAAAATGTGGTTACAGATTGCATAATTCTAAACCAAGGAACAAACTAGAAGGTCAAGAAGATAGAAATTAAATTGAGAAAGAAGGAATGGAGTGTTTAGTGTGGAGTTTGTTTGCATGTGTTGTGTTTATTGGACAAACAAAATTAGCCTGTGTTTGGAGTATATATATATAATTTTTTTTTTTCCAAAAAATAACGTAGCTATTTTGAGGCTGGTAACCCCTACTACAACGTTATGCCAACATTTCTGTGCCTAATGACTGAATACTAATCCTCTGGATTTGACACTTTTCCATGTTAAGTACCACTCCCACCCAAATGCTTTATTTTCATACTTGTACTATGGAGTATGCATTAATTGCTATTGAAAGTAACACATGTATACAATCCAGAATAATACATTTCTGAGATGATAAATATTAAATGGACATCATAAATCTGTCCTCTTAAAAAATTAAGAAAAGAGACTAGAAAATGGCACAGAAGATACTAATTTTCATTATGGCTTTTAGGCTATAATAGCTTCTGCCTGTTCTGTAGCCAGAGTATGAATGATGAGCAGCTGAAATCCAATTTGAATTCATAATACCACATTTGCTTTACACTACCACCTGTCAATAGGAAATAGACTGAGACTTATCTCCTGAGATATCCATAGGGAATGCTCATATATAATTAACACTAAAAAAACCCCAAACCCTAAATATTTTTCATAGCAATGGATTTTTTGTGCTGTTTTCCATTTTAGTAGCAGTCCCTCACTAAAAAGTAGTTGAATTTTCATCTAATATCCTCTATGAAATATAACAGAAAATGCTTCCCTTTATATTTTCTGTAGTTTGCTGTCCATCCCTTTCTTCCTTTTGCCTGTGCCCACATTAACACCTAACCCACAATACAAGTGGAATGGCCTCTCCAAATTCTTGAAAGGTTCAAGTAATATGCAGGTTTAAGTCAGAATATCTAGCATAAAATGTAACTACCATAGGCCTGCTTTCTGAAAGAGGATGTCAAAAACAGATGAAATGATTATGAAAGTGGGCATTGACACAGACTTAACCTAGTCATTATTGTCATTAGACTGTAATTTTGGGTTCCTCTTTAGATGATAGCTCATGATGAGAGCTGACATCTACTTTGAATTCATATTATCATGCTTAACGTGTTCGACTAATATTTTCCAACAGCTGAAAGTGCAAATCATGTCTTCTAAGATGTTCATATAAACACTGTTCACATCTATCTATCCACAAACACTGTGGATAATACAGATAGCTGGTATTTAAACTTTGAGAGATAAAATAAGAGTTCTTCTGAATATGAACATTAGAGATTGATGGGGAAAAGAACACACAAAATCAAACTATTTAATGATTCCCCCCCATTCAATTTTATACTTAATTCCAGAAGCAATAAAATTTATTTCAGTGTTGGCACATCTAAGAGGATTATACTATTTTGACAAAGCTCCTGAGTCTTTAAAAATCTTTCTTGAAAAGACATATTCAACTGATATTTTGTCACTTAATAACATATGGTGAGGAAATAATGCAGCTTCATCAATAATTTCTTATGGCATCTGTGATGTTTTCCTCTCAACATGAGACTCAAAAAATAATGCTAAATAAAAATCTCTAGAGAAAATTACTTCCCTTTTTCCCTATAAAGCTTGGAAAAGAAATCAAGCCCAAAAGATATGCAAAGTATCTTGGCAATGGTCTCAGTTTGCAGACTCCCTCTCAGGCTGTACTCTGAAGCAAACTGCATTTTGCTCCTTTGTGTGTCTGCATTTGAAATGCAATGTAACCCTGGAAAATAAACATGATTTCTATACACCAGTTTCTTTTTTTTTCCTTTTTCTTTTTTTTCCCCCCAATCCATAAGTCCTTCCAGTTAAGACTCACTGTTAAGCTAAACACTGTTAGTTCACTAACATATTCTGATATTCAGATGTTCACTAACATATTCATATAACCAAGATAGTCTTGGCCTGAATTTCAGTATTTCAATAAAAGCCGCATGAAGTCTTTTTAATCTTGGTGACTTGGTTTGACTATGACTACTGCTCATGGATTGCTGTTTTGTCTATGTTTGTTTGTTTTGTTCAACAGTGTTTTGTTTGTTTGTTTGTTGTCTGTGAATTGTGGTTAGTGTCTAACAAAGTGGGTTTGCTAGTGTCTTGCAATCTTGAGTTTTCTCATTGTATTTCCATCAACCTCACTCTCTTAAATGGTGGAAATATTTACCCTTAATGTTATATAGTTTTGAGAGCAAAGTGGAATGTGTTTGTATGGGGCATCTGCATAATTTACTGTATATATGTTTAGGATGATCTGATTTACACAGAATTTTAAAAATTCAGAATGAAGGCATAAATACTTCAGAATGATTTCTATCTCAGAATCCTGCTGGTTACCAAAGCACTAGAGGAACTAGGGGACTTCTTTTCTCTATTCTCACACATCTGTTCTGCACTCAGCAAAGCAGAGGGACATGCAATTGTACCAGAACAACATAGAAATTAAGCCAAAACCAAAATGTTCCCCCTTTCCTGCTTCATCCTAAACTCTGGAGATTTTGGCATTTGTGTTATTTAAAACACTTTGAAAACAGTAACACATTTAGCACTGAAGTCTACAGAATGCAAACCATTTAGTAAAATGTAGCACATCTTTTCATTTTCCAATGCAGAAAACTATCTTCATAGAAGGAAATTAAAATAAAGTCATCTTTTAGGACTTAAAAGCTATAGATTTGAAAATTTTAGATTGCCTTTCTAAAATATTATCTACTCACATAGTTGATCTTCTTACATTGAAGCATGGTCAGTTATCAGATACTTGCCTGAATTCAACTACTCCTAATTTTGAAATTCACTTTCGCTCAAGTATTCTTCCTGCTTCCTGGTACTGACAGTGCTTTGTGAAGAACTGTCCAACACTGACTTTGGTAGCTATTCTATCATGTGGCTTTCATCTTTGGAATTGGTGAATGAAGCCATTATCCTCAGACAAATCCTGATTCATCTGTGGAAGTAGCTGAACATATATTCTGTGTCCTACTGTTCTGCCTTTCCAAAGTTCAAAAAATCTTTGTAACACTTGAAACAAGCCACCAAAGAAAAACGAAAGAGACTTATTGTATGTGTTTGATTTAAATCACGGTAGCCTGAAGCAGTGCTTGTGGTGTTACTTTCTCAGAAAAAGCAGGAACTAGGAAATTCAGGAAAGGTAAATGGTATTTTGTGTGAAAAGTTTGTTTGTTTGCAGCTCCTTTGCAAAAAATGTAACAAACTTACCTGCCTTGTTATTAAAGGGCTAGGCATGGGATCACCATGTTTTACCAGAAACTATTAGAATTTTCCTATGGAATCTGAGTAGTTATGTACACAGATGCATAGTTGCACTCCCACTACGTTGTGTCTTGATAATCTGATCAGCCTGAAACACTGCAAGCTGCAGCTCATTTTCAGTCCAGGAGTGTGTTTAGGTACCACACCCCTTAAAGCAGAACTTCTACCTTGGTTTGTTATCTCTGTGCACCATTTCATGACTAATGTATGTGTATGATTTTCTGCTGGCTGAAGAAAGCCCTAACAGCTTTATCAGATGATCAGTAAGGGTTTTTTCCTCTTGATGTTTGTTATTACAAAAGAGAGAAAAGATGCCTGTCCTGTGTAGGCTGAGATCAGCAAATCTGCTGTGACCAAGAAGTTGATTTCTGTCAGGAACTTCTTTTACCCTGAAATATCACATTTATTATGATTAAATAAGAGGTGAATTTCTCTCCTTGATACCAGCACTATCAAGGATATTGCTTACAGTACTGACGACAGAGATCTCTGGGAGTATGTAATGGACCTAATGCATCAAATGTAATGGTGTGAGTGATCTCATACAATTATTTCCAAGGGGTGTTGAGTCCACATGCTATCAGCATAAGTGTGCAGATGCCACAAGAAACCTGAGACTATAATTTCCACATCCAATTCACATAATGGATATGGAAATAGAAGTAATTTCAGATAGTAGATATATATCCCAAGCCAATAAAAACATATATAGCTCAATTTCCTCTTCAGCACTATAACAGAAGGTAAACAGCCGTTCAGATACTGTACTGTGCTCACGTTGCTCTGGACACGTGCAGTGTTATGAGAATTGTGCAATGTGAAAGGTATCCTTTTAAACTCAAAAAAACCAAACAAAAAACAAAAAACCCCAAACAAACAAACAAACAAAAAAAAAAAACAACAACCCCCCCCTCCCAAAACTCCAGAAAACAAAACCAAAAAATCCTGGCTTTTTATGCCTATTGTGATGCTAAAGGTCATGATTTACCCAGAGAAAGGGGCACTTTGACAAAATACTTCATTTTGGGCTTGCAAACTCAGTGAGAGCCGAACACCATTTTCAACAGAAGCAGAACAGAAGCAATGAAGATTTCTTCTGACCTGTACAACCAAGAAAAGATCTTGTTAATTGAAACAAACAAGTCTCCATTAATATTTTTACTTGAGCAAAGATTGTAAAGTCTTATTTCATGAAGATAAAAAATAATGTCTCTGTTTCATTTGTTCCTGCTGAGTGCAGCTCTGGATCCCTTTAGCAGAATGGCTGGGGCTTTGTGTGTATGTATGTAAATAAATATTAACAGCTACGTGTTTTCTTTATACTGAAATGGGATAATGATGAAATTCCACATCTATGGATGGATTTTTAATGAGTTAATGAAATGAGCAGGATAAATTTAGCTTCTGTACACTCTGTAAGTGTAAAAAGGTTGAAGTTTCCTGCCTACATTTAGCTTTCTGCTGCTGTTTGTCTCTCTTGCCCAAACATCAGATTGCAAATTGCTCAGGGCAGGTATGGTGCAGGGAGGCACAAATTTTGGTCTGTCAGTATGCCCACAATGAATATAGTAATGAGAGGAGCACAAATGTTCAAAGACTTCAATACTTTTTTCAAATTAGTGAATATGGGTCATGTTCTTAGGCTCTATTTTCAAGTATTAAACAAATGTTCACAAAACCAAGAATTATTATTTTATAACCAGCTGGTGAGTTCTTAGCGAGATTTGAATAGTAACTGAACATGTAAGGACAGTTTCCTTTAGAAGATATAATAATTTTTAATCATAATGAGTGTTTCTTTTATTATATAGATTATAATAATGTATATTGCATTTGTAAAATTATAATGATTTCAACAGGACAATTCTTCTCTTTTCATGTTAATCTGTTATTACACTAGTAACTGGTTTATGCTACTGCTAACTTAAACATACATTTTACACAATAGCCCTTTAATTAGAAAACTGAAAATTTCATATGTTTGTGAGAAAATCATGACACTTGAATTTGGTCCTTCTTATCTTCCAACTTTGTGTATATATGCAGAGTAGGTGTGTGTGATACAACTATAAGTGATTAAAGATCAGAAAGCAAAGTTTGCAGGTCACTCTGAAATTGTGCAATTTGTTGTTTTCTTGTTTACTGGCACTTGGGTTTTCATGAAGATGGACAGAGGACTTTTTATTAATGTTCATTTCCTTGAAAAACAGTGGTCACAGGTGAAACTTGTAATACAAATCTGTTATTTTTGATAAAACTTTAATTCTGGGATGTTTATTTAAAATACAAAAGTCAAAAGAATAGATCCAAGATCCAGGAGAAGCTATGTCAATGATCATCCTCTTCCTCTGTAGCCATTATCTTTATGTCTCCTTCTTGATAAAAAAATTTAATAACTTCCTTAAAGTGGAACTCATTCTAAAAAAGCAAAATTCCCACTCTCCAACTGTTACGTTTCCTAAAGTCTATACCATATACATTCTAGTCCTCTTCTGGATTTGATTTTCATTGGTGGTGGATTTGGGTATTTTGATCCTTTTCTTGCTAATGTAGTGCAGGGATAAAAAGCCCTACTTAACCCTTAGGAAACTTGGGTTAGAGAAAGCAGAATATTCTCACTTTTTAACGCAGGAGAAATTTCAGATCAGTTTATCAACATATTTTTCTTTCAGATAGTCTATGTAAAAAATACTCTGATAATATTTCAGAAATTTGATTTCTGGAAATGATTAAGCCTTAAAGTCTTGAAGTTCAGATTAGATGGGATGAAAGTTTTCCATGTTCCTTGGGCTTATGGACTAGACTCAATGTTCTGTGTTCTGCAGTTTGCACTGGGGATAAGCAAGTTAAAAGATATATTTTATCAACTTGTTCTGATGCCACAAAATTTTATTCTACTTTCTGTAATTTGCACAGTTTTGAAGAGTTATTGAACATCAATCACCTAATATTTTAAAATATAGTTTGTAAATTCACATACAGAGTTTTGTTTATGTCAAGTCTTTGAAATTTAGAACCTTGCTTAAAATATTAAGTCAAGAAACAAACCAGCTTTTCCCTCATCCATCTCTGTGGACTAATGCAATAGGGATTTATGTATTTCCATCTGATTTTCATAGTTATATATTTTGGACTAAGAAGAAGCATACTTTTTATGACAACTTCATTATAAACAATGTGAACAAATAATAAGACTTTGTTCTATATCACACAAAGCTAAACTCTACTTGATCATGCTAATATAAATCACTTGTTAAAGCAACTGTATTCCAGTTTGAAATAGGTGCAACTGATTGAACACTGGTTTAGGTACATTGACTGCTTTGCAAAAATATTTTCATCCAGTCCCTGCAGAGTAATGTTCATGTCATCCTTTATGTGTGCAGTGTATGAAATGTGTACTGTTAACACTGTACCAGTGATTTTACTGAAGGGAACTTGCCATTGCTTGAAAAGCAGCTATGCTGAAGAAAGGAGCCACAATTCTTTCCTTCTCCTGTCCTTAGCTTACTACTGAGAGGCTGAGCATACAGCATTTTTGCCATTGGGAAATAAAGTCTTCCTCATTGCAGAAGTGCACTACTTGATCTTATGGGCATTTAGTATTTTATGACTTCATCTCAGCTTCTTCATTACTTATAAATCACTGACACTTCATACTTAAGCAATTAAAACAAGTAACAATTAGCTTATTACCCCCATGATCCACTGCAAAATAATTGCACCAGAGAATTCATTTAACATAGTAAAATGAAGAACATTAGAAATCATTTTGTGCAGAGCCAGCACTAGTTTGACAATAAGCTTTATGGTGGTTGAGTACCTTATGCTCTACTAAAAGCAAATAGATTTTCCATTACTGCAAGCCACTCACATAAAGCCAGCAGGGCAAATTGAGATTCTAAGTAAAGAGTAAATAATCACACTGGCAGAATGTCTCCCTGCAAGTTAAAAAGTACTAGTTTTCATCTTTCTTTCTTTTACATCTTTGAAAGCACAGAATTATTAGGTGCACTGGAAATACATTTAGGTGTACTAAGAGGATGCACTTATGCTAAGTAAGTAAAAAAAGTTTTAAAAGTAGATCAGCAGTGTCAACTGTCTGAACGTTTTTTGTGACTCAGTGATGTGCACAATTATAAATTGAAGGTCCTGAGAATGAAAAGCTGGCATTGATCAATATTTGATTTCACAAAGCCTTTTCTTATGTACTGCAAAAACATGTTCATGAAATCTTGCCATATTTCACCCAAGTTAAGACCTGAATCAAGTCCTAGTGAAGTGGTTAGTATCTTTCTCAGTGGCTTTGGTGGGTAATATCTTCTTCCTTCTTGAATACAATGCTGGCTCAATATTGTGTCATGGGAAACCATTAGCCAAGTGTCTTAGGAGACAGTGTAAACAGCCTGTAGTGGCTGTTTATTCTACTGACCTCTACATTCCCCTAAGTGTTTTTAACCCTGTCAGATATAATGCCTCTAATTTCTTCAAATATTACTACAATTGCATTTTCTGTATCCTTTCAGATACTTCACTGAAATATGTTTATAATTTCCATTTCTTTTTCTCCTATGATTTTATTTACCATTTTTCCATACCGTTGGCAGATCTGACATTTCCTGTCAAATTCCTTCTTAGAGATAATGTTTTCATAGACCTTGGGAATTGGCCATTTTAAAATCTACCATTTACTTATTCACTTCCAGGGGAGTGATACATTTGGAAGCAGAATCCTACTCAGTAGAATTTCTTGCTGTTCCTTCCCAAAAATCTGTGCATCTTGGAACTGACTGCCTTGTTAAATGATTTATTTAACATTAAGTCTGCTTGATATGGAATTTATGTTCTTACTACAAGGCATATAGGAACTGTTTCTGCCAAAATCTTCAGGGAAGTAAGACATCAGATGCCCTTTGCTTCTATTCTCATGCACTGACTTGTTTGGGACAGAGCCTGCTGCTATTTTGCTTCCAATAAAAGTGCACAAAATGATGCAGTAAGACAAGGCAAGCATGCAGTTGAGCTAATAGGAGATGAAAATGAACTGCTGCAAGAAGAATGCCAGTAGAGTTCACTGCTTTCTCTGGTGACTTCAAGGAGTCAGAGGCTGAACTGTAATTCTATTTCAGAAAAAGTACAGCAGCAGTTTAGGAGAAGGGAGATTTCCATGTGGCATGGCATCAGGTGTGGCTAGAGTTGTATCCAATGTATCCCTTCCTTCCTAAACACACAGTTCCCAAAATGTTTGAGTGTTAGTTGTCTGAAAATTTTGTTCCAAATATCTTAATTTCTTTCCGTTTATGTTGTTTTACTTCCCCCACCAGACAACTAAAACTAGTTTGAGAGGAAATTTAAATCAGTGCTCTACCCAACTGTCGTAATATATGAAGTGACAGTACCAGTGCTGAAGTAATCACAGAATTCCAAAAGCATGATTGGAATTAGTTGAGAGTTTATTGTAAAGCCTGAATTAAAGCATGCTGTGTGAAGTGTGTTTTGAAAGGTTACATTTTGAATGTTTGTATCTTGAAGAAAAACACACCAAACAATTATTCAATAAGCAAGACACTTAAATTAATTTAGTAATTATTACTGACATGAAGACAAAAGAATATAAATGCAGAAGTTGAATATTTCTGTTAGGATAATTTGTTCAGCTTTTTAGAATACATAAGGTAAGTTACTCAACAATACTAGGAAGTCAAAACCATATTTAAAGGAAGTACTGCCCTTTCCACTGCCTTTTATTGCTCTTTCTATTTGGAAGAAAGAACATTTAACCTCTGTGTTAGCAGTGATGATAATGATAAGTCGTACAGCATAACCTTTCAGAGGAAGCCTACAAAAAGCCATTTAAAAATATGACAAGTAAATAATACATAATTAGTCAAGTTTTCGGCATTTAGTGATGTAAAAAATAACGAACCTTTCAGTTTGAAGGAAGCATTAAGCAATTATTCTAGTTCTTTCTGCAATCTATTAGCTTTAGAATAACTTTTGTAAATACTTGTGCTGGTTTTGGATGGCCTGGTTTTTGGTAGCAGGCAGGCCACAGAAGTGGCTTCTGTGAGAAGCTGCTGGAAAGCTTCCACCATGTCCAGCAGAGCCAATCCCTGATGGCTCTGAAGATGGACGTGCTGCTGGCCAAAGCTGGGCTAATGAGAGAGCTTGGTAATGCCTCTGTGATAACATATTTGAGAAGAAAATCAAAACAAAGTGGGGGCAGTGTGAATTCCAGCTAGAGAAGAGGGGGAGGTGAGAACATGTGAGGGAAACAACATGGAGACACCAAGGTCAGTGGAGAAAGAGGGGGAGCAGGTGCTGCAGGGGCCAGAGCTGAGATTCCTCTGCAGGCTGTGGTGAAAACCATGGTGAAGCAGTTGTGCCCCTGCAGCCCATGGGGATCCATAGGGGATGCAGAGATCCACCCGTGGCCCTTGGGGATCCATGGGCGATGCAAAAATCCACCATGTCCTGTGGGGATCCATGGGACATGCAGAGATCCACCCATGGCCCTTCGGGATCCATGGGTGATGCAGAGATCCACTCTCAGACCATGGGGATCCATGGGGATCCATGGGTGCGGAGATCCACCCACAGCCCGTGGGGATCCATGGGGGATGCAGAGATCCACTCTCACCCCGTGGGGATCTATGGGGGATGCAAAAATTCACCCGCAGCCCTTGGGGATCCAGGGGGATGCAGAGATCCACTCTCAGACCATGGGGGTCCACGGCGGATGCAGAGATCAACCCATAGTCCCTGGGGAAGGTGCCCATGCCAGAGCAGGTGGATGCCTGGAGGAGGCTGTGACCCAGTGGGAGACCTAGTGGAGAGAGGGGCCCCTGGTTCCAGGCTGGAGCAGCCTGTCCTTGGAATACTGCACCCCATGGAAGAGTGACCAATGCCACAGCAGTTTTGTGAGAGACTCATGTTGCAGCAATTTTAGGAGGGACTCACATTGCAGCAGTTCTGGCAGGACTGCTGCTCGTGAGATTGGAGCCATGCTGGAGACGTCCATGGAGAACTGTCTCTTGCGGGAGGGACCCCATGGCATGGCAGGGGAAGGACTCCTCTCCTTGAGCAGTGGAAGAAAACCTTGGGTGACAAACTGACCAAAACTCCCATACCCTGTCCCCTGTGTTGCTGGTGGAAAGGAGGGAGGGGTTGGGGGAAGAAAGGTGTTTTTAAGGACCTATTTTACATCTCATTATTAGTAATAAATTCACTTTGTACCCCTAAACTGAGCCTGTTTTGCCCTTGGAGTGTGTTCTCCCAGTCCTTATCTCAAATCATGAACCCTTAGTTAAATTTTCCTCTCCTCTGCCCAGCTGTGGCAGGGGAGGGTGAGTGAGTGACTTCCGTGGGTGCCTTATGTTCGGCCAGTGTCAAATCATGACAGTACTATACAGGAAAGTTGCATAATTATTCCTTTTCAGACTGTCTTTATTTCTGGTATTCTTCAAAGAAATTCTTTGTGAGGATAAATTACAATATGCTATTGAAATACTTCCTGTTTTATGCAAGTGGCAATAAGTTTGTCTCCCTTCTGACAGAGCTCCCATTAGGGTGGATCTAATTTTCCCACCTCCTGAGCTGCTGTTTCCAGTTGTTTGTTCAGTGCAGGAGGCTTCCCTTGCCCATTCATCAGTCATGTCTCAGAGCACTATTCCTCAACAGGGTCTCAATGGAGCTGTATCCTTGGATAATCTCTGAATTAGCTAATCTATTTTAATTTTAGATGAAATACTGATGTTCTTTTCCCTCTGGGTGATGACAGTAATGGGAACTGGTTACCAAACAGTCTTTTTGAAACAGAAGTGTTTGGATTTTTGTTGGTTTGTTTCTGTTGTGTTTTTGTTTTGTTGTTTGGGTTCTGTAAATTAAAAATATTATAGAAACCATGAGAATAAATTTCCTATATTTCTTCTAAAACTTATCCTTCCCTGCCAGTGGGAAGACTCAATTCTGAAGAAGCACAGCCAGACCACCTTTCCTCATGAGAATGTCTCCCTGCACAACTTCAGAAAAAATAACTCCACTTTGGGTCCAGTAAAAAATAACTTCAGCTCCTTCATTTTCCCCGATCTGTCCTCCTCTCACAGATTCATGGACCTGCAAAAGTCAAATATCTTCCCTAAAGAATTAACCAGTAGTTATCTGAGTTACAGAAAATATCTAAAATGGTTTCTTTAGATTGCATTATACTTTGAACTGTGACATTTCTGCCTTCAATCACATATCAGGCTGTAATGACCAATTATACCTTTCCTCTGAAATAGTTTGGGTTTGGAGTTAATATGTGTGTACCACTGTCAGTGTATGAGTTCAAGCAGCAACATTTTTACCAAGCAACTTTTTGGAAATGTTGCTTTTGATTCTTCATTGATTAAGAGAATCTTAAAGGTTTTATCCTCATTATCCTCATTCTTTACTGCAATAAAGATTCCAGGATCATATTTATCATTTGCTTGTTTTACCATTTTCTGAATAATGTGAATGAGTGAGCAGCATCTATCAGGTGCTTGAATTAGGCATTTATTCTGAATATATATATGTAACTGCATAATATTTAATAAAATATTATTTATTACTACAGGAAGACAGGCTGGTATTTAGAACTGACAAAAGCAGTTCTAAATACCAGCCTGTCTTCCTGTAGTAATAAATAATATTTTAATAAAGGCACCAATCTGCAAGTACAAGGTGCTCATTATAAATATTTTAAATAAACATGATAATTTATTATTTGACAGTGAAATATATAAGTGGTCATACTTGATACAGATGGTATGATCAGTTAGTTATTCTACAAAATGTATATATAGAGAAGTAGGCCAATCATCTCATTTCTTCTTTTATGTGTTTTTAATAAAACTTTCTCAATCAATTCTAAAAAAAGCTTGTAAGCCAGCTGGAAAGTGTAATTGCCAAGGACTGTGCTTCATCCCATTGTCCAGGTTGTAGATAAGGACATTCAATAGTATTGGCATGAGTGTCTGAGTGACACCAATCACCAGTTGCCTTTTCTACCACTAGCAAAAGCTGACCCTTGCAGCCTGAGTGCCCAGCCAGTTTTCCATCCACTTAATCCTGTCCGTGGCTGCCAGGAGTCTCAGGGGCACTTTGGTTTCAGCAGGGCTGTGTGAACTTCACAGCAGCCACTAGACCACAGCATCTGTCGGGCTGGAGGAGTCTGGTTCCTCTCCCCTTTCTGTTCCCTGTCACCTTCAGTCCTATCCCTGCTTCCCCCAGTGATACTTTGGTGGCAGCTCATTCTAATTGCCTGTCTAAACAGAGATCACTAGGGAGGTTTGGGATGTTTTGAGGCCTCCTCAAGGAGCTATGCTCAGATCCGCAGAGGCAAAAGGATTGGAAATGATCATTCTGAGTGAAGATTCAGATCTCTGGGTGAAGACTGAATACCATCCCCTTAGGCCACTGTGTGGTATAGGCATAAAAACCCAAAGAATAAACATGAAGAAATTAATGAGACTGTTCAAACAGATATGCTGCAATTAACAGAACAGGGATTTTCCCCCTACATTTTTCAATTTCCTAAGTAATCTCCTATTTTATTCTGAAACATCAAATGTGACTAGAACTGTTATCTTTTCCAAAGAGACTACAAGGATATCTTCAATTATACCAGTATATATTACTACTGTTCCTATTCAAACTAGTTACAGAAGAATATGCATGCATTTCCAAAGTTAGAATAGTTTTTCTGTTCTTTTTACAAAGTCTGCTATGGCACTGATGTTCCTTCAACCATGCATTTTCTTTTTCCCAAGTTACATGGTTACAAATATTTAAAATACAAATGCAATACTTCAAAGTTTTTAGACCAGGCAGTACTGTAAACTCCAGGATGGGTTTTAGTCTGAGCTCTCTACTTCATGCTTCAGCAGTGTGTAGTTTAGCAAGAATCTAATAATGCATAACAATGTTATACAAAATTAATGTAATAAAACCTTGGAGCAAATTGTCCTGCCTATGTACAATTAAGAAGCAGAAGCCTTCAGAATTTTAATGCTGTTGGAAATGAGGGATTTGTAAATGGGTTGCTAGGTTTACCTAAAATTTCCTATGAGCCTCCTGATTTGTAATATGTATGTTTTAAAAATAACCAAAACCCACCAGCAACTACACATTTAACAAAACTATAACAGGAATAACTAATGTAGTAAAGGATGATAAGGCAGTTATTGAACCTGTCATAATTTCTTTCTTAGATGATTAGGGGTTTTTTTACTGGTTTATTGGTTGAGATTGCTGAAATGTGGTCTGTGTAGGTCTTTCAGTAAAGACATTCAGTGTTCAGATATTTATCATGGAGAGGCATGCACTCAGCTGAAGGGGATATTAATGGCATTTTAAAACAAATTACAAATACATTCACGGAAAGAAGCATATGTGCTTTTATATTTGCTTTATCAAATAAGCCTTCCTATGCATTCTGAATTAATGGTTATGCAGCAACTCAAGCACATCCAGTGTGTTTATGTCACATGAACATAAGGAACTAAATTCAGAGAATCCTGAAAAAAACCCAGCCCTGTAACAGTATACGTATAATAATATATTTGAAACAGTGAGCAAGGATGCCCTTTAAAATCACATTTTCTTTTGAGGATTTTCTTTCCTAATAATATTTGTAAAGAAAAGGTGAAAATTGGCAAAAAAAAAATAGATCTGTCTAATAACTCTTAATTGTCTGCTGCATCTTCTGAGATTCTGAGGTCTGTATCCTGTTACTCAAAGAAAATGATGTGTAAAATCCTTTTAAAATTCTCTTCTTTTGAGGATTCAGAGAAAGCAGAACTAACCCCCTTGCCCCTCTATGTGTTCACTTACCTGAACAACTTTTGGAGATACTAACTTTTAAAATTGACAATTAGCATCTATCCTGCCACCTTTGAACAACCTTGACTTTTAAAATTAGTGTTAGGAAGCATCATGACTACAGCGGACTGGTATTAATTTTGCTGAGTAATATTTTGCAGAAGAAAAAATGTTAGAAAAAAGCCCAAGTGGGATATAATGGGATGTCCACTTTAGGAAATAGAATGAGAAAACTCAATGACAAAACAGAATGAGAAAACTTAATCAACTTAATTATTCTACCGCAATAACTCCAGCAGGTTCTCATGTGAAAATCTGATGGTATTGTTGATATTGGGAATACTGGTGAATATCAGTGTGTTAGATATTCTTTGACTGTAAATAATGAATCGCTTAGCAACTAATGAAGTAGTTAGCAACTTCTTTTATGGGAGTAAAGGACTGCCACAGTAAAAGCCTGCCATGAAATCTCCACAGCAGAACTTCTTCCAGGAGAAGAGGTCAATAGTGAGCAACTCTGGCAAATGTTAACGTAATTTTTTCCAATAAGAAATCTTTTTTCTCTTGTATTTTTTTTCTTCTTAGAGTGATACATAAGCAAAAGTATGCTAGTAAAAGTTATATTAAGTTAATCTACATTAATGCAATTCAGCTAGAAAAAGCAAACAGAAAGCTGCCTTAGCACCTTTCTTTCAATTTTTCCATGTTCATTGTGGAATAATAGGAAATTAATAAAAATTGTTACAAATGATACTTCATAGTTTTAGCTGGTGTTTCCATTTGGAATGATTTTTGCTTGTCCGGAAAACAACCCCTTGCCCAAAAGAAAACCTAAAAAAAATAAAAAACCCCCCAGTACATAACTCCCTCAGGAGCAAATATCATTGGGCTTTCTTGCATTTAATGAGGTTTAGATGACAGGTGTCAAGAAACCCTTGCTCTCCCAGTTCAGTACAATGCTGAACTGTGCATGGAGCTTTGCAGTGCACAGCACCTTCACTTGACCAATGTAGAGTTTATGTTACTTGACTTGGGACAGAGGAAAAGGGATGTGAAAGGACAGAATTCATTTTGTTCTGATTCTCCTCCTCCTCCTCTCCACCATGTGAATACTGTGTGATAAAGAGCTTATTATCTTCAAGACTCAAGTAGAGGTTATTGTCATGACTGCATAGCATGAAAAGTAGTTCCAGCATCACAGACTTTAATATTGACAGTGTTAAGGCACTGGATACTGGCTGTACCCAGGCATATACCAAGGATTATAGCCAGAATAAAACCAAATGTGTGGATACAGCTACAAAAAAAGGAGTATTATAATTTCAGATGACTGAAATCTAACTCATTTTGTAAATCCTCTTGTAGGTGATTTGCTGGAAAGCTGTGATGCACTTTTAAATACTTTAATTCCTTATGAAGCTATGTGTTAAACCGTGAGGTGTGGAATGAAGCCAGGAAACTGGGATGGACAAAGCTCTGAGGCTATCAAGGTCATAATTTTCATAATTTCATTATATATTGATCAAGTAATTGAAGTTATAAAAGCTTCTTTTTAAACTTGCAATGTTTTGGACATAAAAATGTGAATGAGAGATTTTTACTGACTAAGTGCAAGAACTTCATGAAGCAACAAGGTATTTCAGAATTATGTTATAAAAATTTTAGTCATGTGAAAAAGCACATTATCACAGTTTAATTTGATAATGTGTATGTGGGTTTTCTCTCACTTTTAAAATACCATACTGTTTTGATAATTTCCCAGACACAACTGTATAATAATTGCATGTCTGGAATGGCTGAAAGCATGAGGCAAATACAGTCTAAGCAAGTTTTCCTAGAATAATTGTATACTGTCATGTGTGATTGGCTAAGTGTTACACAAAGTATACAAAACATAAGCAGGCAGGCATCTTTAATTAAATAAAAACACTGCTGTGCTGGTATTCTTTTTCCATGAACCTCAGGAGTGCATTTTTATGATTAGGTCCATTGTGAATATTTTCTTCTCTTAAGGACAGTCTTCGAACTTGAAGTTGTGGCCATCATGCTGTGCCCAACTCCAGAAGTACAGTCCATTCAAAGACGCTGTGCCTAAATGTGCTGTTCTGTGGCCAGAACAACTTCATCCTGTAGTGGTGCCCTGTGCATCCAAGCGCCACAGTCCATCTTCTAGAATATTCTACTGACATACATGAGGGTGTGCAGTTTCAGTCCCCAGCTGGCACATGAATGCTTTGGAATAAATCCACTTCTTTATTTCTTCCTCAGTAAAATGAGAACTGTGCTATTTACCTTCTAAGAGAATTGTGAAGACAAATTCACTGAAGGTTTTAGGCACTCAGAAAATGTAATGGAGGAGGTTGTATAAAAACCCAGGAAAAAAATCAGTGAAACCAATCTAATAGGACATACTTAACAGTAGCTTACAATGGATAAGTATCCATTGCTTCACTGCTACTGGGCAATTACATTGCCAGCAAACTAAATTAGTCCATCTGTGGGTTATGTGTCTCTAGGATATTCAGTTAATTACATTACAGTATATTTTTACTCATGTGAAGCAAAAATACCTAGTGGTTAAAAGACTGAATAATGAATTTGGAGGTGTGGCATGGGTGCAGCTCATGGCACAACATCCTCATCCATCACACTGTCTTGTCTCCCTCAGACGAAGCTCAGGAGTTAAACACCATTCTATGAACTTCATTACACACTTTGTGATTAACAGAGAGAGAGTTGGCATTGCCTCCCTGTAGATGAATGCTTTGGATTATTTTATACATATCTGCAGCCTAGCTGAGTGATCAGTGTGTGATAGAGAGCTTTATGTAGTAGGAAGAAGGGGGTTCTATATCAGCATTCTGAGGCAGAAAACCTGAAATCCTTTTAATTTGTCTTAAAATGTTAAGAAGTGGGTACTTAACAACATAGTTGCGTAACCCAAAGCTCATATTTCTAAAAATGTTTATTGTGGCTTAAATGTGCATCGGTGTAGAGGAAATTAAAACGGTCAGAAGAAAATTTCTGACAAGCTGACATTTTCAAAACAAATAAAGATTCTCCAGATATTTATAACTTTGTGTCAAGGACAATTTATACTCCATGTCATATTACAATATTTAATTTGTTTTTGTTGTCATACTGTATTAACTCTAAAAGACTTTCAATATTTCAGCAGCTGCTGCATTGCCCTAATCAGTACTGAGAAAACATTCAGTAGTGCGTATACACAATATGCCCAACATGTTCTTTGGGTCACTCCCTGCTCATCCCTAGATGAGTGTCCTGTGCACCATATTAGCTTCTGGGAAGCAGCAGAATCCACATGAATGAAACTTGGAGGCACAGAGCAGGAAACAGCAGCTTTAGTTGATGTTTCTAACTGTATCTAGTCATTTATGCCCATGGCCCTACTGACCTACTCTGTGGGATGTGGAGTTAGATATATTCAGAACATGCTGTTCTGAATGAGTAAAGGGACAAAACTTGTCCCTCTCAGAAAAAAGCAAATTGTTCCCTAAATCCCCATGAATCAGGCATGAATCACAGCCTTGCAAAGAGATCATAGCAATAATTTTGATTTTTATCTACTAAAATTCTGTATGCTCACTCCAAGAATGACACAAGAATGCTGTATTTAATTTGAAATTCTTATGGGTATTGGGAATTGGAGAAAGTATTATTGATACCTACCTTGCTTCTCATATATGTTGACATGAGAGTTACTCATTATTACAGATGCCTCAGGGTCAGATTTTGTTTAATTTATATCAGTCCTGGTCATTACAGGTTTCTTAATTATTGAGAGAGTACAATTTAAATATATCTGATTTCTGTTCTAAACTAGATCTCCTTGTGATGGCTATGAAATATCATACTTTATTGAGCAATAGAAGTGTATAGCATTCCAGGATAAGAATAGGATGGTAAACACCATAGAAAAGTTCAGATTATTGTAGTATTGCCAAGTCTTTTTGTTTGTTTGTTTCCCCTGCTAAGCGTTTTTTCAGTCCTCTAATTATCAAAATTCTGCAGTAGTACCGAAAATATAAAACCACCACTTGGATTGATAAATCGGAAATGACACACTTCAGGCCAGCGCTTTGAACCAGTACCAGAGGTTAAAACTATTAATAGTGAAGTACCTTACTGAAATTGGACGCTACTTGAAGCAAATTGATGTCATTGATTTGTAGGACAGTCTGTAGTGCTCAGCCTTTAGTGAATGTGAATGTATCTGTGTTAAGAGGGTACTGTCACCTTCATATTTTTAAAGACCAACCCAGACCATTCCCACTGTTAAATTTCAATTAAACAAATTTGGTTGGAAAAAATGTTCTATATGTCTTTTATCTACCCTGAGCTGCTGGCAAAACAAACTGGCTGTTCTGTATTTGGCATTTATTAATAATATTTTGAATACCACTGCGCTTTTTAAGCTGAGTGTGGTGGAATTCTCATGTGGGATTATTAAATGAGTCGATTTGCATTCTAATGAGAACAAATGTTTGGGATTGCATTGTTAAAATGCTAAAACGGTGTGTGTATAATTATTTTGCAGCTTAGATTTGCAGAACTCATTTCCCCAAACTCTTTTTTTTAAATAACTAAAGAGACAGAGCATACTGACGGCTGGAGGGGAGGTGATTAGGGTAATTTAAACTGTTCACAAATGACTTCACTACTGAATGAAAGCATTTCTTTGGCTTTGCTATGCTCCTTTCATTATCTTTAAGCGGCTGCAGTGTTGAGTCCCATAAGAAGCCTCACCAAGCTCTCTTTCCTTGTAAACTTTCTCATTTGTATTGATTAATCATTTTGTAATTCCATTCTAGGTTGCCTTGCTCATCTTTAAGGCATGTGCTGCTTTTTCTTTGCTTGTCTATCCTGTAACGGTTATGTTGTCTCTTCTAATACCTTAGCTTTATCACTGCAAGTCAAGCTTTAAAACATTAATCCCTTCATGCTTTAATTTCATATTCTATTATCAGAATGAATGCAAATACCGTTTCCTTTTTGCTCCTTTTTAATCATCTTCACTACAGCTTTTGCAAATGGTCCAAGAGTAAAGTAAGCTTTTTATTGCAGTCAAAGTCAAAGATTTGTTTGGTTACTCTTTTAATATATTCTTCCACAAGTATTGCCAAACAAGAATTGTTTACTGCAGGCTTCTGAGATGTTCTGCTGCATTCTATTCACCGTCCCATGCACTGCAAGGCAGTGTTGTTTAAAATACTGCTTTCCTAAGAAAAATCTGTGTTTCTCAGAGTAAATTACCATGAGATACCACTGGGAGGTTTTAACGAAGTGTTGTCTTCCCCTCCTGTCCCCTCCAAGTTGTCTTGTCACAGGCAATTGTGGTTGCGAGGTGTGGGTAGGGACTGCTCTTTAACTGCTGTGTGAACCACCAGGCAACACTGTGGCATTGTAAACTTATGTAAAATTTATAGAGACCTTAGCAGCTCCATAGTTTAGTTCAAGTTCTTCAAGCAGGTTTTAAATCCTTGAGATTGACACAAACTTTTTCAAAGATCCCATCAGAAAACTTGTACTATTTTCAGTAGGAAGAACATGTGTGGAAGTTTCTAGCTAAAAAAACCCAGTTTAGAATTTTAAGTAATTTGCAAGCCTCTATACATTTTTTTCAGATTGTTTGGGGTTTTTTCCCCAGGTCTATACCCTTCATAACTGCAAAAATTGCAGGATCCCAGTTTCTTTTAGAGCATAATCCTCAAGTAATCCAAATGAATACTCCTTTTTTGCTTTAGCAGTATCATCATTTGCCAAAAAAAACCCAACAAGACAAACCAAAAATCAAAAAACTCCCAATCTCATTCTCTTCAATTTTGCTAGGGGAAGAGGCTGCATCATGGGAGACAATTCTAAGTGTTACATCAATTGCCTATTACCCGTTGGGAAGGACAGAAACATTCCTTTTCCTTCTCACTTGGTATTCTATTGTTTCTTGTGTAAAAAGCAGTCCTTTGAGTTAGAATAATTATGTTGTATCAGACATTTTTCTTTCAAAACTTAGTTGTGTTTCCAATTCTCTCTCCAACAAGCTTGCAATCAGTAATTGTGTGCAGGCTGAATAAAAGATTTGTTGGAACTGTGGAACCTTTGCTTTTATTGACTTATCTCTATAAAAGCAGAAGTTTCTCTTGCTTCTTGAGACTCGAGAATATCTCCCACATACTGTCTCCTGTGGTGCATGATCTGTTTTTCTATGCATGTGAAAACAGACGCAAAGTTTAGGTATGTTAGTTCTCCTTTCTAACAACATCTCCACCAAAGCAGAGCTGTTGCTGCAGAAGGCTGGTTTCTTTCAGCACCAATAATAAATTCCTGAAGGAAATGAAAGGAAAATAACAAACATGCCATCTCATGCAACTTCATGGAGACTGCAGTCCTCAGAAACACTTAGTTTTCCCCCTCCACATCTTGCTTACTGTATTTGGCCACCCACATTTTACATGATTCATGCCAAAACTTCATCTTGAAGTTCACAGCCTTTCTGTTTACAGAAAGAGACTCTCTATTTCTATGAAATTAATGAGAAAAATTATGAATGTGTCTGCTAAATTATGGAAGAACTAAATCAATTTTGTATGTTCTTATGGTAACAGGATAAAGCCATTAATCATTATTAAATCACGATGCTCATCAACACACATTTACAGTTTAATTAAGAACTGTGCTCTCTAAACCTGCCAATTAATTATCAGAAGCACAAAAACCTCTCCACCTACAATCTGTTAAATCACTGGTTACCATGACCTTTTATTCTTTTGATACCTTTGCAGCATCTTTTAAAATATGCTGCAGCTTTCCTTGGAGGCTTTACTGTTTAGGTATACAGCAAAAGTTACCAAACTTCAGAATCTGGTGGTTTGTATTATTTTTTAGAAGTTAGGTTGATTCTAGATCCCTGGAGTTTTTGGCTGGACCTAGAGAAGCGTAAACCTCAGCTTTCCTAGCACAGTGTTGCACTGTATTTATTCCAGGAGTCTCCGCTTTAATTAGGGCCATTCAGAAATTAGTGTTCTTTTATCTGTTTTTCCATTTTGTACTCAGCAAAGCAGGAATTGGCTGTCTACATGCTAAATTTTAGCTTTTTTTTACCACAGTGTAATTTAGAAAAGGTCTGGTATGGCTGTGATTCAGGTCAGTGAGTGCCTGCAGTGAGTCAGTGAGGGCCAACACGCAGCCCTGCTTGAGGCAGCACATGGCTCCAGAATGATGTGTGAGCTGGGCGAGAGGCAGAAAAAAATCATTTATATTGAAATTTTTGCAAATGTTATGCCTGGCACTAAGTTGGCATTTATGGAACATTTGAGAGTCTAACACGTTCAACAGCAGCTGTTTGACGTCTCCTTCTAGAAGATTCCTCCTGAAACTGTGGCAGCTTGGATCACACCTGCTGCCTGAGGGAGCTCACATAACCGCAGCTAGCCCGGTCAGAAAAGACCTTTGGGATCACTGTTTTCCACGTAATGTTTACATTGCTAGCGTTTAACGTCCCATTTGACATTAATCAGTATCAAACAGTACTCACTAATGTGCCACTGAATGCTGCTACAGGCCTGGGAAATGCGTGTGGTAGAGCAGAGTGCAGGACAGGGGAGCAAAGCTGAGGGGTGGCTGCCATTGCAGAAGGGCTGCTGGGGACACCACGGGCTCACAGAGGCCGAAGAGAGCGGGCAGAGAGCGGCTGAGAAGTGTGTCCATGGCGAGCTGTGCTGGGCAGGGGCTGTGAGGGCCGGGGCATTGCAGGGCGGGTGCGCGGCTGAGCTCGGTGCTGGCCCTCACCGGAGCCCTGGTGCTAAAGGAGCAGCCGCTGGGAGCACTGTGAGGGCTGAGCTCGGTGCTGGTCCTCGCCGGAGCCCTGGTGCTAAAGGAGCAGCCGCTGGGAGCACTGTGAGGGCTGAGCTCGGTGCTGGCCCTCACCGGAGCCCTGGTGCCGAGGGAGCAGCCGCTGGGAGCACTGTGTGGGCTGAGCTTCTGCAAAGATGCTGCAGTCTAAGAACGAGCGCTTTAAAAAGCTGTTTTCGGTGATGTGCTTAGTGACCCTGCTGAGGGACTGTTGGGTGCAGAGCTGGCAAAGCTGAAAACTACCACTAGTAAATACAGACTGGGTTTTGCACAGTGCTGTGGTCAGGTCTGTGCTCCTTGCCTGCATGGTTTCTTGTGCAGATGTGCTCTGGGGGTGCAAGCTGGACAATTCTGCCTCTTCCAGCCGATAGTCACGGGAAGCAATACCGGTGGAGGAGGAGGCTGCCCGCTGCTATTTCTGTGTTAGAAGGGAGTTCAGGGAATTGTCTCACTCTGTGTGTATATTTTATATAGGTAGCCCTTAGTGCTGGCAATAACAGGAATATCACTTCTCCTTTAAAGTTGGCCATGCAGAAACGCTTTGGGATATGGCCCGTATATAGACTAATGCCTCTGGAGACACTTGTGTCTGTAGGATTTTTCATGGTGTCATGTTGTAAGTTTTGATACAGTATTATCAATACTTGTATTATTAAGGAAAAAAAAAAAAGCTTTTTCCTCGAATTTTCGTATTTATGAAACAAACCACAGGTATGTTTAAAAAGGAATAAAAAAAATTCCACCAAAACTCACCTTGAAAACCAAACATTTAGTTTGCTGTAGGGTACTGTTTGCACTATTCATAAATAGTACTTTCAAAGAGAATCCTTTCCTGTCCTGATTTTTCAGAACTATCAAGTTTCTAGGAGACATCAGGATTTTTTATAGTACAATTTACAGAATGGTGTTTCCTTTTTATTTCCAAGTCTTTCACATATGGACTTCTAACTTCTGCTAGAACAATAACTGAATGAAGAAAGAATGACATGTGTAGTTTTGCTTATTTGGGTTTGTTTTCTAACAACATAACAATGGCTTTTCCACCTCAGTCTTGATGTCCATACGGTGAGGTTTCCAGGATTGTGAGCTTGACAATGAATACTGATACACAGAAAAACGTACATGTGACTCCTTAATTTTTAAATTAAGGCTAGGGAGAGTGATACAAAGCTGTAAATTTGACAAGAGGCTGAAAATAAGTCAAATCATGCAGGTATCTATATAGTGTATAACCAACCATAAGAGGTTAATAACATTGAAGATTTTGTCACTAGATGCAAAGGTAGAGAGATGTATGGCTGGTTTTAATTTTAATCTTACTAACATGCTGGAAAAACATTGTAGGAACCTGCTCAGCATATTAACCACTTGCAATTACATCTATTTGCATATTTCCATGTAGATGCATTTTAATTTCTGGGTGTGTACACCAGGACACACACATTATATTTTCCTTTACTCAGGAATATGAAGCCTATTAGACAATTCAGAAGGATCATATCCTGTTTATATAAAACCAAATAGCTCACTAGATGCTGGATTTGACATTATTCACTGGAAAAAACCTAAATAGTTTCTCTGTATCCTTACACCCATTATGTTCTCCCATCCATTATGTCTCTTGTACTTGGCTGCCTGTAATTTCCTCTCTTGCTCCATGCTGCTGTTTCCCTAAGAATTGGGAATGGAGGAGAAAAAAAGAAAAATAAAAGGTGTAAGGAGAAAGTTAGTATGGTAATAGCCTGGAAAAGAAAGACAAGGTTTCCATAGCTGACATTCTAAAATTACCATAAACACCGTAAAACATAGAGATGCCAAGCAAAATGCTAAAAAGAATTTTTGAGTTTGGGAATTGAACATACCTAATGGTCCTCAGTTACCCACAACTTCAGGGCCTTTGCGTGCTTTTAGTCATGCCGTGTTCCAGGGCAAAAGCTGCAATTTGAATTGTACTGCACTTGTGGGGTACTGGATCTGATTTAGGACACCCCTGAATCTGAAGGGCAGTTGGCAGCTAATCTGCCTCGTGTTTGGCATATTAGAAGTTTTGCATGTAGTTGACTTATTCCCCTTCTGGAGGACTATACTTTAGGAGTAAAAATAAAGGTGATGATGTGTTAGCATGCACTGCAAATACTAATGATATTAATAGCTTTAAAAGTGCTCTTGATCTTCCTGAAGAACAGTTCAAGTTTATCTTCTCCACTATCATTAAATTGTAGATTACATGAGCTGGATATTGAAGTTAAATTAGAAAATATGCTCTGACAGTATCCAGATCCCTAGAATTATGATATTTCATGGCCAATTTAAAGTCAGTGATACAAGGATTACTTCATAAAAATATTAAGCTTTGCTCCAGCATCCTAGATGAAAGCACATTTTTCCAGTTTCAAGTAATAATTTATGCATGACAGTAAGTAACTCGTAGTCAGGTTTTGGTGGTGTTTTCGTTTTTTGGGGTTTTTTTTCACAATTCATGTGACTGAAGTGAATGTAAGGAAGCAAATCAAATCTTTTGAGTTTTGAACAGTAGTGCTAAGACCACCCCAAGAACTGCTTTCCTAGCATGGAGACTGCTGAGAACTCAAGTCATGTTTCAAGACTGGACTGTGCTTCTGCACCTGGAAGTCTGCCAGGATATAAAAAATAATGCTTATCTGTAAAACAACCTTAAATCTTTCTTTTTGGTGCTTCAAAAAAATGCCAAAGCAATCTTTATATGTCATGACAATATTCAGTGACAAAGTCCATGTTCATGTTAGGAGGCAGTGCAGGCTAAAGAATAAATGTGCAAAGTGAAAGAGATGGTGTCTCGGACATGGCATTTGCACTAAAATTTTTTTTTACAGGGATTATATTCTGTGCTAATTCTAGGCTGGTTTTCCAAATGGAACACTCATTCTGGATGGGAATGATTTATGTGTAAATCTGGCACACTTTCTAGCTTCCTTTCAGGTGAAAGGTGTTTTGTTTGTGCACTCTGTCTCCTGATTGTATTTTGGTTCATATGATGCACCAGATTTAATTGTGAAATTAGCATTAAAAACAAACCAAACAACACTCCTGACCCAAAACAGAGTCCTACTGTAGGCACACTCAGAGGTGATTATCCAATGCCAGTATGGAAAATCTGCGTATGTCGCCCACTCCAAGTGCCTTTCATTATGAGGGACTGGGTTCATTACATTTGTACCCAAAAAAGTATAAACAGGTTTGTTTGGGATGGGAAGGGCTCACTTTTGTTTGTTTGATTATGCACATGCAATCAAAACACTAAGCTTATAGAGAAAGGGCCCAGTGTTACATTAAAGGGAAATAAATCCCGTAAATCTCAGTATAGTTTTCCAGCCACCTGCAGCGAGTGTGTGAATCTGAACACTGGCAGGTTCAGAGGGATATTGCTCAGAAGAAACTAAACCTGTCAGAGTAGATAGAATGCCCCAGATCTACCACAGATGTAATGAGACAAGCTGATCTAAAATTCAGATCTGTCAGTAAGTATAAGGTAGCATTTTTTTATTCACCAACTATAAAATGTATAGATATCACTATTAATTTAATCTTGGCATAGAAGATGAGCACAAAACTATTAAACAAATATTAGTGATATTTGTTATCCTGATAAACTGACGCTTACAAGAAGCAAAGAGAAATGTTGAACTTTCAATGCCCATGTTGTTAAGAGGAAGTGAGAAAAAAATTATAAGGAAAATCCATAGTAACTTTGACATTGTTTTTCAAACTATAGCTGGTATAACTATCTCAGGCATCTTGTGGAAAGTGTGAGTATGCTGAAGGTCTCATGAGCACCCATCAGAAATGGAATAATTCCTGTCATTTTAACTCCTCAATCCTGGCTGCAAAAATGTGGAGGTATCTTTTGGGTCATGATGATTCTTTCTTTCCTTCCACTTCTTTGAAGGAAAAGTGACATTTTCTCAGTTCAGAATGCCCCTGTTGCTGGCATGAAACGTCTGCATCTCTGAGTGACAGAACTTCCAATCCAGTTTCTAATTCTTGATTTTCATGTTATTCCTAAAGTTACAATGAATCAAAGCAAAAAATAACAGGCTCTTAAAGTAAAACATATGTAATTGTATTAGATTTTACAGTATAAAATATGACTTTATATATTTTTTTATGATAGTATGATACATGGGACTGCAGAAATAAGCCTTGGTTTAAAGTTATGAATACAGGGAGTACCATACAATAAGTTAGAATTTGTTCTATGATAAATAGCATAGGGCAATAGGAGTTTTTGTAGCAGGTTTTGCCTTCTAAGTTATCTGAAGTTGTTGGGTGATATTAATATGTATCATGTCTTCACTCTTGTGTGCTCTCCTGAAAGTATTGTAAGCTTGATAATTGTGACCTTTTTTTTTAACAGTCTATGGAATTAAACCCTCACCTTTCTTTAGCCTTAAGGAATTTCTGCCTGAGCTCAGTGTACACAAATAACTTCATGACTGAGTTAGCAGACAGCACAGCATGATGTCATGCATCCTTCTACAGTCACAAAAGAAACACACATTATGTGAAAAGATTAGTATATTGCTATTATATTCAAAGCCTAAAAGTCAAATTGCAGGATTACTATTACTGATGTGGATTTAATTGTTACAGAAGATAGAAACTATGGGTGCTACTACACAGAAGGAGTCTCCATAATGTAGTTAAAATTGTTCTGCACCACACATGTCCTATTTTGTATCTTTTTTCTGATGATGTGCTCACCTTTTCCTTTCTCATCTGGGTCCTTAGCTATTGGCTTCAGTGTGGAGTGCTCATGGCAGGGGATGGGTTGACAAGTTTCAGCATTTTGGGTCTTTTACTGGGAGGAAAATTATCATACTTCTGAATTTCTCAAAATTTATAATTTACATCCTTCTTCTAATCTTAGCTGGCACTTAAATAGAAAGGGACAATTATCAGAACTTCCGAAAAATAAAGATTTACCAAGCTG
This sequence comes from Rhabdornis inornatus, assembly GCA_013397075.1. Classification (NCBI taxonomy): domain Eukaryota; kingdom Metazoa; phylum Chordata; class Aves; order Passeriformes; family Rhabdornithidae; genus Rhabdornis; species Rhabdornis inornatus. The sequence continues at coordinate 206,124 of VWZS01006277.1, read as the reverse complement.
GTAAAATATTAGCCTTTAATTTTTATCCCGTTGGTCATAAGAAGAAATAAATGGAGGAAAGAATGAGACAAATTACAGACTTTGTTGTGTTTTGGGTTTTTTGTTTCTTTTTCTCCTAAGGCCTAAATTTCATTATTGTTAGTTCTGAACACCATATTTTTCTGAATATGCATCACATTCATTTTGGATTATTTAATTTTACTTCTTTCCAGATGAACTAGCTTTATTAAATGCTTGCCACGGATGAGTAAACAAAGTTCGTGTAGACTATAAATATCTATGGTTAGTCTTATACAGGATTTTGTAACCTAAGGTTTAACAGTTGTGTATAATGTTTTCATCTGAGCTGGGGAAGACTCTGTGGGGAAGGCAGCAGGCTGGGGTGGAGGGAGGGAATGGCTTAAAATCCATTAGTGAAACACAACCAGAATACCAGCTCCTCCAAATAAAAAAACATTATAGTCATACCCTGGTAGAGGCCACATCTGAGGATGAACTTCCAAGAATGTCTAGAAAATATGCTGTAGTGTTAATTGTGAGAGATTGAATTCTTCCTTTCTTCTCAAGTGCCAGGTTTTTAGGGTGATTTCCAGGCTTTTACAGATTATATTTCAAGAGTTTTATATTCATTGAATACTGCTTTATTAATACTTTGAAATAAGAAATCACTAAGTTAAACACCAACAAAGAGGTTGGGGTTTGTTTCTGCAATTAAATATGCCTGAAGTTCATACTTAATCAGTTGTAGTCATGAGTATTAAACAGTCTGAAAGCTTTTCAATTTGATTTAAAAGATTGGTGTTGATTATTTCATTTTGAGATGTTTTTATCTGGGATTTTTATGTAGATATTGGGATGAATGCCACAAATATTACAGCAGCTGTATTGATCACTTTGTTTTGATTTATGTATTGGTGATTTTTTAATCTGAGATTCAAACATGCATTTTAAAGCTCTAATTAACATTTGTGTTCTGACAAAATGGAAGTGGCTCTTCCATTAAGCGGATATAATCTCAACTGTGTAATGGGAAGACTTGCAAGCTGAGTATGATGCAAGGCTTAGGCTTCTTAAAATTTGTTTAAGATTTAATTACGATGTTCCCCAGGGGAACTGCATATGTAACACCTCTGTTTTTGTAATATACTTCAAGGGTATAGCTAAAAGATAAGCCACTTTTGTTTTTAAATAGATAAATTAGAGACTGTCTAAAAATACAGTTATTAAATGAACTCTATGCCTTTAACCCAGCATTAGATGAAGTCTTTGTCACTTAGTACTCAGCACTGGCTGGTGCTAAACAAAGACATCCTTTCCTTAAAAAACAACCCCCCAAGACCAACAATGCCATCCTTTTTGGGGATAGTGGGGGAGCAGGAAAATGACATCTATATCATAATCTGAGACAAAGTAATCCATTACCAGGCATCATCTGTAATTTTGGATGAGGTTAAAACTGTAGTCTCATTTAGGAATGAAGTGCTAGGAGTACAAAATTGTTTTCAGTAACAATGAAATGCAAGTGAGTGTCAAACTTTTGGGTTGGGTTGGGTTTTTTTAAAATACTCATTGGAAAAATGTGATGGGAAACAAAACCATGACCTGGCTCAAGAGAATTCTTTGGATTCCTCGCTCCAAGGCAGGTGAGTGGATCAAGGGCAGTACCGCCACTGTGCTGCATTTTGAATGCTACTAAGTAACTTTTACTGCGTACCTGAAAATGTTCCTCGTGGCATTTTGCAGTTGAGCAAAAGGGAATGCAAAAAGCCTCTGCTAAATCGGGGAGGACTGTCAGACAATGAAAATGCTCTTAAAGAAATCTAATATCCTTGTATAGTGGAAACTGTGAGGCAGGATAGAAGTGTAAAATATATATTCATAAATGGACTGAAACATCCACATTCTGAATTATGATAGGAAAGTTAGTAGCCAAACTCCTGTTTGGCACAGTGCAGTGTTCAAGCATGTAAATGATAGCAGCTCCTTTTGGCCTATTGGACCATTTTGTGTTCAGAAAAAACCACCTCATGTCAAGAGGGTGACGTGGATAAACAAGAATGAGCCAGTGCCAGAAAGTTATTTCTGCCATGACAGTAAGGGCAGATGGAGAATACATGGCATTTAGCTCAGAAAAGTATATAATTGCACCAGATCACTATCCATCAGCAAGTTCTGATATTTTTTGCCAGGTACCATAAACTAGGATATTCTTATACATGAGACTAGAAGCAGTTTTTTCACCCCTTCATAAATATATCCCTCATTTGCATTATCATCTAGTTCTCTAAATGTCATTTTTTAAATATGAATTTATTAAATGTCAGTTGAGCAGAGTAATTTGAATAGTTATTTTCCCTACTATTATTCTGTTGCCACTATCCTATTATTAAGGATATTTTAACTGCTGATTGCTTACATTACTGATTGGAACCTTTGTTTGTTGTTAAAAACAAGCTGGAGATTTTTAATGTGGCCTGATTTTTCTTTTTCTCCATTAGAAGCCAGTTCAGACAATGGAATCTAACTGCAAAATCACAGTGCAAATTCCACTTTGTTGAGAGGCATTTTTGTCTTATGCTGAAGATAATTCCCACCTTCTTTCTACCTCAATCTGGATTTTTATTTTCTTTTCATTTCTCTTCATTTTGTCTCATCAGAAGATTTCCAGAAAAGATTCAGTTAATTGCAGCTACAATTGTCACTATGAAATTATCAATCTTCTGCAAAATCTTATTCTCTAATTAATATTGTAGCATATGCACATTAATCAGTGTGCTACTTCTGCTCTCTAATGAGACAGAGGCTTGCAATGCTTTTTAAGAAATAATAATAAACTGACTGCTGTGCAGGACATTATCAGGCTGTAAGTGAGGTTCTGCTAGCTTTTATAATCATCCCCATCCTTCAACTCTTACATCGTCAGTATTTTTACTCATCATACCTTTAAAGTCAGACACTGGGGATTCAATATGTATTTGAAATTTGGAAGCTATTCACCTTCAACTAAATGAGAAAGTAAATATGACTAGAAAATAACTTATTTCTAACTTTTGTTTGAAAAAAATATAGCAATAAAGCAGGAGACTGTAAATTCCATATGAATGTGTGATTCCCAATGTTCTGCTTGCAGTGACATCTAGTGGTACAGGTTCTCTGGACTGAGTGGAGAACACAGTACAAACAGGAAAATGTGATAAAAAATAGCACATAAAAATTAATTAATTAACTCTCTGATTATAGGAACTAGTATTGACCTTAGAGCCATGCACTACTTTAAAACAGGTGTGTCTTGAAAGTCCTTTGTAAAAGAGCATTGGTGTGATGTGTTTTTCATAAAAGCCATGCTCTTATTTTTACCCATCATCTTTCTCATCACTAAACAAGCCATAAGACAGCAGAAGCACTGCTCGTGAATTGAGGTGGAAGCTGTGCTATTTTTGAAAAGTAACAGTTTAGACAAGTAGGTATAAGTACCTCTCATATGGGCAAAGGGAATTAAACTGAAACAAAAAAAATTGCTTTCCTATCCCTTCCCACACCAAGATGCTCTGATGCTGCATTCAAGTCTGAATTGTAGATGCCTTGCTTTGAAACAGGAAAAGTACTTATGTAGGGATTGCAGTAGCTTAGTCCCATCCAACTAAAGGCCACAGGTCATACCTATGATAGGTTGCCCAGTATTTTTAGAAACTATGTTATGTGATGATCAGGTTTAGGAAATCAGGATGATTTCTATTTCATTTGGCTTGAGTTTTTGGTGGAGATCTGATCAGCAGCAGAGAGTCAAGAAAGTGCCACATATTGATGAGTTTCCCCCAGACTTAGCCAGGCAAACAGCTTCTGTTAAATGAAACAGCCAACTTTCTAGATGGATTTTCTGTATTCCTTTGAACGATCATTTTTCCCTTCCCCCTCTCCTCCCACACATTTTTTTTATTATGCTGAAACCTGATACATATTTCTCTATGGTGTTTAGAGAAGTAGGAGCCCACATTCCAAATAATATTTTCTTTTCAATTGCATCAAAAAACCTACAATGACTTTCCAGAAAACTAAGTATATGCTTAGATTTTTTTCCCCAAATTAATCACTATTGAATGGGTTTGCTTCTCTCAAACCTTGCTTTTTCTAAATAAAACCAGTGTGGATGAAGAGTAAATACTCCTTATGAACAGTTTTACTGATTATCCAAGAGAATTTTTTCAACTATCCAAAGTGCCTGGAATAACCTAGGATTTGTTTAACCAGTCACTGCTTGTTAGAATTGCATCTGTATATCCTTCTACTGAAATACCGTTAATGTTTAGTGGAACGATATTAGCGAAAGACAGGACATTGAACTCCACATTTGACAGAAGCATTATTGGGAATTCTGAAACAAAAATTTAATTTATAAAAACCTAAACCAAATATGTGTTACCTCTTAACCTCTTTACCTGCAGAAAGATATAGGCAATTTTGAAATGAATCTGTAGATTAAAAAGAGAAATTTCTCTAAAACTCTTTCATTTAGGTGTACAACTACATTTTCTGTTTCTGAGACTTAAGCATTTCCCCCCTCACTTCTGTTCAATGTGTTCAATGTTGTCTTTCTTCTGACACAGCTCTTTTGAAGGATTTGAAATTCTGAAGGATTTTGCTAAGCATAAATGGTTGGAGACATACAAACGTAAGTGTCACCTTGTGGGTTTGTCTTTTTTCTGTGGTGGTGGGAATAGCAAGGAAAGACCTGAGGAATATATGTGAATTTATATCCTTTATTCTGGGAGAAACATTGGTATACTTCACCCTGCACTGAGGTATTTGGAACTGATCTTAGTGAAAATAGAGATTTAATCTTTAGAAGAAGTGCTTGTACACTGCCTATCAAAAAGTAAATATGTATGTGCTTAGGAAAGATTGTGAAAGAATTCCTTCTTCCCATTTTCTAATTTCAGATTTCTCTTTCAGAATTGGCCATTTTGCTCTTTCTGTGGATGCCTGTAAGTGATACTCAGTTTGAGCTTTATGCTGGGTGCTGCTGAGCTTCATTAATGATTGAGTTCATGATTGACCTCTCACTATAACAAGGAAGGGAAAATAGTTTTCTTAAGCAGTGAAAAGAAGCAGCACTTCTTGTAAATGTAAAAGTTATTTATAAATCTCTATACATTATATGACTTGTTCTTGGTGCTCAAGACTTTTCCACACACTGCCAAATGAGAGTTAAGGAGAGTGTGTAAACTGGTCCCCAAACTCACAGAAATTGAGTATTGGTCAAGACTCATTAATAGGTATTGCTAAGGTTTGTTTCTATGGAGCTGTGCTCTGATAAACAAGCTTGGCTCAGGTTTTCCTGAAAGAAACCCTGTACATCTTAAAAACTGTAGTCTGTTGAGCTTTGACTTATCCATTCTATCCACATTTACAGCTGGACTCCAGCAGATACAAAGATCTCCCAGCCACTCAATAGAGCCACCAAACACTATTTCTTCTCACTGGACTCCTTTGCAAAGCATGGAAGAAAGAGAAGGGGAGAAAAACCCCTTACTTGATGTGCCAGAAAAGTAAAGTAAAAGAGGTGGGGAAGAAGCAATGCAGTTCTGGTAACTGAAATCTATGGGAATTGCATGTTTGGTTCCAGGAGCACAGCTGTGCCTTAGGAGTTTGGGTTACTAGGAACTCATTAAAGTAATATACAAATATTGACTGCTACTGAGGGCAACAGCTGTGAAGTCACACTTGGAAATTCAATAAAAGCAGCTTTGTGCTCTAAGGCTTATGCAATAAGTATCATGGAAAAAGGCATTTGAACCAAAGTATAGTTTTTGATGCTTTTGATATTTAAACAGCTCTGTATATGTTTTATCAGTTGCAGTGATAATTAGAAGAAATAGTGCTCACAACTCTGTTTTTGGAAAGCATCAAGGTACAACACAGGAAATTTTCAGTTCTAAGTTCACATATTTCTGCTAATAATTGCAATGAGTTGTAATTAATAGTAGAACTGGGAGTGGTAGGAGAGAATCTGTGGATCTGTGGATAGAAATTGCATTTTGTCATTTTTCAGACTGTATGAAATTCACTTCAACAGTGCAAAATCCCTAATGCTACTTGATACTAGTTCACATCTGTACCTATGGCCCACATGGCTGTGCAAATTTCAATTAAATACTTTCTCAGGTAGACACTATCAAGCCTACTGATTTACTTTGTTCTGTGTTCTTCAGCTACCTTACCTCCAAGGTCTCATTCTGTGTTTCAGTGTCAAAATGTTTACTTCCTTTAGAAAACTGTAAAGTGCTTGCATGTCTTTCAATTGTGCCCTGAACAGAACAGCAGCAGGAAAATCAGCGGGAAAATAGGGAGTCATTCTGTCCAACACTTCAAGAACCACTACTGAACTATTTATCTTCCTTTGTTCAGTGATATAGAAATAAGTGATATCAAAAGTAAAATGTAATATATTTGCACATTCAGGAATCTGCAGAATTTTTTTTCATTGTAATTTTATAATGTATTTGGATCAAACTCTGCTTTGGTAACACTTGTGCAAATCTACCAAAATTAACTAATTGCATTATGTTGTTTGCTTTCACATATGTTTTACATCTTGACAACAGCTGATACTGTTGTAAAAAGTGTTAAGGTTTACCTTTGAACTGTGAAGTGATTAGCACAGTGAATTTGAGTGTTTCATGCTCCATCATTTGCTAATTGCAAAAGCCTATCATCAAAATTGCTGGGTCAAAATTAAAAGTTAATAGTAAACACATTTGAAAATAACTTTCTGGATGAACAGCTTTAAGAAGACAGACTGAGTTATGAAAGATAATGAGGCTTTATCATTTTCTTTTAAAAAACAATACAACACCCCAAAACCCCAAGACATTTCATTCCTGATCATAAGTTAATCCATACGACATTTTTTCAGTATTATAAACTTACATAAATTAGAATATATTTCAATATAGATGATAGAGCATGAATTTTAAATACTTTAAAGCATAAGTTCTCAGAAAAGATCTCATGATTTAAACAAGCTTCAATAGACAAGTGCAAATCAAGGTTGGAATGAAAGATTTTGGTATTCTAGTGTCTAGCTACGTATCATTGCTTTGTTAAGTCGTTGGAGTGTTTTCGTTTGGCTCCTGAAATCAGCTGGCAGTGCAAACTTCCCTAACTATCCGACATGAGCATTCATGGGTCTGCCTCTCATGGTGCCTTTCCTGATCAAAAGAGAGTGTGAAGCTACATATGCTCATCTCAAATAAACAGTTCTGATCTATTCACAAATCACAATAGATGTGCGTCTAGAGAGAAGTATAGAATTTCATTGGTATACCCACCTGCCTTTATGTGTTGATGTCAGTTGTTACATTTTTCTCATTGTTTTTCCTTTGCTTTTTTCTTTTTGATAAAAAAGTAACAAGTTTTCTCTTAAAGAAAAGGGAAAAGCGTTCAAAAAACAGATGCTAGCTGCTTCCAAGGCACTTTGAAAACCTATCAACCTATAAATGTTCTTTCAGCTAGGTTGTGATCTGTTTACTGAAGTCTTTAAAGTTTTTCCTTTACTTTTTCTGACCTGTCTGTAGTCCTAAAAATCCAAGAAGGTACCATATAATAATGAAACATGAGGGTCAAGAAAGAAGAACATCAAAAAAATATCAATATATATGATGATATCAAAATATCATCAGTCAAAAGCAATAAACTGATCTTTTACTTTCATATCTAGACAAAAGTGATAAATATTTAAAATAAATTAAAGAATACACCGGAGTTTAACTGCATATTTTCCTGGACAACTTGCCAAAGCAAACAGTTTGCAGTATTTTCTGAAATAATGTGTCTTAATACAAATGGTCCATGGGGCTGGGTCTATGGTTTTGCTGTTCATGGGGAAGTACTGTGATATTCATAAAATAAATCCTCCTCAAGTATACAGTGATACAAAAAAGGCAGCGTTTTACTTGGCAAATCCCCTGTGCTTAGTTAAAAGATCAAGTATTTTCTGAGGCACTCCAGTAAGAACTAGGCTGTCTCCAGATGTTTTGGTACAGTGAATGCTGAGGCTCAAATTCACTTTTAATGAACCCTATTTTAATGTCAGTCTCTCCTGTCTACTTAAATGACAAAGAGCTCATCTGACTTTGTAATGAATTGCACAACTGTATCATTTATTGAGCCACTGTCTTAGTGTTGTGCTGGTCCATGATAACGTGGGTTGGCAGTCTTAAGTAGATTGCATTGAAGGTTTATTTCCAAAGCTCCGGAACTTGAAGAAATGACATCCAATGCAGCAGGAGCTGAAATTTCTACTGAGGAGAACTATAGGTTGGAGATGGGTTAAAAGGGCTAAAAAATTATAAAGTTGGGGATGGCTATACATGAGGAAATATCCAGCTGAAAATCTAATCATAAACTGACCAGGCAGTATCTGCTTCAGACAGTAACCAAGTCTGATGTGCTTGACGGGAGTGTGTAAAAGACCAGTATAGGTGATCAGGCAGATATCTAAATCAATTGGCTTTTTAATAAAGGCATATGAAAATTCAAGAAATTTGGTACTATTAGTTTTGGTACATAAGAAGCCTAAGATATATATATATATGGAATAAAGTAGCAGTAAAGGATACAAGATGTACTGAGATGCATATAAAAAATTAAATCCTGTCAGTACATTGTCTACAATATTTGCTATGTAAGACAAAGAGAGAGCTTGCGAGACAGTCATGAAAAGATGGATGTATAGAGTGAGGACTGACAAATTATAAAATGAGGCAGAATCTACCTTGTACTTTCAAAGGAAGTGCCAAGCTAGAAATCAATACCATTGTATATTTTGGAAGTAAGGAGGTATAGGGGCAGGCTAATCAGTGCTCAATGTTTATGAAAGACTGGAAGGAAGAAGTATAAAGTTTTGCCTCTAGGCTCATGCTCAGGAGTGAAGCAGATACTGGAAGAAAATGCTAATTCAGGAACCTCTCTGAGATGAACAGCTAGTGAGTTGTGCTTTTTCATCTGGCTCTGTTAATTATGGAAGATGTAAACCCCAAACTTTATACTTTGTTCTTGTGGCATTTCTCGTGATCACTAGCTCACCTGTTTCAGATGTTATAAGTAGTTATGTTCCCAGCTGTGAAGGAGCCCCTTCTTACAGACTTAGACATTTACTTTCTGTGTTTGATTCTGTTTCTTGTAGGTGAAGTGTTGTTCCGCATCTGTCTGGACACAGGACTCTGATTTCTCACCCTAGTACTCTCTATTATTCAAAATAAATTAACAGTAATGTAGGAAACTTATGAAAATTAGTTTCATTTTATTCTAGTAGAATATGAAACAGTGGCAATCATGAAAGGAGATAAAGTGTTTGTCCCATTTGGCGTTTCTGTTGAAAGCTGCATTGAAATGTCCTGAGTGAGCATTTGGACCAACGTTTCCACTTATAGGTATCACCAGGCATTTAAAAATTGTATTTTCTCTCTTCAGTCCCACAAGACCTGACTAATACCAGATTTACCTTTCTTTACTCCATGTGTACACTATGTTGTACAGGCAGTGGGAGCTCTGCTGGCAGTGGGTGTTTAAAGCCCTGTTTGAATTCCATTGGAATCAGTGTTGCTGGAGCTTATCAAGAGAAAATATCCCAAGTGCAGTGAATGTTTTAGGCAAACATTTAATAAAACTGTCATGCTTCTACTGCTTTTTAGATCTCAGGCAACATCAGAAAGGAAAACCTTTGTGGCTTTTAGGCATGTAAGTGTCTGAGAATATAAGCTAACTTGAATTTTGGAGTATTACAGATTTTAAAAAAATCTCTCCAGGTCTTTTTCTGTGCAATTTAAGACAAGCTTCCATCAACTGCAACATGAACCTCTCTTTGGGTGTTCTTTCTGACACCTTGTTACAAGGAATGCCAAATTAGGATGCATTTTCTACACAGGGTACTGGTACCTGAAGTGGGCAGTGGGACTAAGCTGGAACTTCCAGGTGATTGGTCTTAGGCTGAATCTTCCTGTAAACCATCCTTGAGATTCTTCACAGGTTCCAAAGAAGTCTTCAGCTGCCAACAGACTGACTTGTGGAGCGTGCAAGCAGGCCTGGAAGCTGCTGTACTCAGGAATTCAGAGCTGTTAGCAGAGGCTAAGAGATCCTATTCTCCACCATTCCAGAAGGGTTGGATGTTGTAATGCCTGCTATGTGGCTGTGATCCTTTCGAGACTTGGATGCTGCACAGAGGATGCTTCCATTTGTCTTGGGGAGAGGTGATGTGTCCTAAAGTGTTCTTTTAGTTTCCTCAGGGAAACTAAATTCTGTCTGTCCATTCCATCAGATAGGCAAGAATTTTGGACTGACTAGGTATACCTGCCAACAGCTGTCTAGAGTCCGGCAGGAAGCATGGTTACACAAGAACATCTTTTGAGGATATTCTAGTTCAGCTAAAGATTTGATGGTTTTAGCTGCAAAATAGAACATTGAGTTGAAGAACAGCAGAAATATCATTGCACAGAACCTTGGTTTTTACTGGGGGGAGTCAGAGAGCAGGGAGAAAGTTGTGCCAGGTGAAGGATGTGTACAACAGTAGCATTTTGGAAAACTTAAATGATAGTGTGATAGCATCCGAAAAGTTTTGCTGTCTGTAGCTTTGATTGGCTGAACACACATCCACTGAGGTTAACTCTCCCATCGCTACTATGGCATGGTAATCTTTAAATACAATGGACTTGAACACCATGCATGATGAAAACTGCAGGATGTCGAGGCCATTTAATCAGAGTAGTGAATCCAGATCTCCAAACCCTGCATGACTTTGCTCAGTAGCTCCTGCTTTTCAATGTAATTTCTTAGTGAGTTCTATCTGCATGCATTTGGCTTATGCTTCTAAATGTTCTGAGGGGAAAAAATAAATAGTGATTAAGTTTTAAACAGTCACATGCCAGAGAACACATAACATCTACAACTACTTAGAAATCTATCTCTCAGTTGCAGAAGCCTAAAGGAAACAGATTTTTTTCCCCCGTGTTTATTTCCTGTCTCGTATTACTTTTATTAAACTTGTATCTAAAATTCAGTTGTCCATTCAGTAAATGCTAGTATTAGTCAGTTCTTAGATAGTATAAATACTGATTTGCTCTGACAGAGAAGAGAATCATTTTCTTCAATGTATGTGAAAATGCTCAGTAGAAGATTTTATTCCATAAGCTTATGCACTTTATGTGCCTTTGAAATGTGTTATACATGGTAAGTGAACCAGGGACACTTAAACAGTGAAAGTAGTTGCTTTATTTCAACACTTAATATCTTCCAGAGTATCCTGTTACCAGCACCAGTAAATATGTCATGCTGAATGCAAACTCCCCAGCTATCTTCAACTGAATAAGCAAAAGCTGAGTAAATAAGGCTGTGAAAAACAATAGTCTGCTCTGTTCTGAGTGTCCTGGTATATTCATTAGATGCAAAAAGAAGCTTAAAATGCTGTATCTATTACTGTACGGGAAAAAGAAACTACAAAAAGATATCGTGCTCTGTATTGTATTCCATTCACATTCCAATTAACCTTGGAGATTGTTTTTGAGAGCTGTGCTCTTTATCTTATACAGCCACCAAGTTAAAGGAAGTGAATAAGGGTTGCTATGTAGTTAGGCTCTTTCTTCTGTCATGCTGTAGTTTTACTTTCACAAGATTTAATGCAAGGTCTTCTTCAGTGGAGGACTATGTTTGCTGCAGCATCAAGGCAAGTTCTATTCTTACCCAGGCTGGATGCCTCATGGAGAGATACCATATGGGGAATGTGTATTTTTAGCAGGCTCTGAGCCTATTCCAAACCTGTGGAAATAGATGTGGAGGGAGTGGCTCTTTGACTTATAATTGAGGGCCTCTTCACTTCTCAGTCAAAGAACCTTTAGAACTTTCTGTCATCAGTAGTTTGCTGTAATCTCCCAGTTAAGTAAAACTTTGGGTTGAGTTTTTAGTTTTGAGTTTGTTTTGTTGGTTTAGGTTTAGTGACATATTCTTTTGAATCTTTTAAGACAATCCAGTTTATTGTGATCTTCTGTCCATTCTCCCTGCTCAAGAGATAATTATGGGCTCACTGCAATGGCTTCAGTGAGACTGGGACATAAAGTTTGAGTGGCTTTATGTAATGGCTTCATCATTCTGATCTGTAACATCATCCCTCATGGGCATTGCACACAACGCGGTTGGGGAGAGGCTCTCACCAACTGCTTGAGTTTCTAATTTTCTTTCTTTCTTTAATTCGTTCTTTGTACTTTGCCCAATTATCCATGTTGCATGTCACAGGTTAATGCTCTATTTGTGTTTTTGTACACTTCAATCACATGTCTTGTCCTTTATGTCTGATACTTTATATTTCCAGTGTCACTTTACCTGTGGGGGTTTTTTGCAAGCTGTTCAACAGTTTGGATCCAGGTTTGCCGTTACTTTTATGTTCTGTTTAATCTCAGTTTTCCTATTTGCTTTGCTAGCAAACCCAACTTAGTTCGTCAGGTCTGTTTTTCCTCTGTTGTTTTCTGTATTGACTTTGACCTGTGAGTGTAGAGATGATCTTGACTCCAGCTCAGTCTCTTCTCCAAAGGAAGCATTGCTGAATTCATAGCTTGGTTGTATTCCTATTGCTGGTAGCACTTTCCCATTAGTTTTGCTACCTTCCTGTGGGTTTGAATCAACCATCGTCATTTTAAAATGAATAATTTAAAAATCTCTAAATAGACTTTATTTTAAACATCCAAAGAGCATAGTTTTTCCAGTGCTTCTCTAATTTTCCATATATAACTGTTGGACTAATTAAAGGTACTATTTCTAAGTGGAAGTGTGATCTGCCTACTTACAGAACACCATGGCAAAGCACACAGTGGTATAAATGTACGGCACTAGATGCAATTTTAGTAGTGTGAATAAATATATTTAGGGGAATGTAAAAGTCTTTATTTTTAACATTTTTACATCAAATTTCTAAAATTACTGCGTTTATATCTACAATATTGCACTTTCAGTGCAGTAAGTGAAAAAATGAGTATGTGACGATGTATTTTACATACATTTAATGGGGAAGCTAAAGTGTGAATGAGTTCATTTGCTGCAACTTGTGAAAGCAGAATTGTATAGCAAAAATGCCTTACTTAGCAAGATAATTCTTTGAAGGGATTACATTTTCAAGAGGAGAATATGTAATATAATACAGAAGGATGAAAAAGTGTTTCATGAAAGGTAGCAATGCATTCCTGCTTCCCCGTATATGCCTGGACAAAGTGAATGAATTTAAAGGTAACCCTGTGCTACAAACCAGCAAATTTCTGAATAAATGGGGAAGTATCAAGTATATTTAAATTCATAGGTTGATATGTGGGTTTTGAAGTTTACAGCTTCCAAAAGGGAAGTCATTTTGGAAACAGTCTTGTGTAAGGTGGATATTACAGACCTTAAGTGGATGTCTGTACAGGCATGTGTATGCACACCATGGGTCATCTGTTTGCTGAAGCCTCAAGAAAGAATTGACTGAGTATATGCACTTCAATGCAGTTGTATCAATTTATCCACAGACAAATAACTTAGTCTATATAAAATAATAACATTTAACAGTGAAGAGGATACAAAATTGTGGCTGTTAAACCTGAAGTAACCTTTATACATGATTTTATTTGTCTGTGCTTGTATCTTGTTTCGCTGCTTTGTTTCAGGAAAAAGAATTCTAAAGTGCCATTGATATCTAACTGCATTTAATCAGCAGGTAATCAGCAATCTTAACTTCATGATCATGACTTCTGATGGAAAATTTTATGTTTTTATGTAGAAGTTTAGATACCACTAAAAAAACCACACTCAGTGGAGCTTTAAGATAATCTGTTCAAGTGCTTGTTTATAACCTATTGCTTACCAGGTAGCTTGTCCTGCCATCAACACCTTCACAATTTTGTAGTTTGTTGCTTTTCTTGGCATCATTTCTCTATTAAAGAAAAAAAATTATGTATGGCAGGAGGCTACCTGTAAAATTTTAAGTTAAAATATTAAGATAATGTGATAGGGAGCTCACTCCTGAAATTTTAGATAATGGGTGCAATGGTAACTGGTGTCATACATAATTTTAGCTATTGTCCTTTCCCTTTCTTTTACTTTCCTTTCTCAGGGAAATGTAGCTTTCTGGAAGTCCTTGTGTGGCAGAGAAGCTGTAATGTCTGGTAGGAATAGTAATTTTGTTGGTACAGGAATAGAATAGCCAGGAATAAACTCCTAGCCTGAAATAAAAGACTTGTTGCAGGTACCAGAAAAGGCACCATGTATCAAGGTATGGAGAAAACAACAAACATTATGAAAAAGAAGGTAATTTATGTTTGTCATTTTGTGGTGTGAAGGATTATATTCTGAAGGCTTTGTGTAATGCAAGTAAGATTGTTTTATTGTTTATTTGTCATGTTTGGTACTGGTGGAGACGGCACACTGCTATAATTTGAGAGCCTTTTATAATTTGAGACTGTGTTTCTCATGGATAATTGTTCTATGTAGGGAGTCTTGTACTTTGAATGTTATGTACAGCTTCACACTCTTCCTTTCAGCACCTGCTGGTTTGGTTTTTTTTAATTACATGCTCCTTCCCACTTGAATCACTGTGTAATGCAGAATATCCCAAGGTTTCTTTAGAATAAATTTCCAAATTTTATCTAATGATATTGTGGACTTGTTTTATTTTATTCTGTACTATAAAATAACCTTATTGTTTTGGCTTGAGAGGTTTATAACCTCATAAAATTTCTTGTTGCTGTAATCTATAAATGTCTCTGAAAAGTTTAAGAATCACAAGTCTTATTAAATAAGCATGCATAGAATCTATTTTATTTAATTAGCAAGCTGTCTAGGTGACTTAAAACTGTAGAAGCTGTGTTTCTTGATATGTCTATTACTACAATGAGAGAAAAAATGAAACTCCACAGTATTTATTTTGCCTTTTTGTTGTATGGGTTCTGCCTGCAATTGTAAGAAAAATTTCATCTTGGGGGTAAAACATATCTAAAGAAATATTGGCTCTGAAGAGAATTCTTTAAAGAGTTTAAAATAGCACTGAGAAATATGAAAATTAATTCAAAATATTACATTATCTAGGGCTTAACATGGGAACTTTGTGATGGGAATTTCCCTTTAGCAGGATAATTTAAGTTTTTTCAAATAAATGAATCAGGTAGGAATTTCTGTTAATTATATTTTTGTATCATTATATTAATTGCTGGATCAAATAGCAGTATTTAGAATAATGTTAGTCAATACTGTTTTTATTTTGCTTAAAATTGCATAATTTTCTTATTATTACTTTGATGTGTAGAGTATTTTGAATATTCTGGAAGCTTGATGTTCATGCACACTCTTATTCAGTGAAGATTTTTTGTGCTGAAAAGGTAGTCTAGGTCAAAGCCACATGGAGGGCTTGCCCATTTGAAGCTGATCTGTGTCTGAATTACTCCACATGCTAATCTAGAGCTTGTTTTAGAGCTTCTTTAAATACTGCTGCATTTGTGGTGAAATAAAAAGTCGTGACTTTTGAGTTTTATTTAAGATTTTAAATTTTGCTGAATAAATCCAAAGAAATTATGTGATGTTTCCCCTGGATGTTGAGAATGGAGAAATTGAATGTAAACTAAAAAGGACTTTTAAGGAGCCAGTCAAATCTGCAGCAGTCGGGCTCTCCATCCTTTCGCTTGTGCTGGTAGAATAGAGAGCACTGAAGCTTGGAACTGAGGAAGAACTACAGGATTGATTAGCTCAATTGTTGATGCACTTGTAAACCCAGTACAGGAAAAATTAAAATGCAAATTAGTATCTTTTAACTAGTAAAGAGGGTAATATTGTGCTCTTACTTTAGTTTAGTTTATTTTGGGGATTGTGCACTGGATTTATATATATGTGTGCATGTATATATGGGGTTCTTTTAGCTTTTAATTTTGGGTTTTTGTTTTGGTTTTTTTTGTTTGTTTTTTTTGGGGGGGGGTTGTGGGTTTTGTTTTTTGGTTTATTTTAGTTTTTTAACTAAGTATCTTGTGCATTTCTGCAAGTCTTGGAAATCTGGAACTTAAACTTTTGCATTTCAGGATATGGAAAGTTCTATATGTCTGTCTTGACAGTGAAATTATTGGAAATTATTAACACTTACCTTAAAGACTTTTTCCACTTTTACAGTATTGGTGGAATTTTGAAGGAGGGTTGGCATAGCTGATTTAAGTCTTGTGCTATGCAGTTATCTATCAAGCCATCTTTTTAACGGGAGAAGTAGTGGTTGATAACAATCCTAAACACAGGCAAATAGACATTTTCTAGAATGAAACTTTTATATAAATTTTAGAAAATTATATGGGTAAATACAGAAAAATATAAATAGAGGTGCCTTGCTTTGTTCTTGTCAGTACCTTCTTGCTTTTTTTCAGGGTTTTGTTTGCGTGCTGGGTTTAACTCTAATTTACTCATCACTTTTACAGCAGGGTCTTAAAAAATTTGAGCAAACAGGGACAGTGAGCCATAGTCTGGACCTGCAACATTTCTCAGGCAGTTTGGTCTAATTAGAAACGTACTATCTATTTATTTTACTTCTTTAATATATGTTGTAACAGAAGATGTAGCGTTGTGATGTCAGCCTCTGGTTTCCTATGCTCTGGGCTGAGTTTGACCCATCTGCAGGTGTTGCTGTGGTTTTGCTTCCCCAGGGTGCTGTCGGTGTCAGGTTACATCATTCCTCTCCCAGCAAGGAACAGGGCAAGTGACCCTGGTAATCCTCAGTTTAGGACGAGATAAAACAGTTTTTGGTGGTTTTCTGATTTCTCCACTAGTGAGCAGTGTTAATCATCCCACCTGTTCATCCATCACAAGCTCTCTTGAGTCTGATGGAACTTTCCTGCCAAGTTCAGCATTCGGAGTTGCTTCTCTCTTTCTGTAAATCCATATTTGGCTCAAACTTTGTGAGATGAATAAATGTACTTTGCTAAAATCTTTCCTTCTGTGTCTCAAGAGCTTCACCTTCATCAGAGCTTTAAACACTAGTACTCTTTCCTGCAGATATTTTAGAGGAAACAAAACTCTCTAAAGGAGCCACGAGCAGCTCATTCACTCATTCAGGTGGCCTCTGTCAAGGGCACACACATCTCATTGTGTGGTTGGACAATGAGAGCTTTGCAGAGCAGATACCTCCTTGGGTTCTATCTCTGCAATATCTTTTTAGTGATAAATAAGCTAATTTACCTGTTGATATGAAG
Source organism: Rhabdornis inornatus (assembly GCA_013397075.1). Taxonomy (NCBI): domain Eukaryota; kingdom Metazoa; phylum Chordata; class Aves; order Passeriformes; family Rhabdornithidae; genus Rhabdornis; species Rhabdornis inornatus. The sequence continues at coordinate 188,893 of VWZS01006277.1, read as the reverse complement.
CAAAGCCAAAAAAAACCCCCAAACAACAGCCCCCATACTTCATTTGAGAGCGATGGGTGGGATTAGTAGAGTGGTGACCTCATATTAGTTTATATATTTATATATAATATAATGTAATGTAATGTAATATAATATAATGTAATATAATAAATATATATTTATGTAGTTTATATATATATATATATATATATATTAGTTTATATATTAGTTTGTAAGGTCAGTTCTAATCACCAAAACCTGATTTGTTCTGTGCCTTGCAGCTGTACTGGATAAAAGACTCATAGTTTTATTATTTCATAATTTGGCAATTTTTCCATCTCCTTCCTACTGAGGATTAATGGTCATCTGATGTGTCCAACGTCATGGAAACTTTAATTGCATGTATTTTTTATATATATATGTGTGTGTGTATATATATACATGGATGAGGGTATTGAGTCCTTCATTGGTAAATTTGCAGATGGCACTAAGCTGGGAGCATGTGTCGACCTGTTGGAAGGTGGGATGGCTCTGCAGAGAGACCTGGAAGGGTTGGATGGGTGGGCAGAGTCCAGTAAGATGAAGTTTAATGAGTCCAAGTGCTGAGTTCTGCATTTTGGTCACAATAACCCCCTGCAATGTTATAGGCTGGGGACGGTGTGGCTGGACAGTGCCCAGGTGGAAAGAGACCTGGAGGTACTGGTGAACAGCCAGCCGAACACGAGCCAGCAATGTGCCCTGGTGGCCAAGAAGGCCAGCGGCATCCTGGATCAGGAATAGTGTGGCCAGCAGGAGCAGGGAGATCATTCTTCCCCTGTGCTTGGCACTGGTGAGGCCACACCTTGAGTGCTGTGTCCAGTTCTGTGCCCTCAGTTTAGGAAGGACATTGAGATGCTTGAGCGCATCCAGAGGAACCAAGGCTGGTGAGGGGTTTGGAACACAAGCCCTATGAGGAACAACTGAGGGAGCTGGGGTTGTTCAGCCTGGAGAAAAGGAGACTAGGGGTGACCTTATCACTCTCTACAACTTCCTGAAAGGTGGTTGTAGTCAGGCGGGGGTTGTTCTCTTTCTCCAGGCAGCAACTGACAGGACAACTGGACAAAGGCTTAAGCTGCGTCAAGGGAAATATAGGCTGGATATTAGGAAAAAGTTTTTCACAGAAAGAATAATAAAGTACTGGAATAATCTGCCTGGGGAGGTGGTGGAGTCACCATCCCTGGGTGTGTTTAAAAAAAGACTGGATATGGCACTTGGTGCCATTGTTTAATTGAGATGTTAGGGCGTGGTTGGACTTGATGACGTTGGAGGTCTCTTCCAACGTTCCAACGTAGTGATTCTGTGATTCTGTGATATTATATATATGTAAATGATATATATTTCTGGATGGTTCTTTCTCATAAATTTGGAATAGATGACATGTGAATTCTTTATGCATCTGTGACTATAGTTTTATAAATAAAAAATCCTCACCAGGGTAGTTTTATTGTATCAAACTGGTGACTTCTACCATGTGCTAAGATATAGCTTGGTGTATGCAAATTAGTTCTCTCTGAAAATAGTAATTTTCAACTCCTTTGACATTATTCATGTTATTTCACAGAAAACACTTTAGAATACCACTTGAGCTGATGTTTATTTCCTTTAAACATATAGCTGAAGGGCTAATAATGTAAGATAAATATATTTTTTTCTTGAAGTGGATAGAATGCAACTCAGCTGTTAATGGGCACATCTTTTATAAAAAATATATTTTTAAAAATACAAAGGAAAAGGAATATTAATGTAAGAAGTTGAGGACCAAGAAAGAAATTAGAGAAAAGTGACATTAGAGAACATGAACATGGTTTAAAAAGAAGGGTTTCAGGAGCAAAAGAAAAATTCTTTTTATATCATGTGGTGTGATGTGCAGTGAAAGGGATTAAATTGAATATTGATTTTTGGAAAGGTATGACTATGCTGTTAAAATCATAAAGAAAAAAAACCCCAAAACACTATACAAGAAAACAAGGAGAGAATTGATCCCCAAGGAAAGTTGCAACTGAGGGTCATATTCCAGTTGCCATGTCCTCGAGGGCCTGTCTTGGATCCTGTAACTGGCAGAAATGCATTGGGCTGATGATGGCAATCAAATAAAAAGTATCCAAGTAATTGATAGTGAGGGTGAGAATGTGAAGTTAATGATGAAGAATTCCCACCTAAAAAAACTTCAGCAGTAATGAAGAACTGATGTCCAGTGTGATGAAGGATGAAATGCAAGGTAATAAAGAGTGTGGAGAAATAAGGCCATTTTTCAAGCTGGACAAAAATAAGATAGATGAAAGAATTAATCCCTTATAATTAAAGATGTGCAAATTACTTGACTAGGCTAAAGCTTAAGCAATTGAAGTGATTTTTTTCAAAAACATAATTTAGTTTTCAAGGGGTTATGGAGAATTAACTGGCTAATGAGATTTGTTCTGGCCATGTCATGGAGTCTCAAAAATGTTCCAAAGTAGGAGATCTGCTTTCTTCAGATATATGGAGAGATAGTTTAACTTCTTCATTCCAAGTGGGGTTTGGTCTAGATATGCATTAGTCAAGGTTTATGTAATAGCATCTTTTCAGTTCTAGGAGTGAGAAATCCACTTCATAAGGATAAGAAGGAGAGACGGGATATGAGTGCTAGAAGGTGGAAAAGTGATGAAATAAAATATGCAGCCAAACGTGCAGTCGTAAAAATGTGTCTTCGACATTTCTGTGATCAGAATTCATAGGTACATTATAAGGAATTAAAAAAAGAAAGAAGGATGTTTTTGCCAATGTATATTGCTTTTCTAAAGCCTTTTCTTGAAAGGACCAAACAGCTTGGATCTTTCCTGTGTCACACATTAAGTACAGGTCATCAGCTACTGTTTTGGTTTTCTTGGTGCAAGAATTACTGTGTCCTCCTGCTATGCCATGGTTGAAGCACAGCTTTTGTTTCAGTACCTTCTCTATTTCAATATATTTATATCCACATCTGCTGTATTTTCAGCCAGCTGTAGGTTAAAAAAAGGAGTTTGCAACACTTAACTTTTCTTTTTATAGAGTGTTATAAGGCAGAAGTTGCTTTTGGTTCCACAGACCAGAAGAGAGTGAGTGTATTAGGGACCATGGTTTTACCACTGAGACTAGATCTATATACTATTCTTCCCAGTGGGAATACTTAATGGAAGAAGAGAGAGACAGCTTTTCAGACTTTGTTCAAAGACTGGTAAAAAAGCCCCACCCAAAATAACTCTGAAATTGCCCCATATTCCAAGTCAGAACATCAACTCTACAAGATAAGACTCCCATCAGTGTTCATATACTTGCTCATCTAATAATGCTTCCTCTGGGTGCTTTGTGACCATCTAACCCTGTCATACAAAGTACCAGGGAACACCAGAAATCTTTGGTGGCATAAAGGGGAAAGAAGGAAGATGCTGATATGGCTAAATGCAGGTGGTCATATGTTATTGGACCTCACCCCAACTCATCAGTTCTGTGTACAAATGAATGCATTCTTGTTTTGAACCCCGATTGTGTAGAGGGGGGATACATTTTAGCAGTGTGAAAGACAGATAACAGCTTGTAGCTACAAATGGAGAAACCAGGAGATGTGGCCATGGCTATGAAATGTTGCAAAGCCCAGAAATAGACGGTACTGTTGTGCTTATGCATTTCCGTTCACAAATTTAGAGAAGAGAAAGTACTAGTACCTTGCTCATCAACTGCTGGCAAGCAAGTGTTCAGTGGCACGTATCCTGGAAATTCAGTTGAATATATTTAGTGGTGGGATTTGGAAACCACTACGGACAATACAAATAATTTAATATCTGTGTAGTTGTGACTAGTGGAAAAAATATGTTGTGGCATAAATCAAGAGACAGTAATGCATTTTGTCTCCTTGCTATCCATCCAAGTTTTGTTTGACAAGTAATGCTGCTTGTTTCTCTGTGTTGCTTTTGGCATTCTACCTTTTGCCTGTTTGGTGGCTGTGCTGCACGCACGCTGGTTCTGCTTCTAAAGCTTATTGCTATCTGTAGTGTTTGTTAACTTCAGTATTCTCCTCGTGGGCTCCAGATAGTTTGTTTTACTTTGTTACTAAATAAATGATGCAGCTCTGCTAGTGCAAAATCTTAAATAGAAGCAGGGTTCTTTGATTCCTCTGAGGCTGCTATAAAGAGCAGCAAGATAAACTGCATTCCTCTGGATGTGTTCATTTCATGTTGCTTAGCTTACCTTGTGTGAAATACTTTGACTCCACTGTTCTCTTGCAAGGGAAAGTTTTTAGGTATTAGTTATCCCATGATGAAAACAAGTTTTCCTTTGACAGCAAAAGTAGTCTTAAAACTGCTCATCCATCTCAACATGCTCCATAGAGTTCCATCATGTAATATGAGGCTGTCCTTTATTTCTTAGAGGGAACAGAAAGAAACCTTTTTATTACATTGAATTCTTGAGTTATGAATAATGCTGCTTTCCCTAATGGAAAAGAGAAGTGAATTAGTTGGTTTGCAATTTTAACTATGTAGCTATATTACTATTAAATAGTAAAATACCTTAAAAGTAGAAATAACCTAATGATGATACTTTGATGCTTCTTCATACAGATTTTCTTCCTTATTTAGGGAGTGTATGCATCCTTCATCCTGATGTTCCTGGCCACAAGTCTGGTCCTGTGGTGCTTCTAGCATCCAGCAGGTCTGAACACAGGCTGGGTGAGATAAAATCTGAGCAGGAGAGGCCTTTTTTATTGTCTTCATGGAATTCAGACCACAGGGCTCAGACCAGAGCTTAGTCCAAGCCAGTGGGATTGATTTTTCCTTTGAGCAGTGAAAACACAGCATCTTCTACTCTGCTCCTTGCTGTCTTTCCTTTTCCAGTATGTCTAGGGTTTGCATGAGGTCAGGTAAATCATGTACCTTTGTACATGCTAAGGAACATCTTTGAAGATTGCAGGGAGTCATGTGGGTTCTTTACTGTCTTCTGACACGCCCTGTATACAGGCAAAAAGTGCAGAGATGCAGGGAAAAACAAATAGCAGCAAATACTGCAGTATATGTTTTTCTGTTACATCAACACCAAAGCTAAGGATTAAAAAAATATAAGTGGAACATGATTTCTGTCATGTGAAGCAGTAACTGCAAAGAAAGACACTTCTGTCTAGACCATAATGTGGCAAACTTGTAGCAATTTAAATATTTATACTAGTTTAAAGAATGATAGCTAATGCTTAAGTCTTGCTACAACTGTCCCAAATTATATTCCCTGGGTGTTCATTGTTCTTGGGGTTTCTTTTGTTTGCGTGTTCTTAAATGATGTTTTTTGAGTTTCACATTCTGGAAGAGAATCCATTCAAATTAAATAACATAAATTTAAGTATAGAATCATTCTCTATTTTCTGTTGGTATTAAAAAATTATATTCTAACTGTTCTGTGAAGCCTTTGCTTTAGAAACTCAGCCTTTCTGAGTTTCTAAAGAAGTTTCTTCAGAATATCTCTGAAGAAATGCATCCCTTCCCCCTCTCTGTTCTGTTAATGGTATTTGAGCAATCCTGCCTACTGACTGGAAAAGCAAATTTGCTTTGTCCTTTATGAGCTGTATTTATCCTTCATGAATATCCACAAAATTCAGGAGGGATTTGGCCAAAAAAGTTGAATCATTCCTCCCAGAGAAGAAATTTGTAAACCTGAGAGGGTGATGCTGTTTGTACAAGATCTAAAAGCAGCTTTCAGAATTTGCTAGAGAGGCTTGTGTAGCTTTAAGTAAGGAGATTATGTAAAATGCTGACTAAAGCTGAGAGCTTGCAAAGGCTCTGCCTAGCAGAAAATTAATAAATAGCTTTTGAGTTCTCCCAGGCAAGGACTTCTCCCTATGACATATTTCGGTTTCCTTGTTTGGCCATTAGTCAACCCAAATTTTCTCATTTCATCTGTGTCAATCCTGTGTTCATCTTTCACTAATACTTTAATGATGGGCTTTCTTTTAGCTTGAATATTTTTTTCTGGGTATTCATTTTATTCCCAGAGCACTAGGGCATAACATCCTTACCCTTATATCAATCCCACTTAATGAAAAATAAAAGAAAAGTATTTGAATTTGTATTTAGATGTTAATTTGAAAATTCATATGAAAGCAAACACTAGTGATGGGTTGGGTTTGCTTTGGGTTTTTTCTTGAGATGTTTTACTGTTTGAAAAACTGATTGTATTTTTTATCTCAATACAAGGAGATGATAAAAATGAATTCAACTTGAATTGAAATAAAAAGTTAGAGAATAAACCGAAGGATTCTTCCAAAGGGGCATAAACATCACAGATCCCATTCTATTTGTTAGCTTTACAAGATTATTTTGTGTGGGAGAATGGATTGGAAAAGGATAGAGAGAGTGCTGCAGGCAATCTTGCCCCTATAAGTTGCAGCTGTATAAGACAGGTGAACAGCATTGAAGAAAAAGAAGCACAGAATGCTGATGTGTAGTTACCAATCACAAAAGAGTAAAAAGGCACACGGGTGTTATGCATGCAAGAAGGGTATAAAAGGTTGTACAGGGGAATAACAAAGTGCTGATGCTTGGAACCATTCATGGCATTAGCTGAGTGCCTTCTGTCAAATGGTGAACCCCAATGTAATGCTGAGGTGATTTTAAGACAGAGAGCTGTAGGCCAGAGAGCGGTGGTGGAGGAGCCCAGTTTAGCAAAGCAGGTGGACCAGAGAACCTAGATGTCCAGAGACCTTATGAAAATAGAAACACTGGGCCTAGGTGAGCAACTGGAAAACATAATAATGGGGGCTCAAATATCAGCAGAAGAAGAATCTATTTTGGATGTTCTGCTGCAAATTTTACACAGGAAAGGTGTTAAGTATGAGACCCTAGGCACCTCGCTCATTTGGCATAAGTGGAATGGTGTGAGAGTGAATGCAGACTGCCTTTCTTGTTGAAATGTGGGAAGAAACAGGGCACGTGGGAGGAATCTATGAGGGGAGATGAAATAGCTGCAAGGTTGTAAAAAAGAGGTGACTGAACTCGAAGAGAAGAAACGCTAAGCTTGAAACCACTCATGGAGTCATATGTCCTCCATCAATTTTGGACTTAAAGAAGTGTGATTTGAATAAACAGCTGTATACTAGCATTGAGGATTTTTGTCCCATGACTTCACCCACATGTTTGAGTAGGATCAGTGGACAGGTGATGACCTGGGATATCTCCTGTTTATACCTGCCTTGCACTTTGAAGATCAAATTTTCACATTTAATTACTGTATTGTAGATATCTTGATAATAAGGCACTGTACAAACTTCTATTTTGTTGAATGAAGTGGCTTGAAAAACATACTGGCTATAAAAATCAAATTGGGCCCAATTCTGTCTTCAATGAAGCTTAGAAAAAGAGTGCTCTTGAAGTAAATGGATGTCACAAGCATTCTCAATTCATTATTGAATGCAGTATATTAGAGAAGCGTGGATATAAGAATGACCTTTTGATCATACTTCTTGCATAGCAGACTAGTTTGAGTGTACAGTCTTTTTTCTTTTATTAGCTTTCCTGACAAACATCAGAGAAACAAATGTTTCTATGAACTTCTGTTTGTAGAAAGTGTATAGAAAGTATCCCTTCTTAATTCAGAGCCACTGAATCAGTTGTCAAAGAAAACAGCTGTGAATTCTGATAATTGCCTAATTAATCTATTGATACACTTTTCCTATCATGATCTGTGTAATACAGTTCTGCATTGGATTTAAATTCTGCAGCTGACTTGTTTTGATGCTGGTTTTGGATAGTGATTTTAAAAATTGAAATATGCCTAGGTGCATTAATAAAGCTGAGGAGGTAAAAGTCATTTTCCAATAACTCAATTATTCTCACTAAATGTATGCTAATAAAAGGTCTCCAGGATGTGGGGATTTATTATTTAACTGCTATATTTCTAACTACCAGAACTTGGTTAACTGGTATTTCTTCTTTCTACCTGGGTGGAGAATATACTGGAGTATTGACATGAGTGTCTTGGGAAATTAAGTATTCTTCCAGCTCCAAGGGTGGCCAAACTACATACTGCTGGTTTGGGATAAGTAGCCTACTTTGTAAAGTTATTCTGATATATTTTTCCTAAGCTTTGATTCCAGGCATTTCTGTAGTCATGCAAATCACAAAATAGAGCCTTAAATGTATGTCCCCAAAAGAGCTCAGAACAAATTAGTCTGCCAAGCATACGTGTGTGGATAATCAATTAAACTAATATAGTCTTGATTGAAAACAAAACAAATAATTAAACACATACAGCATGTTATTGCTAAAATGCTTGCTAAAGGAAAATAGTGCAGTTGAAAATACACAACTATTAGATAGCTAATGTAATTTTGTAGAATTTACTTGATCTCAATTTCAATTTTTTTATCCAGTCTGTGAGGAGTCGAAAATTTCAGAGACTAAAAGGAAAAACAGATAGTTGGCAGCAATTAAAAATTTCCTTTATTTAAAAAAACCAAAACACTCCTTTTTTTTTTTTTTCTCCTGCACTGTCTGTAAACCTTTGAGCAGGACCAAATATTATATAATAGAACCTCTTGTTTGAGCAGAAAAAATTACTAGTCATCTTTTATTTCCTGCTCTATCCAGAGAATTGTCAAATAAGAATGATTTTACACAATTGAGTAGATTCTGTCACTTGAAAATGTTTTCAATTCCCCATAGCAGCAATGTTATAAAATTTGTTTCATTTCTACCTAAGCTGTGTGTTTTTGAGAAGAGGCATAGCTTTGGAATCTGTAATCTCATATGTCATTTGAGTCTTTCCCCCTTGTCCACTTTTAATCAATCTTTGCTGACAGGTTTGGTGACTTATGCCATATATTAATTTAGAAAATATCTTACTTAAATAACAAACAGCAGAGGCAAGGATGATAGAGAGACTGACATAAGAAAAGGCATGTTTGGGGACAGGGAATCTGAGTCTCCGGTTTTGGACTGTTGTCTTTCGATTAACCCCTTGTGCTTCAGGTGTCTGGAATGTAAGCAGAGGTGATGGGTATTTAATAATAATTTGAACTTGTACTGCAATTTCATTTTTTTTTTAAGCTTGCATTAAATGCAGATGAAATATAAGTGAAAGTAATCTTAGCCTGTACAATTATGCAGGAAAAGTTGAAAGTGGTATCTTTCAATCTAATGATTAAAGAACCAGGAACATAGGCTAATACTTCAGTGATACTGAATTGTGAAAACACTGACACATCTTAGGGGCTAGAGGCAATGGAAAAAGCCATATGCAACTTATTCCTACTGTTTCTGTGGAAATTGAGTTGTTTCTATGACAAGAGGAAATGCAGATAAGAATTTTGTTTTTCAAAAAAGAATAAATCACTTGTTTCATGAAGGATTTTCCATGTTAAATGAGTGTTCATGCCACAGTACTCTTCTTGATACCTAAGATACAAATATGCTAAAATTATATTGTCTTGTTAAATGGATGGAAGCTGTTAAGCCATAATGACAAGATTGGTTTAAGCAACAGGTACTTTAGTGAAATGAGAATATTTTGGAGCAGAGTAGTCTGCAGTCAAGGTACTATCTCCTTCTTTGTCACCAAAGAGCTGATAAATGTGTTAAGTTTGATTGATTTCAATGCAGCAATGAAGCTTCTATTTAATTTCTATAATCATAACCAGCAATAGTGGTTCAGTCTTGCTGCAGGTTTCCTGAAGGGAAGCAGAATATACTTATAACCTAAAAGCAGCTGCACTTCACTGTCACAGTTTTCTTCCTCTGAAAAATAATTTGCAAAGTATGCTGAAGGCCTGTGGTGCATTTTGGTCCCTTCTAACATTTTTTGGTGTGAACCTTCCAACAATTATCTACCAACTTACATTTCAAAACACAGAGCTGATTTTTCTGTACTTTTAACTTGCTGACTTGTTTATTCAGAGTATATGATAACAGGAGAGGGGTTTTGTTGATTTTTTTTTTTTACTTTATCTTTCTAAGGGGTGTAGTTTAGTGATGTCCTGAACTTAGTGTAACTATAAAATATTTCTGTTGTTGTAATGCTGAAAATTTGAAAAAAGACTAACATTGTATCTATAGTGAGGTTGTTGACTTTTTGACCACTTTGGGAAACTTTCCTCCTTTTTTAAAGAGGAGGAAAAGAAAATGCTTTTTTAGTCATAAGTCGTCTTTTTTATACATCTGGCATGATAGATGAGTAGGTCTTTGTGCTTTCTAACACTTTTTAGCTGTATTTGGTAATGTGCTAAATAGCATCATCCTCTTTGTGCTTTTTGATGCATCTGGGTTAAGGTTGCCTGGTTTATTTTAGCTACATACTCTTGAAAGGAGCAGCAAAAGGAACCATCTAGGGCTTTTTCAAACAATCTAAAAAGCTGTACTCAGTATAGCTCCTGAAATCCCATTCCTAATTTGACCATGGGTCAGAAAATTCTCAGCCTTGGAAACTTGAGTGGCTTCTGTAATTGAAGTCAGTGCAGTCTGGAATATTATAAACCCCTTAATTCAGGTATTAAGTAACATCTTATTGTTAACATTAATAATAAAATACTGGATTTCATATATTTATTCTCTGATTTCTGAACTTCAGAAATTAATTTCACTCAGTTATTCAGGATTGCTCTTTGTCCAGAGCTACATTGCTAGGAATGTTTATTGAATCTATTTCTTACATGGAAATGAAAAACTGTATTTCCTCAGTTGTTTTCAGATGCTGGTACTGTAACAAGAATGCTGCCTACCATGTCAGCTAAGCTAAATTTGACACTAGAAAATTCTTTCTCCTTTGTCAGGCAAAATATGGCATTGGAGAAAATTTAAAACTTATCTTGAATGTGATTGAAGAATTAGTGATTAGCTGTATTTTGGAACTCTGAGCAAAAGCATACAGAGAGCAATATCAGTGGAGCTGTTCATGGAGAATAATCTTTTCTCTGCAGGAACAAAGACATGCAGGGAATTGTCCAAGAAGGAACTGCTGATTGAAGTGTTGGCTGATAATCACTTCTGTGTATGCTTTCTAACACCCCTTTCTGTTCAAAACCATCTGCAGGGATTGTATATTTGTAAACAAATACAGATTAAGATAATTTATTAATTCTTTGTCTACCATCCACTCATTATTTCTACTAGAAGTATCCACTTCTAAGCTCCCAACCATGTTAACCTCCGAGCACTGAGACAACATTTTAATTGGCTTACAAGTATGATTTGGCTTTTATCCTTATATAAAATGTGAATGTTTTGAAATCTCATTCATGCTAGGAAATACAGTACCCACATGCTTTTGGGATTAAGTACGGTGTGTTAACTTCACTGAGTGCAGATGTGCAGGGAGTCCTGTAAATTAGGCACACTCCTTGTTCCAGACAGCGTGGACAAAAGCTTCCACAGGGAGAGGACAGGAAGCTGGTGTGAAAAGTTATTCTGGCTGTCTGTGCCAGCTCTTTGCAGCAGAGAACATGCTTAGTGCTCCCAAGTGAATAGCCAGGCTTTAGAATCACAGAGGCAGTAAGTACTCTGGGCTTAGCAATTAGCACAGGAAAGTAAAGCTGTATTTTATGTGGAAATACAGATGAAAGGTTGGTTAATTGAACTTCTCCTAAGTGCCAAACATAGAGTAGTACAGAGAGGCATCCTGTCAATACATGTTTAACACTATCAGAGAAGGAAAGTAGAGAACATCCTTGCTACCAATTACCTGTTAAGCTGGAGCACTGCATCTACCAAATCTGTCTAGGTTTCTATGAATTAGAGTATCACAGCTGAGTGGTTTTATTAGATCTATGTCTAGAGTTGAAAAGATTAGGTGCATTACATATGAACTAGAAAAAAATGGCTGCAGCAAAAAGATTCTTAGTAAACTTTTGTCTGTGTCCTTTTCTTTCTTAAATGGAATCACTTTACTTTCTTTTCCTTTCAGTTTAGGCTCGTTATATAGCTTTTATTTCCTAGTCCTCAATATTACCAGACACTTTTTTGGCAGATCTATTTAAATATACTTGTATATCTAACAGATTTTTGTAATAAAGCCTGACCTAATCTAAAGCCATAAATATCCCAGTACTCTTTTTAATATGAAAATAAACAACAAACTTTCAGTGTATCATGATATATATAATATGTGTGTAAGTAATCTGGATAATGTTGATAGTCAGGAGGTGTATATATATTAAAATAAGGGTTAAAATATACTGTTGCATGACCCCTGCCCACAATGGCTCACACCCATTCCCCACCACAGAGCACAAGACCTCTGTGTTGGAGAGGTAAAGATGGCTCCTGAAAATGACCCACTGGAGGTGGGAAAGCCCCTACAAGAGCCTCCAGTTCAAGAGCTTTGTTGTTCCAGTTCACACAGCTTGAACAGAAAATGATAAAATTGACAGAAATGGCACCTCCCAAAGTCTCTTGGGATGAAAAGTGCTGAGATGAGACAGGATTGGATGGGAAGGCTCTGACTTTCCTGGTATATCCCCAACCTAAGGTAGCAGAACTTGGTAATGAAGAGCCTGTGGCTTATTGAACTGTGAATCCATCTGTAGTGAAGTGACACAGGAGAGTTGATGTCACTTGCCTGCAAGCTTTGAGCAGCAGGAATTCTGTTTCTTCCCTTCCTGGGATCTCTGAAAAATGAAAATTCAATTCATTACAAGCTGCCGGTTCCAATATATGTAGGAGATTCAGAGCAAGTGGCAGTAATAACTCTAGAAAAATAATCAGAACTAGTGATGATATGCACATGAGATTAGATCTTTTTTGTTACTCTTTTGCTACAAATCAAAAGACTGCTCTGAAAAATACTTTGTTTTGCGTTAAGATTACATTGTAATTTTATGTTCTCATTTTGACATTTCATTTCATGCTTCCTATTTTTTGCTATTTGAAAGTCTTTGTGATTTCTTGCCCATACTTTCCTTAGTGTGTTTTATAGTCCACAAATTCATACAACCAATTGAAAACTCTCTGTATGACTGAGGATATATTTACTTGAAGTTGCAATGCTAATGTATCCTAAGCAAGAAAAAGAAAAAGTCCATACCCTTCAGATTCCTAGCTCTGTACTTGATTACTTAGATTGTTAGTGGTACTTTGAAAAAAAAAAATCTATCAATGGCATTAAAAAATTTTGCTCAGGATACAAGCAAACAGTTGCAGCAAGTTCTACAAAGTAGAATTTGGTACTACCAATATTTTTCAATCTCTGATCTCTTAAATCCTGCTGTTTATTGTTAAAATAAAAATAAGTTGGGGGTTTTTTTCCTCATGAAGCAGATATGGCTGCTGGCATTGTGCAGCAGTGACATGGGATACTGAGTGTGCAGAGGCTATGGATCCACTTCTTCCATGTGGGGAATGAATCAGGTGTTAGATACTTTGTGATATCTTATATGTAATTTGTATTTTACCTGGAAAGCGCTATGATACGTGCATAATCTCAAAGTATAATCTCTGGAACTCGGCTCATGCACTGCACCACCCGTCTTGGTGCCAGTGGGCAAAGAGCAAGCTTCTTAATCTATCACCAATTCCTACACTGCAGGGGCCACTTTCACAGATAATGCATGTGCTTTGCATGTAGGAACAGCAAACAATGCACTTGCAATGGCTACTGACATCTTCAGGCCTCTTTTTGGAGTTTTTACCAGAGGATTTGCAGTCTTTCAGTTGCAATGCCTCTGCAAATTAAAAACTCTGCATTTTGTCATCAATCTTGTTTGGGAGCCATAAACATCATATTCTTCTCTGATAGAGTCATACTCTGATTTTAAGGGCTTGCATTCATTTTTCATTATGCACATAATGTTCACAACAGTATCCTCACCAGACATAGGTGTTGAAACACTACTCTAAACTTTTCTGGCAAAGCAATATCTCCAGAAATGAGTTCAGTAAAAACTTCCTTTCCCAAATTAACCACTGAATTTTGAAGGTGCAGGTGGTTCAAGGGGATTACTTTGCACAATGTTCATGCTCTTTCCCGTCTGTATTATTGGGAATACTGTCTCCATCCTCTCCTGCTTGCCTTTAAGTGTATTTCTCAAGGCCTCTTTTAATATAGCGGGTACTCTGTGAAATACCTTCTGAAAGCTAGTGGAAAGATCACTGATGGAATGAGTAGATGTTAGCTTTATCAGACATCCACTTGACTTTGAAGAGAGAAAATAGGAATGGTGTGGTTGATGGCTGTGAAACTCCTGCTAGACCAAGTTGTTTTGGTTTGGGGCAGTGTTTTACTCTGTGGGCTGTATGAGTAAGAAGGCAAGTCTTCAGCACCTGTCATCAAACACCATTTCCCTTTACATTGCAATTTATCCTATAAAGTACAACAGGTACTGCATAACAAATGGGTTATATTTAATGTTCTATGATAGAGGTATTGAGTGGTGTGAAAGATATCTCCAGATCAGCTCAGCTGATTAGAGCACAGTGCTAATAACACCACAGCTGTGGTGTAGATGCCTGTATGGGGCACTCGTTTATGAGTTGGCCTTAATGATCCTTATGGGTCCCTTCAAACTCAGAATATTCTGTGATCTCTTTTTCCTCTGTGCAAGCTCAGTTTCTCCCAAATCATGTGCAAGGACTAGGTAGCAACTGCACCTAGTTTACAGCACCTCATGTAATTAGGACTTCTCTTATCAGTGTGAAGATCCCTAGAGGATGACTTCAGCGCTGTGCTTTAGTGGGATGAGGGGAAATGAGAGGGAGTTGTGTGAAGAACCATACTCTCATTCCAGTTTAATTACAGATAATGTCGAACAGCCAGTGGTTTTGTATTAGGCTTGATTTACTTGGTTTTTTAATTGTGAATGAAGTGTTACTCTCTGTTTTGGGGCTGGAGGAGATGCAAAGGGGATTGAAGTAATTTCTTGCATACAAACTTTTCTCTTAAACTACTATTTTATTTTTTTCCCACTATGTGTAGCAGGAACTGGTTTGACGTCAAATTTATTCAGCTTACTATGATGTGTGGTTTCAATATACAGACTACTCCAGTGGGTCCTATTTGCACATAATGTCATCACAAATTATTTCAACTGAATGTGGCTCCAGTCTCAGTCTGTGCCAAATGAGTGTGTAGATAAATTTCCAAAGATAATATTGGATAGATTTGTATCAGCCATGACTTTATGTCAGTGTTGGTCACTGAAATCTGTGTTGAAGTGAATTAAAGTTTTAGTGTTTATTTTGGAAAAGGGTTACCTAAATAAAATGTATTTTGAAATTACTGTGTAGCTTTTCCCTGCTGTCTAAGTGCTACGGCTGGTTGTGTTATATTTTAAGAAATTGTTCTGTGTTCTTGCATATGGAGCTCTGGCTGAGGATGTGTTCTTATGGAGAAGGCTGGGTTGAGTTCTTTATTGCTTTGTTTCTTTCTCGTAGTGATGTTTATAGAATTTTATTTTTATTATCCATAGTTGTGGGTTTAAACATTAAATTATAGGGATTTTGCTGAGACTTGAGAGGCTGGCAAATACCTAAGGTAGTAATGAGATACATGAGCTTGTAGGGGTGCCCTGTTGTCAAAACAGGCAGTGAATGCCTGTATAGACTGTTAAAAAGCAAGTAACCGATTGTGTTGTGGTTTGCTATTTTTTTTTCCTTAAGGGAGAAAACACTTCTTAAGTGGATGCTTTCCGTCAAAATGAAGCTGTTAGATTAATATGAAGGCATTGTTTCATAAATACGGAAAATTTGAAAAGGTCCCCCCTATGACCAGCCAATGGAAAAGACTGAAAGCAGCAAATATCTCTTCCTCCCCTGATTATTCTTCTCTACTGAAGCTGGCCCCTGAGCTTCTAGAATAAAGAAGCTTATGTACTCAAAAAATAAAGTGCTATTGCTGTGCCTCATCTCTGTAGGGTTAAAGAGGAAATGAGGCTTTTTAAGGTCAGAGTTTTTTAATTACTTCATTGTGTTCATTATATGGACTGACGAATACTTCTTCAAAGGATATGCATCAAGCTGAGTGTCTTTATTCTGTGATTATACTATTGTTTGTTTAGCTGAATGTCTGCTCTACACCAGGAAGCTCACAAAATTAATTTAATTTTCCTGTTATGACCTACTGTGCAAGGTTGTGCAACATTGTCAAGTGGCTTGTGTACCATTTTTATTCATCCAGGCTCATCTGTTACACTTATAAGAAAATCAAAAGTTTTCACTGTGGAAGACCACAGTCTATATGGCAGTTTTGAAATGGTGCCTCACTGAAAAATAATAAAACTTTAGACATGGTGATATAATGCAAAACATACTGTTAGCACTGATTGACAGGGGCGTGAACGATTAGAGAGCCGGAATGAGACAAAACACTTCCTATGTGTTCTGAATGAAATTTAGGGCAGAGAGGTCCAGCACAAACCTTTGACACCGCATATGGGTTTCTATCCCAGGAGCTTGACTGGAAATGATCTTCCAATTTGAACATGCACAAGTACTACTCTCCCCTTGCTCAGGAATGAAGACAAATTCAGCCTAACATAAGAGCCCTGTGTGCTGACAGGTGATATTCAAAGGCAGGTTGATTCTGTATAACAGAAGAATATGAAGATGCCATTTGTTAACCATGAGTTTCTCTCTATTTCTTCTTTTTATGCTTGGAGCCATTTGCAAGTAGTGAAAGCATGTTAACATGATGACCACTTGTTTTGGCTTATCCACGATACTCCAAGTGTCTGCTTAGTGCCATGCTGTGTTCTTCCCACATGGAATAGCCCTGGTCAGTTCTCACATCATCTGCAGATGTGTTTGTCCTCTTCTGTGAGGACTGGAAATAGTCTGTGGGTCTACTACGGTGGCTCTGGCCTCTGTGGCCATGATGATTGTAAATGCAATTCAGGAGGCTGCACAACTTTTAAAAACCCTGTTGACTCAATATATGTCTCTAGGAAAAGCCATTACTTTCTGTTGGTTTAATACATGCTGCTAGTGGAAAAAAAGATATTTCTAGTAGCTAAAAAGCAGGCATATTCCCTTAAAGACTACCTTGTCATCAAGTTTAAAATATCCCTATCTAATCATAAGTGTGTGTTTTGTGGCAACTGCTTCTCTCTTTCTGCTAAGAGCAGGGGAATCTGGAATAGGATGCTCCCAGGTCACTGTTCAAGGACCTGTCTTGCAGCTAAGGTAGATGCACAACACAGTTCTCACAAATTATAAAGCTCCAACTTCCCTGAGAGCTGTTTTTCCCTATAGCAGTTGCCATGGATATCAAATAGTTGGTCTGCAATAAACTCTGCTTCTGAATGTCAAGCTGTTTAAATGCTATGTAATCATCATTTGAGAGATAACAAACTTTCTTTAATAAGTGCTTGTTGTGACATATTAATTTTGAAAGTAATAATAACCATGGGGTGAGTGTGTAAATTACCACTTTGCAGACACAGTTTTTGCATTAAGACAATTGTTCAAAGCCAAAATAGCAGATGAATTAGCAGATATGTAAGCCCTCAATTAAATGCTGCATTGTTCTATTTTTCATTCAAGGAAATATGCTTTTACTACTTGTAGCTCCAGAGAATATTCAGCTTTATTTTTTTTATTATTTTTAATTTTTTAAAAAATCTTACTAATAAAGGAGTTTGAGTTGTTCAACACATTCTCGGGAGCCTGCGCTCCAAACTTTGCCCTCCAGTTGGGATTACAATATCAGTAATTGCTGCCTCATGTTAACATTTATTTAAAGCTGCTGATTTAACATTTAAAAATTCTGAGGTTAATGGATCTGTATTCACAGATCCATTAACCTCAATAAAAACAAATGGGACCTTTAGTGAACTAAAATAAGTGCAAATCAAGGATACACTTTCACTAATACTTACTGATAGCATTTAGATTGTACTGTTAAAATGTCAGGTCATAAAAAGGGCTAGTAATGTACTAATATTCAAGGTGAATTTCAGTGATTTAGTGTCTTATGTGACCCAAGATAGGATAGTTTAAGATTAAGCAAGTTCAGTGTTCTAATTACAGGATATTCTAGATGGTTTGCTCTATAAATGGTATATTATTGGGGCTGAGCTGGATTTGCATGAGAATTAATTTGGTTTAAATGCAGATTCACTAATAAGCATATTTGTCTAATTATTATAGTGTAGTTAAATTACAAACATTTATCTTATTATATACAAAAATTGAATTCTAGCTTGCAGCACAGGAGAAAACTCCAATATTTAAGAAATGAATAAATAAAGAATCCAATGTATTTTCTTAGAGGTTCTTTCATTTAGTCCTCATATTTAATCTAACATTGTCATAAGAAAAACATATGGAGATCTAGAAACATGGTTTAGAAATCAAGATCTCTTCCCCAGTTCATCTCCTGCATCATAATACAGCAAACTGGCTTTTACAGTAGGTGTATACAGAAATAGGAAATGTTAATCCTGACTGGAATTCAGTGACACAGACATATTTGCTTTTGTGGGAATGAGTTGATTCTGCAATAAACATGTGATTACATCTCTGTTCATCTTTAGGTCTTGTTTATCAAAATTACGTTTTCTGTCAAGGTCTTAAATATGTATTAGAAACATTAATACTCAGTTCAGGACGGTGTGAATTGCTCAGTGCTAACTCCACACTTGTACTTGAAGAGCAAGAGCATAAAATACTGACAAATGTGTGTTTATGCTGTGCTATCCTGTGTATAGTGAAATTGCTTATAGCTGCTAATAATAATATATACTACGAATATATTGTTATTTTAATCACGCAAAAAGGACAGGTGGGAAATCACCCACCAGAGAATTTTGGAGAGCCTTATATAGAGAGTTTGGAGTTATGTTATACTGAACCCAGAGTAGATGGGTTGATATAAAGGCAATTTAGTTATATGCATGCAAAGTTTTAGTGGATAGTTATTAAAAATCATAATATTTTCTACATGGCAAACACTTACAGGAAGAACGTGCAAAGGCACTTTATTCTTTAGAAGCCATGGAAAATATACATTACCAACATTCTTCAAAAGAGTTTTACTGGCTTAATTTGCTGTATCAAATAAGAGTGTGATATATTCTTGCATGGTAGACCATAAATAAAAATGGGTTTGAATATTTTCTTCAGAAAATCAACTAAAAAATGGGAAGGACATTTAAGAGGGCAGTTTGAGTCCTGTTCAAAAAATGTGCTACTTTTACTCCAGGTTTCTTCTAATATTATTAAGTCTTCACAGTGTTACACAGGTAGAACTGTAATCTAAACTGGGATTCTCCTAGAGCTTATTTCAATTCATAGTAACCCACTATTTATGTTTCTGCTTTCTAATATGAATATTGATTATCCTATATAAATCAAAACAAGCAGGTATGTTTGAGATCTAGTAAGAAGGAAAACTAAAAAAAGAAAAAAATCTCAGTGACAAGTCCACAGATATCAGAGTAATAGCTTTCCAAGATGTAAGTGTAGAGCAAAGTAGACTATAGTTGTCAAACAAAAGAGGTGAATAGCTTAGATCTACTGCCATAATATGTGTTTTGATAAATAGAGCCCACCACTATTTAAGAAAAACAGAGAAAAAACATTTTTATAGTACTTCTCTATTTAGCAAAATAGACAATGTCCATTTTCTGCTGCTGTGATTTCATTTCAACACATCAGGTGGATTGGATTCTCATATTGGAAACCAAGATGCATTCTTCTGTGAATTGGATTGAATTAGGAACACTCCAATGCCCTGTTGTCCTGTCGTATTTCTGCCTTTCTATGAATAGTCTTATGAGAATTTACTATTACATCTAGGACAACACTTTAAACAAAATTTAATGGAGTCTTCCATCTGTTAAATTTTATTAGCAGTAATATCAAGGGGGTTTTAGCAGTGGAAATGTTTTTGTTTTCTCTGAAAATTGGAATTAAAGCATTCTCCAATTTGGCTGATCGAACCTTAGAAATTTTTTCTTTAATCAATATTTGGTAGCATTAAAATCTTGAACTGCTCTCCCAAATATTTTTGAAATTCTGGAATATTATCATTGTTATTATTACCATTTTTACTACTGTTATTACTATTATTATTACTACTACTATTATTAATACTACTACCATTTTTATTTTTTCCAGAATATTCCTGTATTTCTGTTTAGCTGGATATCTATCTTTTGGGTTCTTTTAAAAATCCCATTCCAAATTCTTAATCGAGGAGCCATCAGTGGTTACCAAATCTATTGCGGAGCTATGTTATCTCTAAGAATATTGAAGCATCTGCTAAGACTTCTTCACTAGCTTGGAATCAAGCTTTATGAGAACCTACTTTGCATTTAAGTATAAGTCTTCTTACATATGCCTCTTTATTTAATGGTTGGTAATTAAAAAAGTTTTTGAAAATATAGTTTCCATGCTGTGGAATTTTAGCCAGAATGACAAACTCCTTAAAGAGAAGGAATGCTTTCTGGCAGGTGGCCTGCAATGTTTTTTCCTCAGATCTGTATCTAGGCTGTAGCCAAGTTTATGCTGTTTCATTTCTCAGGAGTCTTTCCTGTGACCTAAATCTGCTAATGACACACAGCAGCAGGGCAATGTACTTACCCTCCTCCTTCGGTACTCTTTTATTAATGGACTGTGCTGATTAGAAGATCTGTTATTGATTATTGTATATTGGCCCCAGTTCAGCTGAGTGCTTCAGCACTTCTCTGACTTTGACTGGAAAAGTGTATTAAGTACTATTATAGTATTGACACAGTCTGAAGTACAGTCTGAGAATCATAGTGAACTGCTTTTTTAAAAAAATGAATTTAAGAGGAAAGAAGACAAACATTAGTCTTTCATCTTAAAAAATGTATGAGTCATTAATTTGGGGACCTCTCTAGGTTACCCTTTGTTACATGTATATAATCTATTTTAAGAAAGGATGAAGGAATTTACTTCTGGTGCTGCATTTACATTTGGTGTTGTGTCAATGATTCACAGAATGGTTTGAAGGGGACCACTGAGGTCACCTAGTCCAACCTTCCTGCTCAAGCACATCTTCATTTATTTCATGCTAAAAATAATGATAACACTGGGAGATATTTATCAAATTTTAAGTTAAAAAGATAAAAAAGGCTGAAATCTCTCATTATTACTATTAGTCTATAGCAATGCATAATATAGAAGGAACAACCACATTTTCTTCCATGTGTCTGAATAAGTGAAATTTTAAAGTGTAATTCCAGAAAATGTAGATAATTATTATTAATATAGGCTGGTAAAGAATTTATCTTTCATGAAACAGGTGGATATTAGAAATAAGTGTATCTGCCCCATATAATGCTTTAAGAAATCTAGTACTTTGTGGTTTGTTTTTTTTTTTCTTTCATTCAAAACAAGGATCTCCTTCCTTGTCTCTGACTGATTGTCCAGTGAAAGTTGGGAACGCTGAAATGCCAGATGTGCAACTTTTCTGAAAATGCCTATTTTCCTTTTTTTACTTTCATTCAATTCCGACTGTACATATTCAAGTAAATTGAAAGCAATCTTTGCTTTATGTAGATGGGTGAACAGAGAGTTCTGGTTGTCTGGAGCTGCACCCAACTCCCAAAGCAGCCTGTAGTTCCCAGTAGTGCTGGTGCTTCACTGTCTGTGAGCTGTGTGGCCACATCTCTGAGGCACGAGCATCACCATCAACTGCTCTCTAGAGCCCTATGTGTAGAGATTTTAGATAGATTAAACAACTTTGGAAGGCCAGCGGAAAGCTTTGAATGCTCCTCTGCACACCTGGCAGTGCTGTGGTCAGTGTGGAGACAGGACTGTGGTGACTGTAGACTTTGGAGCTCCTCTGGGAGTGTCCGCCACGGCAGCTGGAGCTTGGCAGGGAATTCCTGCTCTTGGTATTTGGAGAGTTGCTTCTTTTTGGCATTGCCTTGTTAGGTTTAGTTCTCTTGCTGGGTTTGAAGGGCTTTCTAATCTGAAGGGCCCAGGTCTAACCAACACCTTTACAGCTATTTCGTTGAATGGGAGCTTGGGTTTGCAATCACTGAGGCTTGATTTGGGACTCAAGTATTTTATTGTCTTTATTTACTTGTTGTTTTGGATTGTAATGACTGTAATTGAAGCACCTAGTTCCAAAAGAGGTTATTAAGTAAATAAATTAATCAGATTGCATTTCATGGTAGTATAATTAAGATGATATTTCCCTAGTAAAGTATTTCTACTTTATAAATAGTTCAAGATATCTGACTGTTTACATATATATTAATGAATATATTAGCATTCAGGAAAAGTATTGCAACAGAATTATAAAGTAGTCTGTTTTAAATATTTATTTATTTTTTTAAATTGTGTAGCTTAACAATAGCACACTGTTTTACATACTTTTATTTGTCATCCACAACACATGAATGCACTGTAAACAGTTACAGAAAAGTGAAAGTATGTTCTTTAAGAAGCCTCTTTTGATATTATATCTGCTGGGGTTTGTATTTCATGTCTCACTGAACATCCTGGGCTTCACTATCTTATGTAAAGAGAATAGCAGATTATAAGCTTACTTATTACCATTTCAGTTTTTATGATCTCACAAACAAGCTCAGCAGCCTTCCATCCTACCCTCCACAAGTTGTGGTAACTAAACAAAATTAAGCTTGTAATTCATCCTATTGTATTTAAAATACTTTAGAAGAAATAACTGTATTAGCTTTCTCTCTGCCATACAACATAAGCAGAACAAAATGTTGGGTAGAATGTGAATGACATCCTAATCATGAAAAAAACAAGAAAAACTGAAATTCACCACTGGTTCCTCACCCGTATAATAAGAGCAATTAGTTATAAAATAAAATTGAATGCTGACATGTTGAGAGCAATTAAGCAATAAAAGCAGTTGGTTATGGTAGACATTATACAAGAAACCTTTTCAGGTATGGCTAGGTAAGGGTGTACTGGCATAGAGCAGTAGTGGTATCCCTGATCTGTCTTGGTTAAAATGCATAATTGTCCTCATTTTAATCTGATCAGAGGATATGGCGCTTCAGCTGGGAAGATTTGGAATGGCTTCTCCAAAGTCACCAGCTGAATTTACTGTAAACAGTGCTGCTAAGCATGTTCACCCACAGACAATTTTTCTCTAGTATCTCTTTGCCATAAACGAGGAGAACACATTTGGAGAAATGTAAACCACAGCTGGAAACAGGGTGCAGTTTTTATTGTCTTTGCTCATTACAGTCTGAGTGAGTGTCATCTTATTCTCCCCAGTGTTGGTAAGGAGACACATTGGATAGTTGTTGCTGGTAATGTTTACAAATCTTTCTTTTGTAATTCATCCTCAGATTTGTTATTTGACATAAGCTGAGCAGCTCCAGAAACCAGAGACAGATGGGTTTTCATGAGAAACATCTCGGTTCTGAAATTGAAGAACATGGCTGAATATGAGGACCTTTAGGCCAACAGTACCCCATGTGTTTGTTCAGCTTTTACTGTGAAATGAGCTCAAACACTAATCCTGGCTTTACAAAAACCTGTATTAAAATGTGTTCATTGTGGAAGATCTGTGTGAAAATGCTGAGCAGAGCCTCTTTCAGTGTTCTTTATGTGGAAGATTCTCAGAAATTTCAAATGAACTCTATTCAATTGTTATCTTAATGGTAATTCTTTGACTTTCCCTGAGCAGCAGAGGGTAACCTGATTGCAAAGGCCCAGCTGTCCTGAAATGGGTCCTGCTGAAGAGATGATACACTATTGTCTCCTGTATGGGAGAATAAATGGAGGATATTATAGCTAACCCTCATCTTATTTGAATAATGAAAAAAAGAAGAAAACAACAACAACACCAAAAACACCAAAAAAAAAACCCCAAATAAATAAAAAACTCAAAACCAAACCACCATCAAATTTATGAATTTACAGTGTTCTGCCATAGATAATGGACAGTGAAGAATTGTGGGGTTTTGTAGATAACTATATATTTTAAATTATCCCAAAACTCTTTCTATTAAAAAGTATTAATTGCCTATCTAACTATGCAAGTACATAGATGCCTAAGCCCACTGAATTTTGTGGAAATTAATATCTGGGAGTTTTGAAAGTCTTACTCATCTGGTAGTTGTCTAATACCTTGAAAGTCTGATTGCATCATAATATTCAAAGATGAGAAGTCTATTAAATAATCACTGATAGGCTGAATTTTAAATGAAAGCTAATTGTTTCCAAATACTTTTTTTTCATTTCACCTGCTTTTCGTAATATTATGTAGACTGTTGTTTTTATAATAGTCAAATCACACAATAGTTAAAAAACCTTATAGTGTAACATATTTATGGAGAAATTTGGCATTCAGGTTTCTCTCTCTCCTTTAAAGACTTTTAGTCATTCCAGCAGTAGAAAAAATATTTTAAACTTGACCTAAAGACTCAAAAAATAAAAAACAACACCAATCAATTAACCCTGGGACATTTCCATGGTGATGAATATTCTACATAGGACAGGTACTTCTCCTCTTCTAATCCACACATCTTGTGTGCTGCATCCTGCACATACTTTCAGTCCTTTCAGAGCAGCTGATGTGGAGTGAACATTCAATCCATTTTGCTATTACCTTTATGAAAGCAACAGTGCACCTTGAGAAGAGCATGTCTGACCCAATTTGATCTTTCATTTCTAACACCATTGCTTGCTGACTTTCTAAAGGATACTCAAGAAAGGCTTATTAGCAGATGTTATCACTGCAATCACCTTTTCTGAAATAAGGAATGACAGGACCATCTGTTCATTTGTTGCTTGATAACCTAAGCTTCCATGTTGTCCTGGAAATCCTGCTGATAGATCTATCTCCATGTGATCACATAGCATTGATCTGCTTGGAGTGGATTTTTGTGGAGCAGAACAGAAAAAAAATGGAAAACAGAAATGCTATTTTAAAGAGCAAATAGCAAAGGCTTCCGTAGGACATGGGTAGAATTTTTAGTGGAACCAAAATGAGCTAGTGCCACAAATCCCATTGGACTGAAATGAGGGACAATGAAGCAGTGAACCTGTACTTGATGCTTATATCTCCTATTGGTTGCTATAGCTTGAGGATGTGTTCACTGCTGATTAGTGAAGAACTTAAGTGCTACTGATAAGTGTAGAGAAAAACAAGCGGTGAGGCTTAGAATTTCTCTGAAAATACAAAACAAATGACGAATACTCTTTAGGGAAGTAATTGACCTTTTTAAATTATATGCTCTAGAGTAGAAAGATTTAAGAGTACTAATTTGCAGTGAGCCAGGTGTGACAGCTTAAGTGATAACATTTTACTGATATAGTGTGTGAAGTCTAAGCAGTCTATAATGTTTTATAATTAATATATAATTGAGATCTTAAGAATATACAACATCTAGGAAAAAAAAAGTGATGTTTAAAATTAGTGCAATGTCCTTTGTAGTTATCTAAATCTTCAGTGACTCTCATAGTCATTGATTATAGTTGTATGCAATTTTGATCAAAAATAATTTAAAATAGTTATTTACAGCTTTGATTTAAAAAGTGACGAATTAAATCCACTTGATATGATTGACATGTTCATGTTAATTTTTTCAGTAGAGCACAAAGTGGTATAAAAGTATCTCATGAACGGAGTTGCTTTGCTGGATGTTATTGCCAAGGGAGAATTTACATTGCCAAGGAGGGAGTTGTGTGGACTTTTCCGTCTTCACTAAATCAAGGAACTCTGGGTTAATCCATCAAGGACAACAAATGCTATCTAGACTATCAGAGCATCAGTTGTTTCTTCAAGGAAGAGGAAAGGGACGTAAGGAAGAACTGAAATTTGGGGGTAAATTCCAGACAGAATATGCATTGAAATTAAGAGTATAGCAGTTCAGCTGGTATCAGAGAAAAAATATCCTATGGGATATGATATTGATACAAGTAGATAAATTGCAGGTTTTCTTTCATCTGATCACTTATGCATTTTTAAACATGGTGTTGAGGAACATATTAATATATGTACAAGCCCTCAATGAATTTTCCAAGCTATTAAAAAAGTAGCAAAATTCCATCGAAGTGGAGCTACACTGGCTGAGTTAGCAATGTACGAATCCCTGTGGGAGAGCAGTGCCCCAGGGTTTGCATTTTAAGTAAGAAAAGTGTCTGGCAGAGAGGGGAGAGTCTGAACCCTAATAGTCCATGCAAGGTATTTCACAAAAGCAGCTACATACTACTGCTCTTTGGGCATTACAGCTCATTTTGGATTCCTTCATTAAATGACTTAATGTAAGAAGGTTGTTGTTCAGAACCCAACCTGTAACAGGGGAAAAAAGTCACTCAAGTTTTTTTTTGTTGGTTTTTTTTTTATTCCACTATGTGCTCCACAGAGATGCTTTAAATGATTGTGAGTGCAAGTAGCTGAAGTTATATAGTCATGGAGTTGTTGAGGACCTGGCCATGTGATCAGAAATGAAAACACAGAATGTATCTAAAAGGTAAGAGACCTTTGTTTCAATTAATTATTTTACAGGTTAATTTTTGTAACACTTGACTGAAGGAATGCCTGTTTGGCCTGCTTATGACTAATTAGTTGGATTAACTCTTCTTTAAAAAATGTTGCCTGAAAATACACAATAGTACACATAGAGACTTGTAATGAAATTCCCAGAAAAAAATTAACTCAGTTCTTCATCTAGGATTCCTCTTAATATTCCTGGCAGGACAGAGGGAGAGGAAGGAAATTTTTGTCCAGTAGGAGGTTCTGTTTCCTGGGCTTTAAAATTGCACGGTAAATGCTGCACTTGTTTCTTTGTTTGCTGTAAGCTTTTTAAATGATCAGCCAATAAATATTCAAGTTCACTTACTGCAGGATATGCAGAGCAAATGAGTCTCCTCCTTTTACAGGGTTCTGTGGGAAAGCAAAAGAGTGGTAATGAAATAAACAATTGTGAATCAGGTTGTATAAATATGCTACCTGCTCTCTTTCTCCAAACAGTGAATCTCTAAAAATAAATACACTAAATTGTTTTAATTACAGCTATTATTAATGTATAACTATCCAGTCTGTCATGTTTTATTAGTATGTTTTTAGTTAAATCATTTGAGGATGTTCTCTGCCCTCTTTAAAAATCTAGATTGGCAAAGTTAGTCTCTATTTCCAGTTCTTCAGACCAGGGTACACTTTGTGGGGTTTTTAGTTTGGTTGAATTTGGTTTTTTTCCTAAACATATTTTTGAAGGAAGTCTTTCAAAAAATGGGTTTGCTTCCCAGGTTCAACATTTAGTGTGTACTTCATGCGTGTCATAACTAGTGTTTTGTAGCTACAAAGGTGATGAATGCAAGGAAAAACTTCTGTGGAAGTGTTTTATTGTGTATGAACTGCCATAAGTTGCTTTTAATCTTTATACATTTCCAGTTTTCATTTGCTAAGATTTGCGAAATAAGCTTTAAGAGAAGCACTGCCATTCTGTGAGTTATACTATATCCACTCTGCATTACTCCCAAGAAAACAAGATTTCTTCCTTGTTACACTCTTAGATTATACTTAGAATCTACTTTTCTGAGTGTGTCTTTTGCTCTTACTGCCATGATAGGACTTGGAGGTGTTGGGATTTTGTTGG
Organism: Rhabdornis inornatus; assembly: GCA_013397075.1. Lineage (NCBI taxonomy): Eukaryota > Metazoa > Chordata > Aves > Passeriformes > Rhabdornithidae > Rhabdornis > Rhabdornis inornatus. The sequence continues at coordinate 161,397 of VWZS01006277.1, read as the reverse complement.
GGTTTTAGTTCAGTCTGTGCTTGTTCGCCTTGCCTGTGTCCTTGAACTGAATATACCTATTTCATCTGAAATTCTTGTGGCAATGTCAGCTAATAGCATTAGCTAAAAGCATGAGCAAATGGATTTATTTGATGCCCTCCTTTAGAATGGAGGAACAATATCTCCAAGAAATAACAGTTCTCATGTGCAACATCTGCTTCTCTAGAAACTTGTGACACTTGACTCATAGTTAGAGCTAGGTTTACTGCAGTGGAGAAGGTAGGGAAATCAAAAGTAGTATTTGTAGGAAAGTATAAGCTTTCATGGTTTCTATTTTAGAAAAAAAAAAAAAGTTTTCTGAATCACTCACACGATTTTAATTTTTAGTTTTTAGTTTTCTTATTTCTTCTTTGAATGTTTGATATGTCAGAAATGTTCAGAGACAGAAAAACTATTCCTTTTTAACCTTTATTAAGACACATTATTAATAAACATAATAATTTCCAGCACTGAACATAAGATATAATGTGGCTGAAAATACTGTGGTGAGCAATATCAAAGAAAGCTTGGTTACATAGCAATTACTTTCAGCTAAAATGATCTCTGCATATCTGCTTTTCAGTTAACGTGCTGTTATGCAAAGTATCAACATGTAAATGGTTTTTCTAAATTGACCTGGAGCTTCCAGTAAGATGCAAAGAACATTAGGATAACTCCCTTGATTAATTCTCATGTTAAGGATGAAGGTTTCCTATAGTCAGTCGGATAAAACTATAGCAGCCTACAGAGCCTTACCACCTGGCCTTTAATGCAGAACTGAGAATACAGGAATATGGGCAAAACCTGTTTAGAGGAAGATGTCCAAGTGTCACCGAAAGGGTGGCTTGGGATTTAGGTGTACCTACCTGTGCCCTGTCCCATAGGTGGCTGTAGACAGCAGGCCACGGTTGGGTCTCTACATAAATTTATTTTTCAAGGTTTATATCAAAATGGTGGAGATGATAGACTGGAAGGAAGCTTTTGTGTTCTGCTCTGCTGTTTATTTGTCTGCAAATGTCAGAAAAGTGCAGTCTTCTCTATGGAATTAAGTTCTTATGGTCTTCTCCAGCCAGAGCAATGTCTGTGTGTGTCCATGTGTGCTGAGCATTCCTGCTGGAGCAGGAGGTACAGACAGGCCATGGCAGGCAGTCCCATCCCCATGGCCCCTTAGCCAGGGTAACAGACTGGGGATGGGTTCCTCACCCTCTGGAGCTGCAAAGCAGGAATTGTCCATATACAGTCTTAGCATAAATTCAAGCCTTTTGCTTTGGCTGTGAGACACGTGAATGTGGTTTCATGGAGTCCAAGTGTATGTTCAAAATATATTGTTCCATCATTTCTGTGAGTGCCCAGACAGCTTTTTGGTTTGTGCCGTGTGGCTTCTGTACTAGATGTCATAAACCTTCCATGGGCAAAAAGGGATATTATTCATATCAACAAGAAGGGGATGATGTTGAACAGTAATAAACTCAGCAGTACCATATTCGGTTTGTTTTTTGACAAAGTAACCTGCTATGCTTTATATTAAAGGATAATGCTTCTTTGTTTTGACAGACTGGTAGGTGAATGCCTTTCACTCAAAATCTGGCATATTTTTCTTTCTGCACATGGACTGTACACATGCTACATATTTTTTTACTGTCATTGTTCTGCTCAGCTTTGCTTATTTTTTGTACTGGTGGTTTCCCATATTGTTGTTTGTCATTCCAGTTCTGGGTTTGACTTTCCTGATTTATCTGGTTTCATTTTGTTTCTTTCTTTATTTGGAGATCTCCTCTAACAGAATGGGATACCTACCTAGCAGTGCTAGAGCTTTTAGTTGCCACTTTATTTGTAAAATAGCTTTCTTGCCTCCTACGTGCGGAGCTGATATTATGAGCCTATGTGAGGGCTGATGCTGTAAAAAAGTGTGTGCTATTGTTGCTGGGAGTATTTTATTTATCAAAGTGTTTTAAGGCAAATCTGCCCTTACTCGTACAGGAATCCTATTAGGTGACTCAGGTGTGTAGCCACAGCTTTGTCCATCTGAGCTCTTGGATTCCTTAACAGTCTGAAAAACAAGGCAGTGAGCATCTTACTGAATTTAGGAAAAATAATTTACTTTTGAATAGTTTCCATGGCTCACTGAAACCAGACAAAAACCCTATCTTCTGCAATATCTGTAACCACAGACTAAAGCACAAGGCAGCTTTGTCTTCAGGTTTTGAAATGAGCAATGCCCTTAATTCATTATCTCATAAGGGAATTTATTCAGTCTGAAATCATACTGAATACTTTTGGCTGTTATATGCCCATCATTTTCAAAAGTGCAAATTAACTCACAAATCGTTTTTAAGTCTGTAAATTGTGCTGTTAATTGACTGCATATAGAATAAGCAGTTAATGCCATTTTTTCGACAAACTGAATGACTCTATCTACTTTCCCTTCTTTTATTACAAATTGCAGGCGCCATAAAGGCAGTGTTGGGCTGTGGCACAGTGCCTATCAAGTACAGCATTAGAGCACACAGGAAAGGTGAAGGAGACTTTGGAATCCTGTTCTTGCTTTTCACATTTAATTTTTCAGTTGGTGCTTTAAAAGGCATCCCAGACAGCAGGTATTCTCAAGGGTTTGTTGGGTTCCTCTGCTGGTTTAATAGTGATCGTGATGCTTGCAGGAGTGTGGCACTGAGAGAATTAGTGAACTCATCAGAGGGAAGGAAGGAATGATCAATTATTCACCACACGCCACCAACTACAAGAAACATGACTGCAGCCTGTCTCTCTCCTTTTCTTTCTTGTGCACACACACACTCAGTTTATGCTATTTGTGCAATTACATTTTCATTCAAACAATCTCTAGAGAAACTTGTTTCTTTGAGTATGCTGGAACATTCATCATTAAGGTGTTGCATCAAGTGTTCTTGACATTCACCGCTCTGTGCCTCCTGCATCTTCCTCTTCAATTATTTTAATACTTGGAATAAATAAAGCAACAGAATGATCTGGCTGATTTACCTAGAAGGAACAGAATGCATAGAGACATTTAATAATTAGATCAGTCATGGATTGTTTTTGGGCTATGTTTATTCCTTTCTTCCTAAACTTTCGTGCTTGAACCTGGTTTTCAAGGGGACGAATCTAACAGTCTTCAGGTTTTTCCATGTAAGAAAGACTTTTGTTCTGCATCTCTAAATATTAATAATGCACACAAAGGAAGATTATTGGGTTCTTTATTCACTTTGAAATGTTAGTAAGAGTATTTTTTCACAACTGAGAAGTTTTAATAAAAAACCTCATTAATCCTTGATCATGCCTTTATATGCTAGAGGGATATTAGTGTTAAGATTGCACATATGCTCTTTTAAATATTCAAGATCATAGCATCTTCAAAATTATTTTGATTTTTGTTAAGTTTGATTTCATAAAATTGCACTAGGGTATTTTAAAAGTGCATTGGTCTGAAAAATCAATAAATCACTGATTGTTGCAAAGGGTTTGTAGATTCTGCAAAAGTTTCATGAGAAGCTAGAAAAATAAGAGACAAGAATTCTTGCTGGTATTTAGAACTCAAAAAAACCTGAAGGTAGAGCCACACGATGGAATTTATCCTTCTTTTCTTGGCCATATACAGGAATGTTTATTTAAGTCTTTATAATAGACTGAATTCTGTATGAGCCCCTGACTAAACAGGGTGGAATATTTCAGATGAGAACATCATGGAGGAGAGCTCTATAGAATGAGCTGTGCAGAAGATCCCATCATGGTGGCTTAATAGAAGTGTTTGAAAAGCAAAACTCCAAAATTTTAGCTAGCTGTGACAATGCATATTTTTTAAACCTTTGCTACTAGGACTCATTGTGTTACCTTGTCACTACATTCCAGGTAGTTTGCAAGTATTGAACAGGTCTTTTGTGTGTAAATGCACTCCCCTCTGTGACAGCCTCACATGCAGCTTCAGGCATAGCCACATAGCCATGTGCTTGACATGTTCTCAGCTGTCACGCTGCTCCTCGCCTCTGCAAGAAACATTTAGGGTTTTTTTACATTTCAGCTTTAAACTGTTGTTTATTTTGCTTTTACACAGTTTTTTATGCGGGTGCTAGTAACACGTGCAGAAGTGCAGGCTGGGTGGGGCTGTACCCAGTGCCAGCCCTGCTGTCTGTTGGCCCTGTGGAATAGTTCCAAGCCCAGCAGGACAAAGCTACTAAATCTGATAAACTTCAGATTCTCTCAACAGCTAAGACAGAAGACTGCAGTGCAGTGTCTCAGGCAGAGATTATATTCTGTATTTATGTTGAATGTGATATCGCATACAATATAAGCACAACCTTGTCTATAAAGAAATATCTAAAGTGATGCTAGATCAAAAGAGCTGATGCAGGACCACATGCCTGAAAGTGCTGTTTCACAAACTGGGGTTTGCCCTGCATGTATATTAAGTTGGAAACTCCTGGTCTTTTCTGAAACGATTGTGAAATGGACATGCCTGGCTCTTATTTTCTTGATTTTATCACATGAGGAAAATACATTTTGTTTATGGGTTTTCCTGTTTTGGGTTTTTTGTTTTGTTTTGTTTTCTTTCCCTCACTGTCAACTGCACGGAATATCTTAGTTTTACTTGTTTTTTTGAAACCAATGTTCTTTTGTAAACAGTTTTTGCATCCTTTTGTTATTTGTATAATGAATATGAATACCAAAAACCTAATTGGTTTTGCTTTATCAAGTTATATTAAAGTCTAAAATTGAAAATATTTACTTGCAATAATAAGAGTTGCATGTTGCTTGTGCATGTACTTCAGCCGCTTTGCTTTGAGGTCCTGTTTCTGTACCAAGGTTGTACAGTTCCATGTCGTACATAACTGCTGGACATTACGGCTCTGGCCACTTTTTGTCTCTAAGTGTCAGGCAATCTCAAGATTCCAAAATAGAAATAATGAGACTGATCCTAATCCATTAAATGCATCCTGTCACCTCTTTTGGGGTAATTACTCAGGCTTGCTTGCAAGAAAATATTTAAGACATTGAATTGATATTCTCATCTCAGAAACCCTGTAATTTACAGTGTGGCTGGTAGAGTGCAGTTTTAAGGAAGTTCAAAAGCAGTGGCTTCTGGGGGTACCACATGTGCTGTGATTAAAAACTGGCAAAAAGCATCGTTTATTTCCATTTTATGCAGGTGGTCAGGGAAATATAAATCAAGTGTCTTGACAGGAAATCTGTCTTGAATTTAGAGAATAAAATACCATCCTGCTTGCTGTTGGTCCCGTGCCGTCAGTTGTAGAGCAATCTTCTGTTGTTGACGTCAGGGACAGTTCTTGAATTGAGGTAAAAGTATGCCACACATTTGCTGTAACATTTGTTTAAAGGCTTGTTGGGAATGACTAGAGAGGAATGTTTGTCATCACATCTCTCATCAATGTATTGCTGTCTCTGATTCAATGGAAGATTAATTTCTAGCATTTGTTGACAGCTCTGTGGTTTCCCCAAAAGAGTGAAATGTAGATATTAACATAAAATGTTCACTGTGTGGTAACATTCTTGGGAGCCTTGACAGTTTATTATAGCTTGTGACTATTACTAATAATATTATTCTAAAAGCAGAAAATACAAGCCAGTGTTTGTATTTTTCAGTCTGTGCCATACTTAGTAAGAGATAGCAGGAATAAATGTATTTCTGACCTTGATTTGTCTGGATCACTAACTGTTGCTTTAAAATGCCCCAGGTAATATTTGCCAAACTGAGAAATAAATAAAAGCAGTGGGATGCTAGTGCATAAGAATTGTGGAATTCCCTTGGCAGAGTACTTTATGGGTCACAACAGTGAGCTCTATGCTGTAAGCTATCATAGACATCAGCAGGTGAGAGTTTTGTTCTTTGCTTTTCCTCTGCAGTGCTGAAATAAGAATTTTTCACATCATGCTAACATTGAAGTGTTAAAACTGATCTAATTAGTTTTATTCTGAAAAATATATGTTTTAGGACCTATTCTACAGATCTACACCTCCCCCTTGCAGACAAACAAGAAAGCACAATACAGCTTAAAAAAAAAAACCTTATGATGTAATTTCCCCTCTTAAAAATACACAAGATTTTTTTCTTTTGCTCTATCCCTTATTCCTTCTCCAGTGATGTCAGGGGAATTTGAGTACTCAGTGATGCTAATTTGTGTTAGTATTATTGACTAATTTGCAAATGCTGTAAGCTGTGTTTTAAAACTAAAGTGTCAGCCAGGAAAATTATAACCATTTCAGTAATTGTATGAAAAAAAAAGGTAGCAAAATATACATCTTTTGTTAAAAGACAGATGGCAAGACTGGGAAAGATGTATTAAAGCGACACATCTTCATGTAGGACTGGAGCTCAGGACTGCAGCTCTTCAGGACCAATACTATGTGGACTTTGTCATGCTAGAGATATGGTTTAAAATAATTAGGGATATTAAAATGGACATGAAACCTTTGAATGTGAGCACTGAAAAGGAAACTATTATGCAATAAAACCTTTTTGGTGTTACTGTAGCAGGTAGGAAACCCCACCTGAGAATATGTTTGGTTTGTGTCCGTATTTAACCCCAATTATCCTTTGCAGGGGAATTCTTTTTAACATTCAATTCTTCATGTCACTTTTAGCTTCTGTAGGTCTTATTTTTCCCCACTACATAAATTGCAGCAGGTGCACAGAATTGAAGACATTACAATTAAATGTAATCAAATATTTTAGGCACTAATGAACAGCTCCAGGAAAACAAGTCAAAAGGAAAAAAAAAAAAAGAAACAAATAAAAAAGGCTTTAAGTGAGTGAATTTTCAAACCCAAGGCACCATAGGGCCAATTAAGGGAGTCAGACACCAGGACACATACTGGCATTAATTATCTTTGAGTTCAGGGAAATAAAAAATAAAAGCAACAATTATCATAATAAATTTCCACACACTGCTTGTAAATTGTCCTAATCTACAACACACCTGGGTTTCTGGGATTGAAGCAGAACATTCAGTCACTTGGTAAGGACCTCGCGTAGAGGCTCATGGGCTGTGCTGGGCTTTGCCAGAGCCTGGATCCCAGGTCCAGCTCTGCATTATCCCAGAGAGGTCAGAAATTCAGCACTGCAGCCCTTGTGCTGGCTGGAAATGCACAGAGACCATCCTAGTGAGGATGTCACCTCTCTCACGCCAATTTTGTTACACACCTAATGAAAATTTTCACAATGGGAATATCATTCTCAGTCTACTCTAAATACCTGTGGGTCTCTCTAATTCTCCTTCCTCTAAGCTAAGTAGGAACCAAACTAAAAGAGCAAATGTTTCATGCATGTCATAAATTTCTTGAAACATGCAGATGCAAGAAAAACCGGATACTCACTGAACTAGATGAAAAAATTTTAAAGGTATTAAAAAATTGGTCTTTCTCTGACTGATATTTGAACCAACTGCAATGTATTCTCACTGAAAATTCAGGAAAATGGGGCAATATGTTTTGGGCTGTTGGTTTGATGTCAGCATTAGGTAAAATTAGTGTCTCTAGTGGTTTTCTTTGAAGCATTGTCTGGCTGGTCAGTTGTATCTGGAGGGTAAATGTCAATCACTCCAACTTCCACCCAATATAAACTAGAAAAAAAATCCCTAAACGAACAAGGTTAGGTTTAAATTTGTTAGTCATGTGATTTTTTTTAATAGCCTTGATTATTCTAGGTTAAAGGAGGAAAAAAAAGTCATTATGCATATCTTTTCCCTTTGTATCTGCTAATTAAATTTTCATGCTTATAGTGGAAGTCCTTTGTGGCATTCTTTATGTTTAAAAGGTGATTTGCACAGCATGGACAGGATAGGAGGATGGAGGAGGACCTCAGGGATAATCTGGTTCCACCTTTCTTGGCAGAAGCACTGTAAAAACATGGTGTAGATCAGATGGCCCAGCACCCTGCCCAGCTGAATCTTGAATACATCCAATATTGGGGAATCTATCACTTTCCTTGGGAGATTATGCCAATGACTGATGTTTCTCATTGGGAAAAGTTTTCTCCTTGTGAGTAGCCAGAATCTCCCCAGAAGTAACTTGTATCCATTACCCCTCCTCTTTTCCATGTGACTCCTTGTAAAAAGAGATTATTTGGGGTACTTTGATAATTCCGATGTAAAAATTCACTGTGATCTTTTCTCAAAGCACCCATCTGTAGCAAACACATGGGACAGCATTCAAAAAATTTTAATATTTTCATAACTTAATGTCAGCTAAATGGCTGTGTTTTCATTTGCTGTCTGGAACTAGTTTTTTCAATTACTTTAATTTATAAAAAAATATATATTTTAAAGGTTTCAAATCTTTACAAAACCTTTTTAAAATTTCCAAGTCAAACCCCACAACTTTAAACATAATATACTATTATGCTTCACATGAATATTTTAAACTGTATGTATAGAATGTCCTTTTCATAATATAAGAAACATCTGCTGTTTGCTTGTGCATGTATTTTAGAGAATTTAAAAGCTAATCCTTTTTCCACAATGGTTATAGAATCCAATTATTTTGCAAACTGCCACATAACATTTTCTTCCCATAGCATTTGCTTCATACTTTAATAATTCTTAATATGAAACTTCCTTAGTTTTCTTTTGGAAGCTTCCCAGTCTCTTAAAATGGCATTTCAAACAGATTAATCTAAAGGAGACAAGTCTCCAAGAGATCAGCATGGAAGTCCCCCCTCCTGCAAATCTTTCCTAAAGAACAGAAAGATGCTGGACAGTTTCTGCATGTTTCTGAAAGGTTTGAAAGAAAAATTCTGTAGGAAAGTGTTTCCTCACAAGCAAAATGAAATAAAACAGGAAGAGGATTCAGAGGATTTGTTTTTTTCTCTAGTGCATTGGTTCATTGAATCAAGAATGATTCCCAGCATTCCCGATTCTTGTTAGCAAGATTCTTGTTTATGTCCATCATTTAATTATGCTTCAGCCCTAAGTTTAATAATTTCTTTAGGCTCAAAAAATATTTGATTATATCTTATAAAATCTTTATACTACTTTTAAAGAAAATAACTCACGTGGATTTTTTAAAATAAAATCAGAAGGTTTAAATAAAAGTGTTCAAATTTTTAAAGGATAGGTTTGTTTTCCTCTTCCTTTTCTCGGCCTTAAGAAAATTAAAATGTAGATTTTATGCTCCTACAAGAGAAAGGCCAGACACTAGTCCTCATCTCCTTGTTGTAAGATGCTGATGTGGTAAATAAAATATCTTAAAGTTAACTGAGTAGTTATTAAAATTCACATCTTTGATCTTGTCCACTTCATATCAAGACCCAGAATTAATATCTAAGTAGGTTTTGTACTTACGTGTGAGGTTTCATTTTTCTTCCTTCCCACACACACTGATTTAAAAAAAGTACCACTATCTCCCCCATTTATGATTACAGGTATGTCAATTCTTAAGCTGTCTCCTGGAGAGACATTTTTTGCAGTTCCACACCACCTCTGCAACTCATTATCAAATAAAAGCCCAAAAGCTCTTTATATGCAGGTGCAAGATTATGATCACTCTTTTATTGTTGACAAAATTAGTGTCTGAGTGCTGGTATTGATAGATATGATGTTGCAGAGGATTTTCTGTCAAGAAATCTTTAGTAGTAGTGTATCCAAACATTATGAAAAATCACGAACTTAGTTTCTCATGCTGTCTGCTTTCTTCTGGATCTCTGTAAAGCTTTAGCAAGGTTTTTGTGCCAGAGCAAACAGTTTTTCAGACCATACTGGTTTTAAGAGCGAGGCAGCAGCTCAGGAACAAGAGCTTTTCACTTACTGATATCTCCGTGTTTTCTGTGTGCACTCCCCTGCCCCAGCACGTGCTGGTGTCTGTCAAAATGCCACCACATCGTCCCTGGTGACTTGAGCTTGAATCTTTGGTCCCACAGAGATCTGTTGGAGAATGAAAGTCCTTTTCTTCCCAGGAACACTCATCAGTGTTAGAGGTAGAGGCTGATGTTTAAGGAGTTCTCTGATGGTGACCTGAATTAAGGTGGTTTTTCCATGGAATATTTCAGTGCATTCATGTGTAAATGACAAACATTGGGTTTGGTTGGGTTCAAGGTCTGAGGAGCTCTTTGTACTCAGAACCTTCTTAGTAGTTAAGTTTTATGAACTTTAATTTTCTCTTTTCAAACTACCTGTGGTCTTTCAAAGCAAGGATGTGACCAATTACCACCTGAGACTGTAATTTTTTTCCTGCATGATTTACAGGTTCTTTATATTGGAAGGTTATTGACCTAGTCTGGGGATCAAAACCAGTTAAATGTATCCCTGTCGGAAAGCAACCACAGGCTCACTCAACATAAAAGGAATTGAGGTTGGAGGGCAGGGGATGTATCCTGCAACAGTGCATTTTTCCCCCATAACTCTAAAATTTATCTATTGACTTAATAACAAAAATAATCTATTAAAAACAACATCAACAACAAATGGATGCTTGTGGATTCTGTACCTATTACTCCCCTGCTGTGTTTTTTTCATAGTTAACAATACTGAGAATGCTTTTGATTATTCCTTTAATGTGCACTGCTTAGGGTTTCATGGGAAATCTGAATTAAGGACATTGAAACCTATGCAGACCTGAACTGTGTATCCATGTGTTTTGGTTTAAGTTCGATTTCCCGGCCAATGCACCAATGTGTGCATTGTAGGAATGAGTTTTGCATACAATTTGTTATGAATTGCATTCATAGCAAATTGTATGCAAAACTCATTCCTACAATGCACACATTGTAGCACTCTAACCATTAGCATCAATGAAAAAAATAGCTGAAAATGTCCTTTTCCCTAAAAGCTTGTCTTCACACTTTAAAGTATTTTCACAGTTATGTGCAGGTTGGTCTGTAGCACTCTGCTGAGCACTTCTCAAATACGTACGAGTGGGTTTAAAATAGAGAGCATAACGGGAGAAATACAGGGGAAAAAAACCCTTTTAATAAAATGAGAAATCAACTTTTAGAAAAGGGCAGAGGGGAACAGAAAGGTCTGGCAAATAACAGAATAAAAGCAATCTTAAAATTTTTTATATAAAACTGCACCTAATTCATTTCAAGTAAGTGTCTCAAAGTGTCCTTTTAAAATATCACCAACTGCTAAAATCGAATACTGTCATTTTATTGTAGTAACCGTAGGTTTACTTATTTCATAATTGGCTTGTCTAGGGAGCTCACCTGGAGGGATTTTACCAGTAGCCATTCTTATCAATTTTTTAATAAATCCCACAGACTGAGCAAAGTAAATAATGAATGGCATAGTACTTGGTAAGTCAATATTTAATTTAATATAGGTTATGGGAAGCTCACGTTTTACATGCAGATATACTATGGTTCTTTCTTAAGTTAAAAACAAAATATATATATAGTGTACAAAAGATAAAGGAGTAGAATTTGTAGGGTTATTCTTGTAAAATTTAGTTCATATTAGTATTTCATAGCTTCAGATTAATAGAGGATGTGATGGGTGTGTGCTGACTGCAGAAAACACCAATAATTTTTCTGAATCTCAAGATCTGTTCAATTGGTATCAGTTCCTACAGGCTCATTCAGCAAGGGTGCAAGGACATATTCAGCCACAGGGTAACTTCAGTATGATTAAAGCACAGGCTTAAATACCATTCCAGTTAGAGAGAAGCTTAAGATAAGTTTTAGTAGGAGTTATTTTTAAATTAGTAATTTTGCTGAATTTTCTTTCAACTTAATATTCTCAAGTTGTTTCTTTATGGACATATTAGAATACTATCAAAGGACAATTCCCTCTTTCACCAGTAGCTTAAAACATTTTACATAAAATCTTTTGTGCTAAAGAAAAGGGTTTTTTTGCGACTAACATCTCCCAAATAGTATTCCTTATTTATTTACTGTCATGGTAACTTGACTGTATGGACTTCTTTTGAGTTTTCAAATTACAAAGGGCAATAAATATCAGTCTTTAATGCTGCAGGTCTCTGATAATTAGTGCATCATCGTAATTAGTATCTTATAATCTGAGTACTCCAAAGGAGAAAAAAGCAACAAACACCTCAGAAAAACTATACAAAGGCTACAGACTGAAGAGCTGACATCTCATAGTGGAGAGATTCATGTGGTGTATCATAAAAAAAATAGCTTTTCTACAGTTATTAATCACCCACATCTGTTCCTAATGTTTCCACATGACACCATTGACTATAGTAAAGAAGCTGCTCCAGATGAAAAAGGGTAAATTAGCACTAGTTAAAAATGAACATCCATAGGAAGAGACAGGATAATGTAAATTCAGCTTTTTTTCTGTTTTGAGAGCTATTTTATGGAAATCTGTTGATCAGAATGGTAAATCAGAGTAAACTTTACCGGGGTGTCCCCTGGGTACCAGGGGTGACCCCCTTCATGGGGAGAGGGGTTAAAAAGCTGTCAGCATCCTGAAACTTTGTTGGGAGGGCTGTGAGAAAGTTGGTGAGGATGGTTTCCTTCTTTCTTTTGGGAACCCTTTGATATTGGCAGTTTCTTCCTTCCTGGTTTTAGGGTGAATTTGGTTTGTTTTTATAAAATTTAGTCTGCTTATGTTTTTATTTTTACTTTCCATTGGTTCCATTGTTCTGTCTTTTCGTTTACTTTGTTTCTTTTAAAACTGATTTCATGGGAATGAAAAAATGCTGTCCTCCTGGACTGATCCTAATGATTTGTGCTTATGTCCTGGGGCTTCTGTTGGTGCTGCCTGAGTCCTCTTCCAGAGTACACTTTGCTAGAATGGTGGTTCATTCACTGCATGGTGAATAAGTACCTGTCATTGCTATAAATTAAAAATAAATAACATTAATTCAAGCAACAATTTCCTAATTGCTACAAAATTGCTGCCGGAGCTAAAGAAGGCCAGGCAAGACCCTGGTCTGTCTGGATGATGCAAAGCTCGTAATGAGAGAAAAGCTATGTCTTGTCTTTCCAATAGAGCCAAACACATTTGTTCTTGGAATTATTTTTCTTTTTTTATCATGGAAGCATGGAGACAAAGTATATGTGTAAGTCCACTAAACAAAAGATATAAACATAAGGTGGGGTCACTACTGTTGCTAAAATCTGGCAAATCTTGAAGTTGTAAATAATTGCTTCTGTTGTTTTATAAAAGCAGAATGTAACTACTGTAAAAACCTTTTATAACATAGGAGACATTTAACCATAGTTATCTAAAAGCTCAATCCTCTAAAATGTAAATTCTGCTTTTACTTCCTTGATAATGAGATGCTATGTTTCAAGTATAAAATGTATATTTATAAAGATATAGTATATGTAAGGATTTAATCTTGATTCCCCATTTTTTAATTGCCTAACCACAGTTTGTCTCTTCTATACCGTAAAATATGGCAAAGGCAATGAGCAGCAAGGTGACATTACTAAAGTTATTCTATTTTAAAAAACCAACGTTTGTTTCTTTACTGATCCCTTAAAATACTGTTATTAAGCATTGGGAGGTGAAGATATCATATGAAATAGCAGGAAGTCCTGAAGTCCTTCAGGAGGGTACAGTCTGTCGGAGGCCTCATAGAGCTACAATATCCTGCAGAAAAAGCTTTTTCTCTCGACAGGTGAATCAGTCACTTTGTCTCAGTGTTAGCCAAAATCCTGCAGGTGTTTTAGTATCATTATCCCCAACGAAGAGAACGGGACACAGTTAAATATAGATGTTAGTGAAGTTAGTGTAAACAATTGCTTTTAGACACCAAAGCAGGAAGGACACCTAAGTTCAGCCTTGCCTTTGATGCAAAAATACTTCGTATATTTTTTCTTTTTGGTGTATTTGCTTATACTCAGAATTAACCTATCCCAACTCTTTTCAAGTTTGAAGCAATTGGAACATGACAAGATGCTTCTGCTTACAAATGATCCAACTACCTGGGCTTTGGATAGACAGGATACTTAAGGGCTGGATCTGAAAGTCTGTGCTTATAACAACCTAAGGCACTGTAGAACTCTCTGGGGACAGTTCATCATCACTGGATAGAAAACAGCAGCAACACTGCTGAGTGGAGAGCCTCCTGGAATATCTAAGTGGAAATGCTGAACAGTGTCTTAAAGATTTCCTTTGTTTGGACATTGCCCATTCCAGTCTAGGTGTCAAAAAGCCTGACTATGTAGTGGAAGGACATAAATTGTTGTTACAAAGTCTGAATTCACTCCTTTTCTTAGGTTCACATTCTTCTGATCCGTAGGGAATCTTTAATTTGACTGGTGCTCCAGTTTCAAGGGGTTGATAGAACATACCCTCACAAAAGCTGGGATTAGGATGTTCTTGGGGAGGCGTGAGATGGGGCCCTGAGTCCTTTCAGCACAGCTGTTTTGTGGTTGTGTTCTACAGAGCAAAGTGAGATAAGCACCAAACACGGTTCCTTTATTAACAGATGAAGACTATGGTACTGCTTGATTTAGATGCAAATATTCCTTTAAGTAAATGTCTGTGATTAACTGGCTAGGGACCTTGATTCTACCTTGAATATGATGGTCAAGGATATTTTGTAAAACATCAGTTTCTAAAATTACTTTTAATGTCCTCTCTTTCCAATAAACTTTAAATCACCCAAATTATACATTATAATTATCACCTACGTGGGATCTTGCAGAAGAGCCAGAAGATGAAGGAGTTACAAGACCATCCTTCCTCCATTAATTTTCATGCCAGATACGTGATTAAAATGTTGTGTAATGCTAGAAAGCTTTAGTGCCCAGGAAAATTTATGACACTGTATTCCACTTTATTTTTAGGGTGTGGGTTTTTTTGTTTTGTTTTTACCCCTTAACAATCTTTATGAAAATTAGTAACTGCTCTATTTTAGCTTTTTGCTTATCCACAGGGCAGTTTTCCATTGCACTTCTACCTTCTGAAGGGAAATCATGTCTACACCATCATAGTTATGACTGGCCAGGGGGCAGCAGAGTTTATTTCAGCCAATTAAAATAACAATTACTGTTAGAGACACTAATAGGAACACCCTTTTGCTTGTTAGTTCTACAATCCAGATGGTATGATTAAAACATCCCCAAATTTTTGCAGCATACTGATTGCCTGCTCTCTAGAAGTTTTATTGCTAAAAATATGGTACAAAGATCTTTCCATTTCCATGGTGGTTTTCACAGCTTCTTTGCTTAAAAGCCGTGTGTTAATACAACCACTCCTGGAAGTTATCTGATGTAAAATAACATAAAGTTGGCTGGACTCTTTGCATTATTATTTATACATTATATAGAGATTTTAATGTAAATTTTCAGATTATGCAGATAACTATGTTAACCAAGCTGAGCATGACTGGAGCTTAAACAGTGAATGTAATTAACAATATATATGCTGAAGATGATGGTTGAGGTTTTGCAAAAAAATGTGTTGGAACACATTTACAATATCACAGTTTCATATTAGTGTGTACCTTGTCTGAGCTGTGGACTTGGTTATTTCGTTGGGCCTGTTACAACTGCTTTTGTTTATGTTAAAGTTCTGCAGAGGCTTGGTTATGCTGAAGCCAGTTGAGGTAATTTCAAACACTTGCATACATTTTAAGAAACAAAAAGAAAAATATCCTTTAGAGTTTGATCTTATCAAGTCAGAAACAACTTCATTAAGAAAAGAGAATATATTTATTCTTCTTTGAGCTCCATAGAGTCCAAAGAACAGTTTAAAACTACTCGTGTATTGATCTTTATTACGATGGTTGCATCCAGTCCCTGTTTCACGCATGACTGTGGTAGAGTGCAGCAAAGAAAAATCTGAACATCTTGTCCCTACTCTGCTAACTTCTCTATCTTAGCAATTTCTCCTCTGAAAAAGCATTGTCAGGATAGGTGATACGTGGCTGGCTTCTGTACCTCCAGGGTACTGTTCCGTGATGCTGGGGACATTTTAAGATCTAACTACGTTTAGTTTAGGAGGCTTTACAAAATTTGTTAGTGCAGGTCTGCTTGGAGTTCAAGCTTTTAACCAGTAATAAATATTGTTTTAACCCTGCTTTCTAAAAATTCACAGAGTGTGATTTATTAGTTCACTTATGTATGCCACATTAAAATCATGTCTCATATATAAATGCTATTTGTCATCCAGGTATCCTTTTTCATAGTTGTTTTCTGCAGCTCTACTGACACTCTCTTAACATATAGTCAAGAAGTATTGTTACACTGCGTATTTCACAGTAGCTTTGCACAGATATGATTGTAGTATATTCTGTTAGGAAAAAGAAAGACAATAGTAAATGGCCTTAGTGTATCCTTGTACCCATTTGTGTTATGCTAAGATAGCACTGGTGGCAGTCTTTTCAAGTAATACATATTTAGATTATCTTAAATATAAAGGATTTTTATAAAGGATCCCCATCCCTTTCCTTGATACAGTTTGGACAAAAAATAAAATTAACAATCACACTTGAAATTGTATGAACAAAGAAAGAAATTAATAGATGGTCTCAGGGTTCATATTATTTATATTTCTGCATTAGATGGACAATAATTCCTGCCATGTGTGGCAACATGATCTATTTGTAAAACAGAGAAGTAGTATAGGCAGATACATTGTTTTTTTCCCTGATAACATAAAATGGAAAAAGAAAAAGCTCAAAGCAGGATAGTATTTATTGCTTGTATGGGTTTGACTTAGATCACAAGACAAAACGGTTTTCCTGTTCTCTGGTACAGATGTGCAACCTTGTGAATGACAACAATCTTATCCATTCCAATGCAAATATCCTTTTGATAGTCTCATTTTACTGGATGTGTGAAATCTATGGCCTTCAATCTTATGTGTTCACATGATTCTAATTTACGTAGTAGTGCATAGAGACGTGGTCACCAACCTGCATGAACATTGGCAGGGTATTTACAAGTGCTTTTAACCGAGCAGCTGTGAATGCCGCAAAGCAGCAGCTTCCCTGTGAGCACCTGAAAAGAGCAGCACCCCTGCCCGGAGGGAAACACAGCCTCCTGGCTCCCTGCTTAGTACAAATCTCCTGCTTATTCTGCGGTTCTCTGGTGTGCTGCTGCAGTTGTAGATTGCTGAGATTTAAGGATTTTCTCTTTTTTCTGAAAGAGAAATGGAGAGGCTGGGAGGGAAGAAGGAATGAGGTAGAAAATAAAGCAGAGGCACAGGCATAATACTCTAATTAGCCTCGTCCTGCTTCTACCAAGCTGTTTTTACATCTGAGCCATCTGCTGAATAATTTGAATCACCTCCTTGTTACTGGACAGAGTTGAGAAAAAAAATCACATTTCTTAGGAATTTTCATGCCCATTGGTTTGCCTCATTTGCTACTTATCCTTTCAGGATGCCGCTGAAGCTCACCAGCCAAGTCAGTTTAAGCTGAATTTTTTACAGTGACTGTGGATTTTTATTCAGTTCTTTGCATTATTAGCACTATTGTGTTCTAAATGGTCTTTTATGTAGATCAATTTTGAATTGATATAATAAAATTTCTGAACGGCCACATTTTTCCTTTGACATTTCTCATACTGAAAACCACAGGCATACAACTTCTTTTTTGGTCTAGAGTTTTGCTTTGATCAAAATTTATTTTTGGATTTTAAAATATCTGGACTTTATGATTATACAGTGCCACTCAATAAATGGCTGGAGAGGTTAAACGCTTGCAGTATTAAAAGTGTGCATTTCTAGATGGAATTTGTGATACTTAGGCTTGTAAAAATCATTTAATCTTTGATGGCTAGACCAAGAAGTCTCCATTATTAAATTTCTGTTATCCACAAATGGTTAAAACTAAACTGCCTAAATAAAGGACTGAGATACTGCAAAACTCACACAGGGGGTATCCGTAATTTATATATTTAATATCTGGACCCAGAATATCTTCAATGCTATTGGTAGCAGCTCTTAATCCTTTCAGTTGATCTGGAGTTTCTTTTCTACTCTGGCCCTTGGTGAAGCATAGTGGCCTTCTTTCAGATTGCAATGACTTGAAATCATTGAAATTTTGGGACCCAGGGATCTGAATTTTAATTAAAAAAGAAGGGACTTCTCTCCCTTTTCAAAATCCATATTGACTATCTAATGTTGAATATGGACCACAGACTGTCAGGCTTCCCAGGTGAAGGTATTATAAACTGAGAAGATATTTTTGCCCTCTGTCAGCTTCCCTCTTTCTCTCCCATTAAATCTTCATGAATTTTCAGTGTATTGTGAAAGTTTCAAAAGAGGGTGGAGCTCCTACTCCTGCAGAATTTATAGTCTGGTAGCTAACAGAATTGGCATGATAATTATGCTCCACTCCCTTATTTTTTCTGCTTTTGTTTCCCTTTATTTCTTTTACTTTATTTTTTTTTTTAAATTTTAAATGTGGGAATTTCTGGATTCCATGCCTTTAGCACTCGTAAGTTTACCGTGTCAGCCTGGCAAACTGATGACCTAGAAGTGCTGCTACAGCTGTAAATTCTTGCTGCAGATAAACTGCTAGCCTTTTCTTTTATCAACAACAAACAAAAGCAGGAAGAGCCAAAAAAAAAGAGGAAAATCAGAAGAGGTAAGAAAGAGTAAGAGTGTGTGTGAAATACGTTGAGCCTACAAATTTTGCAGAGGAAATGACCAAGCCTTCAGCTTATCTCAGGAGTTCAGTTATTTTCCGCTCTTTTAACAGAAAAATAAATCTAAGCCCAAGAGAGGTAAATATGTTTGTCATCTGATTTGACTACTTTTTTGTACACCCTTTTTTATGTTATTGTCAGGCATTGACATCCTTGAATTTCTACTGTGCTCTTGTATCCTATGGATCTATTCTCTGTGTGTCATAAAAGGCGCACATGCAGACATTTTTCCCTATATTCTTCCTCATAAATACTTGAATTTGTTAACACTGGTAATGTTCAGAAATGCTAATAACATTGAGCTTCCTCCACCTCTGCAGCTACAGCTTATACCTGATTTTATTTCATAGAAAAGAGACTTAACATTTCTGAGTAGGCTGTTATGTTGTATTTTTCTATGCAAACTCTGAGGATCATGTTTGTCTGAGCTTTCTTCGTGGTAATCATGGATATGCTGCTGTATCTTGTGTCCATAATTGACTGTGGCTTTGACTCATTTTACTATAGAATCGAGACCATTTTTAAGGCAGAGAATCTTTTTGTGACATCCATTCCTCAAAGATGCATTGCCCTCTCTTGAGGTGGAGAGGGGAATGATCCAGTATGCATATTTGGTACTTAAGGCTGTGTGAAGCACCAATGCAAGCAAGAGTCCAGGGAGGTATTAGACAAAACTCCTTTTCTGTACATGCAGAAAAAGTACGTAAAAGCCTATAATGTATTGTTCATGCGGATGTGGGATCAGTGATCAGTTTGAATACTCTGATTTGACTGGTAAATAATATGTCTGCTCAGCATAACAATAAGGCTTTTCCCCAATATTAGGGAAAATATACAGTTCCCCAATATACAGTATCCCAATATATAGTTCAGAAAATTTGTGATTTCTTGGTCACTTTTAGGAGAGAGAAGCAGCAGGATGTGCTGCTACTTTGAACTGTGGCGGAAAAAAAAATTACGTTGTAATTTAAATATACTGCAATCACAATTATAGTTTCTATTATGTAACTTGTCAGTGTAATGACTATGGAATGAAAATAAAATAATAATATGAAAAATACCCAAATCAGTTGTGGAACATTCCCATAACATTCATGCTAAACGAGCGATTTAGCTCCATAAAGCTATTTTTGCTCCATGAGTTCTGATGATCCTAGTAGCTGATGCTCTTCATTTTGAGATGTGTGGAGTAATGTAAAAGTGTGAGGGTGGATGTTCCTCATGTATGTCTTGAAAAATTGTGGTGCAAGGAATTTAGCCTTTTCATAATTTAGACGATAAGATTTCAATTTAAGTCATTACATGCTTTGGAAATAGGTATCAATATTGTTGGAGTTAACATCATGGTTTGCACCCCTGATGTGCTGAGCATGTTAGAATTGTTGAAGATAAGATGTTTGATAGGAATCTACCTCAACATATGGTTCTCTGGTACAAACTGTTTGTTGTCTTAATAAAGAGATAAATCTTTTGAACACCTCCATGACAATTAACACATCTTCGTTAAAGTCACTATACTGCATGTGTTTGTAGAAGGTCTGGAAATTTTTCATTTTCTTTAATTTTCAATTTTCTATAATTTTCCAATTGTATGCCTTGGCTTTGGAAAGTATTTGGAAAAAACAGCAAATATTTTAATCTCTCTTTCCAAATCTGAAGTTACATGAACAATGACAGACCAAGACTAAATTCTGGCACTGTCCACTCAAATATGTATGATGAAAGTTTACATATAATTCATGGCATTATCAGAAGTAGTTACGTATTAAAGTTTGAATTAATTCAGAAAGCAAAAAGCGTGGTGCCCAGATCATTTAAATGGACTTGTGTAAAAGATGCTGTACTTCTTAAATCTCTATATAAAGAATATAAAGGAGTGTAAGCCAGACGTCTGCATGATCAAGCTGGTTTCCAATTGCAAAATATTTTTTCAGAAGCTGAGCTGAACATCTTTGATATTTTTTAAATAAGATATTTGGGGTTTTCTCCAACATTTTCTGTTTAAGATAAATTAATCAAGGGGGTGTAATTCATTACTTTGAGGTTAGTCCATGCTTATTATAAATGTATCAGCAGCCTCAGGGAAAGCAACCAATCCATAGCAATTGAGTGTCTAGAGGCAGCAAGATGTGGAGATGATGGAATTAGTGCTGCATAATGAGTCACATGATGGAAAAAAAAATCCTTACATGACACTGTTTTGCCTGAGAGGCCAATGTGATTGTGTATACTTATTGTATTTTTCCATTTTTTCTTTATTTCACGCTTATGTATCTGATCAATTAAATGAATTCATCTAATTGTTGATACATGAAGTAATCACCACCCCTGGCCCTCTTTGAGTGGGGTTTTTGGGCTAATTGATAGACTAGTTTGTTTGAGATTTACTGGAAAGTCATACTGGGTTTTGTTTGTTTATTTGTGGTCTTTGGATTGAAATTTGTTGTATGGTGTTTTTAATAGCCTAGCAATTATCACTATGATTTCCCCAGGAGACTAAGGTAACAACTTCATAGTTTGCAAGGTCAAGTTAGATTTTGGGGGAGGAGCAAACTCCATGTAAAATTCCATGTATGGCTCATGTTCAAAAGAATTGACATTATATCCATACATTACACTGTGTAGCTTGGAATGCACTGGAAGAAGATTTTTGACCATTTACTGGGTTGAATTTTATTGTACAACAAAAAAACCAATATTGTAAACAATGATTTGGGCAATATGAAGCAACTATAAACTGTGACAGGGAGTTGATATTTTCCAGAGAAGTACCTGTATTGTGGATTAGATGGGTGGAGGGGAGTCCTGGGCCATTTTATAGAAGCCTTATGCTTACTTTCTTTCTGGAATACCTTCAGTGTGTTTATAGCATCTGTTTTTGATAAATGGTGCCCTGTGTGGAAATGTAATCCTGCTACTCCATAATACATACAATAGAAAAGACTGAGTTATCTCCAGCGTTAGTTCCTTCCTGTGAGTAGGGTCTCATGGATGGACACGTGGGACTGTTGAATCCACACGTCCCTCCTGCTTTGCCATCCTTTGGACATTGCTAACAGACCCAGCAGTGCAGTTTCCAAAGCTCCATGTGCATTGCAGAAGCTACATAGAAATAAATATTGGAAGATGATGTATATGATATTGGAACTTATGTATTAGCATATAGATATTTAAAATAAGTATTTGGGTATTCCCTCATTGTGCCACAGAAAACCTTTTAAAATTGCTGCCTAAAAGAAGCATTTAGCTTTGAAGAGCAGCCTGCAAGGTTAATACTATATATTCCCAAAAAGACATTTCTTTATGGGTTTATAAATCCCAATATATTAGGAATGAAATACAGGTAACCTGTCACAGAACACCAGGTATGCACTGTGATGAGTCTCAGGAAGGCCACACATTTTAGCCACTAGATGTGATATTCATACACACTACCATCAGAAAGTACCAAACATTTTTTGTTGCAACACATTTTCTGTGATCCTGACTTTCTGATTGTTCAAAAATAGAAGTCAAATTGAAAATTTAGACAATAAATCTAATTACTTTTTTTTCATTTTGGTGTTTCCTTGTCCTTTCATTTAGATGTAGTCATTGCAATGGCAGACTGAGGGCAAATGAAATTAAACCAGTTGGGTGAATTAGCTCAGCAAGGGACGGTTCACAGGAGAGTCTTTATCTACTCTTTCCACAGCCTGTATGTGTGTAATTGCAGGTAAGGGCACTGGCTACATTTTCTTCAATAGAACAATTATCATAGGAATTATAATTAACGGTCTGATATTATACTCATGACTAGATATTTGGATCAAAATTGTACATGCCTGAGCTTGAAGCATGTTCTAAAAATGTATTTGATTAAATTTATATTTTATTGCATCCCTTCAGGGGTGTGATTATGCAGCCAAAATTACTCAGTTAATTTTAAAATTATGCTTATAAAAACTGGCTATTTTTATTAAGTATTTCAGACTTTGAGTGCACTGGTTTTTATATTGAGGTATTGTTCAAGGGAAAGTTCATATATGCATATCTCTGCATACTACAGTACTATGCTTGTAAAATTTTCTCAGAGTAATATATATATGATGTACCACAGCATAAATTTGAGGTACCCAAGACCTTTTGAAAAGCCATGGCAGAATCAAGCACCTAATTACTGTCTGCAACAACAGCAATCTCATGTAAATGTCTCAGTGTTGTGTGTCACAGCAAGAATGAAGACATTTATTACTCTGCACATAATGCAGTGCCAGATTTTGTGATAGCTAATAACAGAAAATCTTATTTGTCACTGCTGCAAATTCTCTGGAGGAGGACTAATGCTTTTGCAAAATACCTTAACTCAGATCATCTCTAGCTAAAACCGGCACAGAATGTGGAAGTTCATCAGTGGCCCCAGAAAGGTGCATTTTATAATAGTTTAATCTAGAACCCAGTGTGCCGATTTTGGAGAGTGTTTTGCTTACAGAGAGGAGATACATATGAGGATTTAGCAGACAATATGACCAGATAGTTTTCTGCTACAACATATTGGTGAGGCCTTTGACCTGAAAAAGAAAACACGACAAAAAATAGCAGGTGACATTTTCAGTGTGAGCCATTAGCTTACATTTCCAACATACAATACTCTACTTCTAAATGTATAGCAAGCACATAAGTGGTTTTTGAAAACTCTGGAAATATTCTCTAATTTTTTTTGTGTATAAAATGTGTTTCTTCTTTAGAGATGTCCCTGACAGAATTTGGAGTAGATAACAGTGAATCAGAAATTTTACAGAATAAAGTGATAATGTATTTAATGTACAATACATTTGGTGTCACTATAGGAAAATAATTGTGCTGATTTAAAATCATAGTTGGATCAGCAATCCCTGTCTTGACTTGACCTGGTATTAGATCAGCTAGAGAATGATCTGTACCTTTGCATATTCTAAATATTTTTGTGAAACCTGTTACTTCTGTTGAAGAACTTCTATATCCTCATACTACAAATGAAAGATGTGCTAAGACGGAAGTTTCAGTGTGTATCTTGTTTTATCTTTTTTTCATAGGTTTTCTGTGCAGGAATTTAACAAAGTCTTGATTTCATGTGTTTTTTATGATATTTCACTGAACATGTTGGAAGAATTTGGTGGTATACCTAAAAATTAGAATTTCTTGTAGTTAAAAGAACATTAGAAGTGAAAAAGAACAGGATTCCAGCCTGAAAGTAGGGATTCGGTTCTGCACAGTCCTGGTTATTCCTAGGCCTGGTAAATTCAGTTTCTCATTTCTGTTAATTGTGTGTATGTAAGAGTGTGTAAAGAAGGTGGGAACATTCCCTGAATACAGCTGCTGTTTTCTGAAGCCGAATCTTTGCAATGCACCCGCGTTGTGAGGATCTGTTTTCCATTGGAGCACCTGCTTGCTGTTCTCCCATATTCTCTTTGTGAATATCTAACAAGTGGAAAGAAGCTGGAGATTTTTTCAGGGATCGGTGAAGACAAAACCAAAAAGAATTCAGCAGGATGAAAACAGCAAGGGCTGAGTATAAGTAGATGAGAAGGTTTCCTAACTCTTTTGTTCATCATCAGAAGAATTCTGAGTGATCTTTTTATATGAGATCCTTAAAATTTATCAGAAATGCCTGCATTACTTTTCTGAACGCTCATTCTACAGACCTAACTAGTGTTTTATTTGGTACACTTTTCCTTGAAGGTTAGAGGGGCAGATAAAATACATGTTCTTTCTAGTCAAGGAAGTCCTGTTTTGTTTTGGGGTTTTTGTTTTCAACTGTGGATGGTAATTGTAAGATTGATATAACGTCTGTTGGCAAATGCTGCTTTGACTGTTTTTACCTTCTAAAGAAGGTCTGTCCAAATTTAGAAAAATGAAGAGACTTTATGATGCATTAAGGTATTTCTGGTTGAATGGTATATGTGAAATTCCTTTAAAAAAGTGCGGCATATATAAAAAACAGCTTTAAAAATTGGGATGTTAACTTTGTGTGTGTGTGTATATATATATATATATATATAAAACCTCTCGTGCTTTCTCTGTACAAGTGGAATTGCATTCATAGCACTGTTAATTATTAATCATAGCATTGTTGGATTACCTAGTTTGTAGATGTCTCTCTAAAATATACATGTTTTTATCTCAGTGGTAATATCAACAACATTATAGAGCTAAAATTTTACTAGTTCACAGTCTCACAAACATTATACTACCTCAATAAAAAAGAAAGATTGGACACTAGTACTAAAGAAAGAATAGTAAGAAAATAAGAATTCTGATGCCCTAGATTCTGCAGTTAATTATGCAAGCCAAGTCCTGTTGTTACAGATGGAAGGCTACAATGTCTTGATTCAGAGATGTGTAGGTGCCTAACTCCCATTGAATTCAAATGAGAATTACGTTCCTAACTACCTTTCTGAGTCTGGGAGAAAGTGATTTCAGCAGCATTCCGTGTCATTAGTGTGGAATTTCTGCCTGCTTCAGTGCAATTATTTTGCATTTGCTCTGTCTTAGTAACAATAAAACTCTGGCCACACAGTTAATTTGTTGATTATAAATGGTCTGTGATTTTACTCTTTTGAAAGAGAAATCTTGCAAAAGAAACCCTGTTGAGAAAGTGTATTTGTATCTGAAGAAAAAACATTTTTCTCCAAGTTGCATCCACATGCCTTGTTTAGATTGCTTGCAGCAATTTTGAACATTATTGCAGAGTCTGTCTTAGAATGCAGAGGGAGCAATGTGTCTATATATTAGTAAGGCCTTTCATTAAATCTTTACTTTTAAAAATAATTGGTTCTTTTAATCTATAATGGAACATGGACTTACAGGCTGTCTGTGATTAAAATTAAACCTTATTTGTCTTTTAATATGGTGCTATGTTCCTCTGTAATTGAGTGGGGATCGATGCCAGCCGTGTGATGGGCACTAAGCTTATCCAACATGACGGAGATAGATTTCAGGGAAGACAGACTTTGCTGTTTCTATGTACAAGTGGGATGAGTAGACCATATCAGCAACATTTAATTATTCTGTAGGTAATTATTCATTTGAGGGACACAACTTTCAGAGCAGTATTGGAATAGAAGGAAGACCAATACAATTACCATTACACTGTTTGCACTGGTAGCTGGGAAGTCATAATGAGCTTTTCATTACATTTGAATAAAGGAATGTTTTATGTAATAATAAAAGCTCAGACTAATGTTTAGTATAATGATACTGACTTGAAGGAAAAGAAAAATAAAAACAAGAAACCAAATGGTAGATCAGTATCATGGATTCACTGGGGTTTTTTCTCTTTTAGTTAAGATCTTTTGCTCTTGCAGAATCATGTAACAATTTAGTTTGAGAAGTACCTCTGGAGGTTAAGTAGTCTAACTGCTTTGTTACAGTTCTCTTCAGACCAGGATGTTCAGGGCTCGTCCAGTTGAGTCACACAGAATCACAGTGTTGAACACCTTCAGTGATGGAGATTCTGTGTCCTCTGGGCATATTTGACCACCCTCATGGTAAAACCAAATAATTTTCTCCTAATATCTAATCAGGATTTCCATGTTCCAACATGTTTTCTTTGCTTGTCAGTCTGTATCTGTCAGAGTTCAGGAAGTTGCAGAGAGCAGTAATGTGTCTCCTTAGTGCCCTCTTCCTAATGCTGAACAAACATATCTCTTGATGCCTTTCATGTGTTCCATATTCCTTATCCCCTCCCAGCCTGGTGGTCTCCACTGGACTCATTCCAGTGTATCAGTATCTTTTAATAGTGAGGCCTTTGCTAAACTTCAATGGTTTCCTATCAAGCCATGTCTGCAGTCTGTCCCAGTCCCTTAGGACAGCAGCCCTGTCCCCCTCATATCAACTGATGCCCCTCAATTTATTGACATCCAAAATTCTGCTGGGAGTGCACATGTCCTGCATTAATGAAGGCAATTCCCAGTGTTAGTCCCCACACTGATCCCTGAGATACACCCCTGTGTACGGATTGTCAGTTGGACTCTCAGGCACTGTGGATCCTGGCAGGCCAGTCAATTCTCTACCTGCCTTGTTGTCCACATCTCCAGCTGTCACTCACCAACTGGGTGACAAGACAGCTCTGGGAGACTGTGCCAAAAGCCTTCCTAGGGTATCCTTCAGCATCCTCAGACACACCTCACATCATCCCATGAATCTCTGCATGTCCAAGTAAGCTGAGCAATATTTCTGTTTCTCTGCTGTGGGTACTGCTTCACTCCCACAGGAAAAAGTGGAAGGATATACTGCCTTCAAAGCTGAAAGGAAATTAATGAATCCTCCGAAATGTTATGCAGACTTTTATAATAAATATGTTTCCATCCTGCTTGAACAGTCTTACTTTAAAATGTGTTTTTATATATGAACTATTGTTCAGGAAAACTAGATTTCTTTCACTGCATTTTCTGTGTCTCTTGCACCATAGGCAATTGCAATTGTTACCTTTATACTGCCTGCTAAGCCATAAATATTAACATATTACCAGCGATACTAGAGAAGATACTTAGTTTTATTCGGAATGGCTGTGAACTGGAAGGACTATGACCTGAGCAGATATTATTTAACTATTTAAATTTTAATCACTTTATTTTTAGAGAGCAAATAATGGTGATTCTCTCTCTCTTTTTTTTTTTTTTTTTTTTTACCATGGAGATGTTTAAATAGTGATATTACAATGGACGAGGTGTTAAACCAAATGACTTTTTGTCTTGGCTTGGAAAGATTGTGCTTGTTCAAAGTTTCCCTTTTCTGTTCATTTATTTCTGAGTATCTTTCAGCTACAGTCTCCCAAATACATCTCTCTTTGTCTATCCAACTGCAATATCCACTGAGATTACATTTATCATTTCCTTGGTTAGTACAATGTGGCATTTGATCTTCATAACTTCTTAGCCTGTCCTAGAGATGATAATAAAAAATTTGTTCAAATTAAGAAACAAAAGTCACTAGGACTTTCGCTAATTTAAAGTTTTTGGAGTAGCACTAATAGTGAGTGTAGGCAATTGTTGTGGTTTAATCCCAGCCAGCAAATCAGCCACACAGAACTATCCCCTCAGTAGGACTGGGGAGAGAATCAGAAGGTTAAGAGTGTATATACTTATGGCTTCAGATAAATAAAATTTAACAGGTAAAGCAAAAGCCACTTGCAAGCAAAGCAAAATAAGGAATTAATTCCTCACTTGCCATGGGGAGGCAAGTGCCTGGGAAAGCACCGCTCCATCACATCCATTAGTTACTTGGGAAGACAAACACTGTCATTAAGAAGGTCCCCCCATGCCCCTGCTTCCTTCTTATTCCCCCTAGTTTAGACACTGAGCATGATTCCATCCAGTCTGGGGTATCCCTGTGGTCACTCAGGGTCAGCTGTCCCAGCCATGTCCCCTCCCTGCTCCATGGGCACCCCCAGATTCTTCATTGCTAGAGTGGGGTAAGGAGTAGGAAAGTCCTTGACTCTGTGAACCCTGCTCAGCAGCGAGGAAAACATCCCTGTGTTAGCAAACCATTTCCAGCACAATCCAAAGCAGCCCATACCAGCTCCTGTGGAGAAAGTTAATTTTACCCCAGCCAAAGCCAGTAAAGTAACTTCCTATTCTTGTCTGGAGTATCATTAACATGAACTGTAGCTTATTTTATCTTGGTCTGATTGGACTTGTCACTCTAATCAATATTGTTGTTTGAGCTAAAACAAAAATGTAAGAAATTTCATTTTCCATTATGGTATTATCAAAAGCTAGTTCATAAAGCAATCAGATGCTCCAATGGGCTCCCTTTGAAGACTTTTTTTAATAGCTGACGTAAGTAGTTTAACCTATTTTACTGTGTTGTTAAGAAAAGCACAAATAAATAACATAAACATTGTTTTTTTCCTTCACTTGTTTCATGCAATTCTCCAGATCAATAACAAATACATGCAAGGACATCCATATGCTTCACCCAGGGCAATGGATTTAGCAATTTATAAAGCTTCTCACATTCATCCTTTAGTCCAATTAATTTATTGCTTATCCTTTGGAGGCCTTATCTGAAATTCCTGTGTGGTATTTTAGCACATACAACCTTAAACCAACAGTGCTGTTAAAATAAAACTATTCTAAAGTATGAATAAAAAGTGCCCCTAAAAAAATCATTGATCATACTTTTAGATCTCATGGTTCTATGTTTAGTGCAATTCTGTTGTTCATATCTGATCTAAGTTTGGCTGCACATTGGGCAAGAGAGCTTTTCTAAACAACTGAAAACAGGTTATTTCATGTGCTTTTTTAAGGTTTGCATAGGATATAGATACACCACAGAAGCTTAAGTGTGTAACCAGCTGCCATCAGAACTGGTTTTAACTTAAGTTTCTGCTCCAGCTACTTAGCTGGCAGAGCCTAGTGCCTAGAGCAAGCAGAAAAATCCATATATAATGCCCTCCATATTTGTTCTCACTGCAGACAGTGAGGACCTTTACAAGTGTCATCAGATTCTAATCCAGTTACAATCCAATGCCATATTTTTCTCAGTAACTATATTTTTATGACATATGCATGCTCTGGTTTTTGCGAGTGTTAAATCAGGTTAAATTTGAGTTGGAACCCTTTTGCATACTGTGAGTATAAAACATTTCCAATACCTGCTTCAGCTACCTAGTAGCAAGTTCTTATCTTGTCCTAATTACAGCTGAACACCATCGATATTGCAGCTTCTTTAAGTAAAAGCCTCAGTGCAACAGCAATCTTTGTTTTAGTCTCTATTTTAGGAGTTGTTGGTTAGGAAAAGGAGCTGGCACTGGATTCAGGGAAGTTTCTGAAATAGCGTTTGAACTTTTGACACAAAGGCTGTTCCCAGATCATCTGCCAAAGATGCTACCGCTGATGTAGTGAAGCCTGTGGAATACATAGATATGAGAGTTTCCTCCAAAAAAGTGATTTCCATTTTACAGTAATGATATGACACTATGCAGTACATTTCAGAGGATTATTTTATTTCTTCAGTGGTTCAACTCACACAACATTTGGCGGCTTCTTCCTCACCATACCAGACACATGCAATAAAGACTTGCTCAGGAATGGAGTGTCTATCACTTAGTATTCATTCATTCATTCTAGTCATGCAATTTTACTTATTCATGCAGTTTCCATAACATCCAAGTGATAGATTGCACATAATTTACACAGATAAATTATGCACAGCTGTGACTTCTAAAAACTTTAGCTCAGGTCAGTACTTCTAAGTTGTAGCTTGAGAGTTTCAGAGATTCAAGTTCTAAATATTTTTTCCCATCTTTTTATCTGTTATATAAAATGAGGGCAGTTTAATAGAAGATAAAGGATGATAAAATAATAATTAATGTAGAAAAATGTTATGAATTCAAGAGCTTGTATTTTAACCAAGACAGGTTCTCTGAGAGCAGTGATGAATGCCTGCTTTCCAAGACTTGCAAAGAACCATAGTGAATTGTTTATGAATTGTCAAACATAACCTGTATTTTGTATTAAGATATGGAGACGTTCCTAAATGGCACATCTAAAGGTATTGTAAGGAAAGAGGAGGCATCATTTCAGTGCATAAATTCTTTAGGCAAGTATATTCTAACTAGAGGTGAAATATTCTTGTTTGCTCTTATTTTCTGTAAACCTCATAATTGGATTGCATTTGTTTCCAAAAAAGATCTCTGAGAATGAGTGTCAGCTGCTCACCCTAGCTAAGACTAATGGAAAAAATGAAAATTAAATTCCTAGAGGAGAATGGGATAACATCAGAACCTTTACCTTCTTTAAACTAATAACTAGCAGAAATTGATCAATTAAAACTAATTAATTCTACGAAGTAAAATTTATCAATTATCAAAGAAGAGAGAAAATAATAACTTAAACATTCATATTTTTTTTCCTTTAGGAATAAATGAGTTGATCCTAAATAATCACTATGTTCTTACGGTGCATTTGTAGCTGCAAAAACAGGAATGATGCAGTGATTCATGGTTAATGCTGTCAAACTAATCTTTCAGAAATGTACTATCTCCCACTTAGACTTTTAAGTAATTGTGAAAGTTTTGGTACTCTTAACTTCAAGAACTGTATTCACTCCTGATAATAAATTAATTCACAGAAATTTGCAAAACTTATTTTCTACTAGAAATTTTAATCATGGGTGTGGACCATAGAGATAACCAGTTTCCTGAGAAAATGTTCAAATATTTCCTACCAGAATTATAGTGACAGAGCAAATTACCCAAAAACCAGTCTAGTGCTATAGAAAGGGCTGTGGTTTTTAAAGTTGTGTAGATGTTTTAGCAGTGTTTATTGCTTTTATCTTTTTAAGGACGTATAAAATTTTATACTTTGAAATTACAGATTGTCCCCTCAAAAAATATTATTATTGTTATTGTTATTATTAGTATTAGTATTAGTATTATGTTAAAAGAAAAAAAATAAACTCAAGAGTTAAAATAACACCTTCATTACTTGTCATTATTTTGGAATGAAGTATGCAATATTCTAAATTCCCAAACAGCTGTGGTGCCTTTGGCAGTGCCAATGGCTATGTTATTTATTTAATAGCCAGGATCTAGAAGTGGAAGCTTTGGACATATGTCCAGCATCCGTTGAAGGGTGTTTTTTTTTCTTTTTACATCCTTTCAGTTGGAGGTGAGGCAAGGTAACCCAGCTGTCCATCCACTGTGGAAGCTGGCTTTTATTGATTTGCCTTTTGGCTGCTATTTAACATGTTATGGAAGAGCTTATTTCAAAATTGATAGAAAATAATAATATCAGTTAAATGCAGGAATACAAAACATTCTGCTGGTAGATATTTGTCCCAGAGAATTCAGAGCAGTGGTGTTGCTGAATGGTCTCTCTCAATTGTGACACGTGGACCAAGTATTTCCACACTGGAAGGACCTGTGCTAGGCAGCAGCCCTTCACTTCATCCAGACAGGAATTAGAGCAGCCCTGAACTCCCTCCTGAAATGGTAATTATCTATTTGGAGTGCTGTGAATGTCATTACTCCACCTTAGAGGCACTGGGGTAATCTCCAAAGCAATACAAGGTGTGGTTACCAAATAACAACGTCTTCTTTCATTTGTTTTTACAATTTATATTTTTTTTGGTGAGAAAGCAAAGGATCAGTATCATACTTTGAGAAAGAATATGCTAATAAGAGTCTACAGTAAAAGGCTAAAACTGCTTGGTCTCCAACCAGATGTATTTGCTGAAAGATACAGTGATTGCATACTGAATCATGGTTTAACTTTTTGGTAATTTTATTTTTCTTTTTTTCCTAAAAATGCTCATATTGATATTATACCATGAAAAAAGTGACCAGCAAATGCACAAATGCACAAATGCACATAAATAAAGAACATTTCAGGAACTCTCTTACAAATGAGATAATTAGTTCCAAAGATTTCCATTACTTTTAGATATCTTGTTTGTCCATAATGCAAATTAAAAATAGCATTTAATAATTTAAGGTAAGTGTAAATTGGTATTAATTTGTTGTTAGAAAGTTAAATCCTATAGAATTAGTTATTTTCTAGAATCACCAAGTGCATATCACGATACTTATTTACCACAGCAGCTGATTCAATTTCTTGCAAGAATAAATTACCCCCTGTTCAGCATACTGTAAATAAAATTTTAAAAAAATTACAAAAAAATTTTCAAAAATTGCAACCCCAAAAGTTGAAGTTGTCTTTATTGGCAATGATAATGCCTACTTGTTTATGCCTACCATCGGTGAGCTCAGCCTTTGTAAATTATAACTGTTGACAGTGTGAAAATACAGCCTCATGATTTTTGGAGACTGTTATGGCATGAAGAAAAAAAAAATAAAAACACAAAACAAACCAGACCTTTTGCTTACTGATATCTAAAATTTAATATATTTTGCTATGTATATCTGTTCAGAAAATATCTAGTTATTTAAGAAAATAATCACTGGAACATTTTAGCTACTGCACTCTGTCCACCAAGGATAGGGGGTGTGTTTTAGAAATCTCATTAGTGAAACCATCTGTTCTTCTCTCCTGAGCTCTGCAACTTTCTGTGACTTCTCTACTTCCAAAATGTCTGTTCTCATCACAAAGAGCACCATTAGATTGAAGAAATTTTTCCAAGGATCATACATGATAGATATTTCCACAGGGTTCATTCTTGCACAGGAAAGCCTTGTAAAATAATTTAAAGGATCGTGACTCTGTCTGAAACCTGTAAACTTAGCACTGGAGTCCATTCAAATTTCAGAAATCCTTGGGGAGTTATTTACCCCTCATAAGTTGCCTGCCCATTTTATGGCCCCATGAAAACATCAATGGTGCTGCATTGTTAGGTAGGTTTTGTGTTGGGTTTTGTGGTTTGCTTGGTTTTTAGGGAGTTGGGGTTTTTTCTCAATTATTTATTTGCTAATTTACTTTTTTTTTTAGGGGGTTGTGAGTTTTTTCTGAGGCTGATCTGCCAGCTGTCTTTCCTAGTCTGTGACATTGTTGCCTGGGTTGAAAGAGGTGGGCGAGTTCCTGTCTCATGATCAGTATTCTTTGTGGATTCTAAGATCATGTAGAGATTAGTAAAAATTGATTTAGCAAAAGAGGGATGTTATTACTGTCTTGGTATGTTTCCTAAAAGCATTTATGCAGCAGGAATGAGTGCTCTATATTTCTATGTGACAGTTAAACCCAGAGAAGAGAAACTTAGTTGAGCATATTGCAGCATTATAAGTAACTGATTGACTAACCAAAACATTTGTCATTCTATGAGTTAATGTAGACTTGGTCTGAACAGCTGGGGGAGAGAAGAAAATTTTGGAGGAAAATAGTAATTCTTTGTTACAAACTTCTGAAAAAGACGTGGCAATAAGAAATTTAACTCCTTATGCTGAAGCTCAGTCTGACAAAGCACAGGAAATATTCTTCTAGGCACTCTGCTATAAGATTGGTTCTCTTGCTTTCTACCAGAGAAGCACATTCTGGTGATACTGAAGGGTTGCTAAATGGATTTAATGAATTCCTTTAAGTGTCTTAGAATAAACCTCATACCCAGAAGGCAAACAGCTCCCTCCCCCTGCCTTTTTATTCCCCTCGCTATGTATGACAACATGTCACTCTGTTTATTGTGAAGAAATGTGTTTGTTTTTATTTAGTGCTTGCCCAAATGACCAGTTAGATATGTTGCATTTACAGCTCTTGGAGAGGAAATGCTTTTGAGTTTGCTGTAGTAGCACCAGCTGTTGGGCTGTGTAACATAATTGGAAGGTGAGTCACTTGCCTTTTTGAGATTCCTCCCTCTACAACATGAACAAAGCGATTGCAAGCGTGTGAATGTGTCTCAGAAAGGAGAATATCTAAAACTTCCTGTGTTGTTCTTATTTATGTAGAGGTAAAAATTTGCATAGCCTGCTTTTTGAAAACACTGATGTGAGATCCACAGAGCAGCACGACTTATGGCTTTCACTGTTTAGGGGTGAATAAATAAAGTTCTTCAGTGGAAAAAATTGACATTGACGTTGTTACCCTATGTAGTGATCAAGTCCCTTACATTTGTATCTCAATATAGAAATATTTCTTCATTTCCATGATGAGAACTGTTCTTATAAGAACAGGTGAGAAGGTGTGTGATTCCGTGGAATCATAACCACCTGTTCTGCACATTTATAGAACTGGTCAATATTTCTGAGTTTTCAAACCCCTTGCTTGAAAAAGAGCAAATGCTTTGCAAAGAAGTAAAAGTAACTTTTCTCCATCCTCTGGCTACCTTTCTAATAAATATTTTACGGTCAGTTCAGAGTCATTCCACTTGCAGTCTTTGTGGTTTGCTGTGTTAAGAACATGGATTATATGGCACACCATGGTTTCAGGATTCTGAAATGTAATGGATAGTTTTGGATCATTTGTAGTGAAAATTAAACTTGTCAAATCCTGTTGTGGTTCTAGGATTAGAAAATATGCTGTAAATAGGCTTAGCACTAGTCTTGATGTAATCACATTAAAACATTACTATCTCATTATACCAAGTGAGTCACTAGACTAGATTGAATATTTGTACATTTTTGATCTGTAGACTGTGCTTAAGTAACACAAGCACTGAAGTCATATTGCAAAGTATTGGACAAGGTTGTCAACTGCCTGATTTTGCTAATATTTTTCCTAAGTATTTACATATCAAAAAAGCATATGACTACTAAATTATAATACTATGATTGCTTCCATAAATATTACCCATTTTTAGGTTAGAATATAATCATTTCAGCTCTGTATGTCCTAAAGTTGAGCCCTGAATATGAGGTGTACAGTTCTATCCTGATTCTCTCTTTAGGCATCAGGGAGGTCTGTATTTTTTGATTTGTGTAATTGAAGTCAGAGCATCTTGTTACTTCAAGATCACTTTCATGATATATTCCCAACAGCGTCACATATTTTATAAAGCAAGATGTGTTCTTATGAATTAGTGATCTGTCAAAATTTCTGGCTGTTATGGTAAGCAAGTTTTCATCATAAAAAACAATATGAGCAGAAATACTAAGGAATTGTGGTTTATTTTAATTGGAATTTTGATTCTGAGTTTGTATATATTCAATTTGATTTTCAACATGGCAGGATTTTTATTTTTGTGTGCTTTTTTTCTGGATTGTCAACAAACAGATATGCACACAAAAAAAATTCCCTAGAATGGATTCTTGCATGAAAACTTGAGAGTCCATTGTTACATTGTGCATAAAATTGCAGATTTTTTAACTAATATCATTAATTGCATAAATAATATTCTTAGCAGTATTTTTGCTGACAGCATGCAAAATTTGAATTTGAGTTTATAGTTAACATTGAGTAATTAAAAGCACAGTATCTGGTCTCTGTGCATCCAGCCACCCCATAGGTTACAGCAATGTCAACACTTTTTATGAACTAACTTCAAAGCATTTGTAAAAAATTGGTTTGGATTTTTTTCCCTTTCTATATAATCAATTTTCTTATCATGTTTCTTTCTCAGACCATGACAGTGTCTTCACTACCCCTTGTTTAGCTGTTGTTTCTGATTTAATGTTGTTTCTGTGTGTATAGGTCTGTTTCCATAGCAGAATCTCACATAATATAGTGCTTTTTTCAGATATTCATGGGAAATGAAATAGCATGTATAGGCAAGACACAATAAGAAAAGTATTTGATATTTACCTTACTTTACCTAGTTTCAGTTGCTTTCCCTGCTAGAGAGTTTGTCCTGGGTGGGAAAAAGAAGAGTTCTTATGTAGAGTAGCAACCTTTAGAATAACTGCATTCACAAGGTCTTCTGTTTCACTTATGCTTATCCAGTACCTGAATGCATCTAGTTGAATACTGTCACAAGTCAAGTCTTAAACACAAATAATAAATAAATAAATGAAATAACAGCAGTTGAATTATTCCAAAGTCTTTCCCTAAATAACTGAAGAAAAGTGAAAGGTTTCAACTTAGGCAAGCTGTAGTCTTCTCACAGACACTGTGTGAGTAGAATAAGAAAAAATTATTGAGGAAATTATTCACTGTAAATTATTTTTGTAGTTCTAATGATGGGAGAACCATCCCATGTGGTATTTTGAGTTAATGCTGGAACAGCATCATCTGATTAATCTACACTTTTTTCTTCTGTCAGGATTTCCTAGAGGAGAAAATGCTTTTTGTTTATATAAAGAATATGGTGGGTCAATCACTGCACATTGTCTTTTGCCCTAGATTAAGGAAATTAAGTTTCATATTCTAGGTATGATAATTCCTGGAGGGTTTTTTTAATTGGAAAAAAAATCAAGCCATCTGCACCATGTATTTTATGATATCATATGATAGTACAACAAATACACAAACAAACCTGGGCTGTAGATTTTTCTACCCTTCTTCAAACTGAGTTTGAGTATGTGTACACAGCAGATATGACTATAATTAATGCATATTTAGCTACCTTTAATTATCTGGCTTGGGCAAGACAAGAAATCTCACTAAATAAAATGGTGCATGGACTAATGATCTGAGCTGTGTGTTGCCATGCCTAGATCATTTTCAGGACCATTTTTTAAAGCTAGACAAGGTCTCATGGTCTATTTTATGGACTGTGATCACAATAATTTCTCCTAAACTCATGGCACGCTGCTGAACTTTTTGATAGGGATTTTTTTTTATCTTTAACTGTAGGCACAAGTCAGTTTTAAATACTTAAACTGAAGTTGCTTGAAACTATTTATATGTAAGGATTTTCAAAACAGAAAAAACAAGTTATTTTGCTCAGAAAAGAAGATATCACTTCAGTTTCATTTTCCCTCCTTGACTCAAACCTTTAGAAGCATGATTTTTCTATAGTTTCAATGTGAATTATTTGGATACTTTTATTTACATAGGAACAGTGGATATCAGTGTAGATGAACTGAAAAGTCTTTGAACCATTTTCAGCTCTACCTGCCCAGCATGTCACTACGTCAAGATTTATGGAAGGTAATTTTGGTTTGCAATATTAAGCTAATAATTTCGATCAAGGTTGTATTATAGGACCTAGTAATAAAAGAAAAAAAAAGAAAAAAATAATAAAACTGGACAGAGGGATTTGTGCTTCTTGCACCATCCCAGTCTAACATATGACCAATTGTCTTAGAGCAAGCTACCAGGAGAAAGTTTTCTTTTAGGTGAAGGGTTGGAAAGACAGGAGTCTTCAAGATACGAATTTTTTGCCACAGGATAAAATTCTGAAAAATTAATTTGATAACACAGTCCATGATAAATCTTTAGCTACATTTGCATTGGCAAGGCTGCAGTTGTCAAATAAGCATTCACAGTGTTTAAAGTCTTTCATTACCACAGTGATTCTCGTAACATTCCAAGACCACATTTCCCCCAAACAGCAACAGACTACAAGAGTATTCTTGTCTTGGGATTTTTTAATACCTTCACTTTACTTCAAATTCAGTGCTTACTTAATGGAAGTTCCCACAATCCAAGCAAATTTCAATTCTTTAGTTTGTTTAGGTGTTTATTTTTTAAATCTGTTCTTTTAAAATCAATTTCCATCTACCATTTCCTGTCATATAAACCATCCATTGGAAAGTGTTGAAACACCTTTTCCTGTTATTCTTTCCAAGACATTACTGGTGTGCATCAAACATGGAGGTCCTTTTGAAACGTACTGATCCCTTTGCACAGCCTGGCAGAAAAATGCCACTCGAGCTAGAACAGATGAAAGAATGCATGATAGAGGGACTTGAGAAACACGTGGAAGAGAAACACTGTGACTGACATGCCTGAGGAAAAGTGAACAGTAACAGACCGAAAAGACTATCATAACAAAGCAGAATCAATTCCTGTTCAATATTGCTGGAGTTGGAGATAGTGTTTCCTCCATGCCACAGTTTTCACTGTTGCTGCTGCTGTTTGAGGATCATTATTGCATAGAAACAAATATTGACATGAAAGAGTGAGGGAGAAATTATTATGGAGACATCTTAAGCTGGATTTTTGGGTTTTTTTGTGCAGAGTAAGAGATGTAAGACTTTTGAACAAGCAAACTATTTGAGATTTTATGTCATACAGGAGTTTCAAGGCCCCTGGGTACCTGTTCTCTTTGTACAGTAAACCTCCAAGATTACTGGTCCTGGTGTTATTAATGTAACATTAATCCTCTAGCAGTTAGAACTATTCTAATCTTCTGCCTCAACTTATTGTTATCTTCTCCCACCTTGTTCTGATTGTTACATTATCGTCCATGTCCAGCCATCACTTGTTGACATGGTAGTGGACTGACCAGACTCCTGGCTTTAGGCACACGACTTTTAAAGGACTGTACATGCTGTGTTCAGGGATGTGTCCAGAAATAAAACTTTTGAAAATCCCTTGCCCAAATCACCATCCATTAAAGTGTAAGCAGACACTCAACCACAATATCTGGCCTTTGCTCCAGCTCTGCTAATACTTGTTGGAGAGACACCCATCATTCCCAAAGGTATGAAAATCATCAAACTGTGACTAGTTTTGACCTGTCAGAGGCATGGAGCTACAGGAAACTTCTTAATTACACAATTTTGTGTATGTGTGTGGTTTTGGGGGTTTTTTGGATTTGTTTCTTTTTGTGTGTGTGGTTTTTTGTTTGTTTGCTTTGTTTTGTTTTTTGGTTTTTTTGTGTGTGTGTGTGTGTGTTTTGGTTTTTTTTTTTGCTTGATTTAGTTTGGTTTGGGTTTTTTTGTGGTTTTTTTTGTGGTTTTGTTGGGTTTGGTTTTTTTTTTAAATTTGGTTGGCTGCTTTTTGTTAGTTTTCTAGAAGTAAGCTCTACTGTGAAATTCATGAAGACTTTAAAGACATTTCACTTTTATTCAAGAAACCATACACTTTTTAAGTAGCACTGGAAATCTGTTTCCTATATTTTTTCTTTCTATATTTTTATTAACATAAAACTTAAATAAGGGCAATATTTCCCCCTTATATATATTTCCAGATATATATCAAACAACCTAGAACCTCAGATTGTAACATGATGTGATGGACCTTTGACTGTGCTTATTCAAGATAGCAAAAGCTCTTAACAAATATTTAAGTATAAGATAGTAAAATAAAGATGAGACAAAGCAACAGAAGAGTATAAATAAATACTTCTGAGTGAGTAATCTAATCCTTCACACTATATGGACACATAAGGATAGAAAAAGAATAGGATGGATTTAGTGCTTGTGAATTTGAAGGTTGCAAATACTCACAGCTGCTGTCAGACCAGCTTCTGGATTGGGAGCCTGACCCTTGGTAAGGAAAAAACTCTGCCAAATTCAGTCTTGATGTCCTTGGTGGGTCTGGAGTGGAGATGAAATGATCTCTCCCATGAGTGTTGCACCGGCCCCACCAGGTAAATCTGAGAGAGGTTGAAGGAAGAGTGCAGGTTAGAACTGACCTTTCCCAGATTAATTACCAGCTCCTGAACTTCATTATGTTTCATCCACCACTCTCCATTATTAATTCCCTGTACAACATGGTTTAATGCATATGTACCTGTCAGTCTTATTTTGTAAGAATTAATTAATAGCAGATGCGTGTATGAATTTTAATATTTTTGCTATTGTTTTCCATATGTATTTTACTTTGTACTGGGAGATCATGGCTTAGAATACCCTTCCATATATGGTGTACTATATAATGATGTATTCCCTGTCAATCCAAATTAAACCTCCCCTGCACATATATATCTACATATGAAAAAAGGAAAAAATTAAAATGTAACACTTATTAGAAATTTACACAAGAGAGTTTCTAAAATTATTTTTCTACATAAATTGAGTTCAAATTAAATGTCAAATATAATTTGGTGTTAGAAGTTTGAAATATATGATAGTCCTTAGAGAAAATCTAAGCACTCAGTCCTCCCAGCCAAATTGTTATTTGCATAATAGTGAGCTATAAGGTTATATATCATTATATGGCAGAATGCCAGACCATAATCTACACAGTAAAGCTACTGAAAAGCTAAATCTGAAAAGCATTCATCTTACAAAGGAGTTTGCATTTTCTATAAAATATGAAGCATATTGACTTATTTTTTCCTTGAGTAAAGAGAGCACTGCAATCTATTTCCAGTATTCTTCTAATTTGGCTGTGGTAGACACAAATGTAAAATGAATGTTGACATATTTGTTTAACACCCTGAACAGATTAAACTGCTTTAGAACTTTCTCCATAATCAGCCCTGGGCAATATAAACAGTCACATCTCTGGATAGATTAAACTGTTTCAAAATTTCTTCATTAATCAGCCAAGAAAAATTAGATTTAAAAACCCTCCAAACCAGCATCCTTTTTCAGATATGCTGTATTCACCTTCTGATAATATTAAATTTCACCATGAGATATCTTTAGTCATATACATATGTAGGTAGGACACTGTTTTAAAATTTTATTATCTGAAAAGTCTTAATTCCTGACAATCTGACCAAGACACTCTGTATGAGTCAATTCAGAAATAGCTAATATCTATGATTTGGTGTGAGAGGGAGGGGACTTGTTTGTTTGTATGGGGTTTTGTTTGTTTGTGGCTTTGGTTTGTTTGTTGGTTGTGGTTTTAAAATTTATTTTTATTTTCTTAATCTATCTAACACTTATTTGACACTAAGAATTCTTCAGGAACTATAGTAGGAATTGCCCTTGGACACAATTATATTCATGTAATATAGTTAGTACCTAAATTTCAGTACAGCTATTTTGGTTCATGCATTTAAAAAAATAACCTATGGGCAGAAATAAAAAATTCACAAACATGGGCAATTTTGTCAATCGTGATTGTTGAGGGCCAAAGTGTTTTGAAATTACTCTAGGCATTGATCATGCTGATATTTAGAATTTACCTGAAGTCAGATATGCATATTGAACAAGCAACACACATTGGACTCAACTGTCTTTTTAACAATTCAACACAAGACTAATTTTTAAAGACAGAATTCCCTCCTCATACCCTAAAAAAACTTTAATGTTTCAGGTACTGGGAATTAATGTAGCTAAGAACGAAGGCAATGCAACATGTATCCAATCCTAGCAAGTCGCTGTTGCCAGGAATTGTTGGTATCTCTCCACAATGAACTCGCTTGATTTTAAACTACAGTAATCGGATACAACACCTACTGACATCCAAAGGCAATTTGAACTCAAACTGGACAGTGGTACCTCTGAGGTGTATGAAATATGCAGCAACTTTACATCAGTTCATTAGATATGTAAAAAAACGTTTTAGCACAAAGTACACCATAGTTGAAAATTTTTCTTTACAGATCATTTAGATAATTTTTCTTAATGATAATTCATATGAAGATTTATACATTTTTAAGTTTTATAATGCTTTTAATTATTTTTCTCCAAACATCAGAACAGATATTTAAAGATATTCTGTGATAGTAATGCTTGTATAAATTCAAAACAATAATCTCTTAAACAAAAGCAAGAGACTGTATGAAGATTATAGAATCCAAAAATATATAATTACACATTGAAGGCAAAATCATGATAGGTTATTTGAACAAGTTCAGCACAATTCCTTGTTTATGAGTATTGCCTTGAGCTCAACTTTCAGAATTTTACAGAGATCTGTAATACCTCTAAGCACTGGTAATTTTTTTCCTACATTCACTTTAAAGTTTAATATAAAATTTTACATTAAAATCATTAAAGTCTAAATTTCATTAGGAAACAGAATTAAAAAAATATGTTCTTATTAAAAATTACTTATACTCTGTATTCTTCTAAATATTAAAGAAATTATTCAAAGGTGAAATGCCTGCATACATATGTCTTCTAGAGAACCAGGGCCCTATTCTTGTAAGGGAAAACTCACAAATCTTCCTAGGAAGGATTCTTGTTTATTGGCATTAATTAAAATAAACAAACTACTCTCTGCACTGTCAGGGAAATAAGTTCTAGTATTAAGATAAAAAATTATCGCATCTCATAATATTTTACTGATTTTTCAGTCTCAAAGGTCCAAAAGTGGTTTATTATGTTAAGGCACACACCTTAGATCTGCTGTAGAAGGCAACAAATTAAATTATAAAGGAGAAATGGTACATTAATAAGGTGAAGGAACATATGTAGGAAACAGCTTACCAAAGGAAGGTATCTCAAACTGACCCTTCAGAAATCTGAACCGAACTTTTAAACCTCACTAGTAGATTACATTTAGAAAAGTCTGGTTATCACTTTCTACCAAATGATGTTCTCACCATAATAAAACACTAAAATGCACTTAACATGCACATAAATGAATGGAAAAAGAGACACAGAGCTCCACACGTTCTTGCCTTGGTCAAAACAGAAGCAGTGCTCTGCAGAGGGCCTGTTCTGAAATGGCTTTTGGATGTAAAAGTAAATTCTCATCAAGAAGTATTTTTCAATTCACTTGTTCTCAGCAAGTGGTACTATGGGTTTCTAGGAGCTTTGTCTTACATCTAATAAATTTTCCAGTAATTTCTCGTGTCGTGGTCTATTTTGATGCAGTGTGAAAAAGAAAATAAAAACAAACAGGTTTTATTTTTGTTTCAACTATGAACCCTGGTCATCTTATGTAATCCAATGTCTTATGTAAATTTAACTCTTTAGTGATTTCCATTCATTTTTTACTTGGGTGTTATGTATGCCAGTTTCCTACTTTTCCTCAAAGGCCTCTTATTCCCTCTTTGTTCAAGAAGACAGTTCTGAATATACTTCAAATACATATTAAATCTCTGAAATTTAAATATGCATAGAGTATATGCACATAACTCCTTTTCAGAAGACAGGTAAGGTGATGATTTCTCA
Organism: Rhabdornis inornatus; assembly: GCA_013397075.1. Classification (NCBI taxonomy): domain Eukaryota; kingdom Metazoa; phylum Chordata; class Aves; order Passeriformes; family Rhabdornithidae; genus Rhabdornis; species Rhabdornis inornatus. The sequence goes on along the minus strand of VWZS01006277.1, from coordinate 118,588 downwards.
AATTCAAACCACTTTTTTATGGATGCTATTAGTAATCCAGAGGCCAAAACCAAACAACTTCAATCACTACAGCTAAGAGTTTGAATACAGATTCAAAAAAGCTCAGTGAGTTTCTGGTCAGTATTCTAGTGTAAAATATCCCCAGACAAAAGCAGCACTCAGGAAATCAGATATTAGGAACCTGCCAAGTTCCTAAGTGCCTGTTGCCTGCTACAGAATATAAATGCTTTCATGTGTATCAAAATTCTGGATGCAAACAAAATGTCATGATGATGCTCTCAGACAAGGCAGTGTCAGTGCTGTGGAAGCCACTAGAGAAGTGTGTGAGTCCTGACCCCACAGGATCTCAGAGTCAGTGTGACCAGCTCAGGCTGTGAGGTTCCCATCTCCCTGTCTGGCACCTCTCTAAAACACTTTTTGCCATTACCAGGAACAATCTGATGACCCAGCAACATCCTGTCAATACAGGAGAAACCCCTGTTAACTCCAGATTTTTATTATTATTGTTATAATTACAATCCTGAAGTGAAGAAAATTCATTTAAAAGCAGCTTTCATAGTTGAACCACTGTGAAATATGGAGGTGCCACCTGATACAGGAAGTTTCATGATACAAGTATATCACTGGTAAAGTAGATGAATGTCAGAGTTCATTATGTGGCTGTTAAATTTCAGTGAATTTTCTTGCAATAGTCAATTCTAATCCTGCAGATTTGGAATGTCTGTCCTATTTGATCTAAATAAAATGCACTTCTGTGAACTTTCATTAAGCGCTTTTGTTCTACCTTTCCTCCCTTTGAGATGTGGTAACAGTAGCAACTGATAATTCTTACTGCCACTGGATGCACAGGGTCTTGTTCACCCCATCCTTCTAATTGCAGCTGTTTTAAAATGAGAACTTCTACTTAAGAAAACAGCAATCAAGCACAAATCCCAACATTTCTAATATATGCTGCCCCAGTAGGAGTTTTTTCTTTGAATTTCTGATTAAAAACATTTTAACAGAGGACAGCTTGAGTCTGAAGCTGTCAGGTCTCCCCTTGTCCTTGATACATACAGGGGGAAAACAATAAAAAAGCCAGAGAGAAGATTTTACTTTTAAAGAAGCTCCATTTTCTTGAGACATTTGTATTCCAATATTACTCTCTCTTTCTCATGGGAGCACAGCTCTACTCTTCAAATGAAAAAGAAATAATAAAATACATCAGAAAGAGTAGACCTCAGACCTACTCCTTCTCTCCTTCTCTTGGACTGTTATTTCCATATAGAAAGCTACTCTAATGGGACACTTGTAAATGGCAGGGAGTTTAGCCCTTGTGGAGTCTTCTCCAGAAATTGGATTTTTGCTTAAGCAAACAGCAAACCATGCAGCAGTGAAAAAGCTATTTATTTGGCTGCCTGTTGAAGAGCCTCACAAAAATACAATTCAGTCTGCTGTGATGGGGAAGTCAGTCTAGTATGCACTGAAAAAAAGAATAATTTTGCCTCACTTGGACGTTGAAACAAGCTTTTAAGTGCAGTAAAAATTAATATGAGATCAGTCCAAATTTTAAAATTCATTTAAAACAGGAATCATGTAATGCAGCAGTTGGCATTAAGAACAGATTTTACTAATGGCTATCAAAACTGAATTTTTTGTTTGTGCTTCTAGGTATCTGTCTAGTTTAGGGAGAAACTAAAAATCTAGGCAAATGGAAAGAAAATCAGGATGTTTTCTTCTTGTTTAGACTTCCCTTTTTAATGCTCCAAAGCCCCTCAGTTGAAAGATGCTATCAATATGAACAGTTGTCTCTGATTTGGACACTTTGTGCCCTTTTAATCTGTGCCAATTAATTGATTTTTAGTAGGAAATAGTCCACCACAGACATGAATCGGTTCTCTCTGCTGAACATGGGTACATGCTCATTGACAAGAGTTCTCCTGTCCAGGGCAGTGTACACGTTAGTCACTTCCCAAAGTCAGATCCTGCTTAAGTGAAAACTTCCTGCAGAGATGAACCTGCTCAGGTTGCTGTAATTTTGTTGTACATAAGTGAAATCCATGTCAGATGAAATCTCACTGGTCTTCTATAAACTTCTGTTTTCTAAGATTTTTCTAAGCCTACTTTTCATAAGTTCTATGTGATAATCTAATTTTTTAGTGACCCTAAGCTGTAATTTCAAAAAGTCAGTTGTTCCGCATATTCTTTTAATTTCAGAAACATTGTGAAAAAAGAACTATTTTGTATTTTTTTTTTGTTAATAATTAATGCTCATGAATTTTGTTTCAAAAGCAGATTTACAGAGTGAATGACAAAAATCTCATTTTCTCTCCAAATCTCCTCCATCAGTTGCATTCCATCTATATGTATTCTTACAGCAATAAAAATCCATTACAAGCTTTACAGAGTTATTTGTATTGGAAGTAGGAAACAGTTTGATGGGGAGGAAGGATAGCAGGAGGAGGATGGAAATGGCTGAGAATTCTTAGAGTGAATGGTTCTATAGTGATATTTAAGTGCTGCTTCAATTAGGGCTAAGTGAATCCTCACAACAGGGGAAACTGGCCTTTGCAGTTTTAACTGGGAGGCAGGTGATGATTAATTCTTTGGCATCTTTCTGTTCAGTCAGATATAGAATTGACTCAAGTGCTTTATAGAAGATGAAATAGCTCAGTGAATTATGCTTCCTCTCCATTATGGTGTGAAAAAAATGTCATTAACAGAACTCCAGAGTGAAAGTCACTGTATTTGAGAGTTCTCTAAGCACTCAGTTCATGTTCATTCAGGAATTATTCACACGTTGAACATTAAATTTTGGTCTTGAAACTTTTAAGCAGTGTGTGATTTCAAGATGATATTTTTCAATTACACATAATAGGATAGATGTGAACTCTCATATCTCTTCACCTTTTAGTATTTATAGATATGCTTCCCATAAATTAAACCATTCACAATTACATACAACAATTTATTTCACTAACTCCTCATATGCTTCTTTCTAGTTATTAATATACTTCCTTGGTCATGATTCTAACTACTGGATTTGCTTTAACAACTCCTGTTTTGTGTTAATGCCATCACGTTGATGCTGCATATAGCTGTAGTTGGAAAATATCTTACTATCACAATTCTCTGTGTATTTTGAATGTTGAGAATGTGTATAGTATCTTTCTCAGTCTTTGTATTGCCATAATTAATACCTGAATATATTAAAGAATCTGTAGTTGGAAAAGTCTTGGTGCAGCAGTGTCTGCAAAATCACAGTTGCTTGGTAAATATCAAATCAGTGGCTGCACATAAGAAGGGAAAGCAAAGTGCTTTGGACTAAATAGCTGAATCTTATGGGTTTAAGAGGTGAGGTGCATTACTGTAAACAGACTTGAGGAAGTCTGGGTAGTTCATGGCTATGTTGTATCCATACCCAGGCAATCTGAAGCCCGGGGCGATTGTTTTCTCTGAGTTCCCAGCTGACCAGGGCAGGAGTGATGAGCTTCTCACCTTGACCAGAAGTGGTTCTTTGGCTCTAGTTTCACAGGCACCAGCACCTGAATGTTTACAGAATGTTTACTGAACTGCAGGGTGAATTCTGTTGAAATAAACTGAATGCTAGAAAGTTAAAAAGAAGTTGTAAGAACCACTTTATGAAAACCTAGTAGACTGTGTTTTTGTTGTAAAATTAAAGTGAGAAAGGCCTCATTTTATTAAGCAAAAGTAAATTCAAAATGCTGCTTTTCTGTCTGTCTCTGTGAAAATCTCTATGCTGACTTTGTGATACATCTTTATGTGGATACATAGGTTATATATAAAAACATCATAAAATGAGAAAAAAATTATAATTTTGGGATTTTTTTAATTAACATCTTCAGATGATTGAAACATTTCCTGTGCTTGTGCCAGATGTCTTGTATGTTAATACCAAAAATATTTTTTCCTAATAACACTAAATAAAACTGAGTGTAAATGCATATGAATTCTCAATGCCACTGGGGCGAAAAATGCTCCAAAGGGACAGTAAATGTCTGCATTTTGTATTTTAGGGGAACAGCAGTGCAATTACTGTGCAATCCTCACTTACCAGCCATTTTAACCTCAGTTTAATGTGTGTGGCAGTTCTCCCAGAATGACCTTGATGCTGTACTGAATGTTTTGCATTTTTTATCAGGCTCACACAGATACAAAGAAATGTAATCCCATTTAATGGGATATTATATCCAGACCTTATTTAACATTTTATAAATTGTATTTATATTAAAGTTCTGTCTACAGTATATTAAGTAAAATCCCTTAGCTGGACCAGAGTAGTTTTTGTAGTGCACTGTACATCTGATCACTTATTAGTTTGTACATGGAGTGATGCTATTTAAAGTCTTACAGACTCCCTTGAAGTAAATGGTACCCTCCAGCTAAACTTGACACAGTGCAAATAACACATACAGAATTCTGTACAGTCTTCAGTGGCAAACTGCTGTTTCTGAGATCCCTCAGTGGCATCCCCAGCCTCAGCTGTATGAGCAAACTTTTGTGCATTGGTACCTTTGAAAACTTCAAATGCTCTACAATGCTATCAGGGCAATGGAGGACCTGATCTCAAAGTCCAATATTAAAACTTCCCTCAAGGACATTTTCATTAGAACTTTGTACATGGACAGTTCAAAAGACTTGGTTATTGATTTTTGTTCAGAAGTCCTTTCTCTCTTCTTGTTTTGTTCAACATTTTGACAGAATTTCAAACCCAACAAACTGGGCAGCAGAAGATTCCAGCTAGGATTTTATGCTGTTCATTTGATTTCTTCAGGCCACATCCTTCCTGTGTCCTTGTCAACACTACAAGGAGAGGAACCGTCTTAGAAGATTTCCTAAAAGGCAGAAGCAATTTCACAGTAATCTAAAAAAAAATCTGACCTTTCCACATACAGAAAATCTCTCGTAAGTAAATAACCTTTTTAGCTGTAAAATTTTGCTGAGACATTCATTTATCAAAAACATAGATAAAAATCACTCTGTGTTTATCTCCTCACCATTAAAAAATTGCATTAAAAAGAAACTACCACCATGAAAGCGGATTGTAGTAAAATACATCTAGCAAACAAAATATTTTTTTTAAAAAATAGAACTGTTGATTTAGAGTTTGTGAAGTTGGAAGATGAGCAATTAATTATTACCATCTGCACTTCCTATCCTTACCCTATTATCATTTTCATGGGCACTGTGTAATGAGGTTCATTTAGCCTCAACTGCATTTCCAGGATATATAATAGTTCAAAATTAATAGGATTTATGGAGAAGTTAATGAATGAGCAGTGTAATTATTTCTGTTTAAAGAAAAGCATGATCTATTTGATCTTTATGAAAGGTATTGCAGGTCTTTAATTGCTCAGTGCTTATATCCTACATTGATGGTTGACAAGGCTGATTCTCTCCTTTCACTTGATTTCATTGAACACATTTTGATATAACGAAAAATTCAAGATAAATACCTTTTCTGAGATGGAGCTAACCAGCCTTCTGTTGTTAAGAGGTTTCTTAGAGATTTTTACAGTGTTCTTTTTGTCTTTTCACATATCCTACTCTGTTCTATTTTATTTTATTCTCATCTATATCATCCTTCTTTATAAGTCTTCTGAATTCCTAAGCTCTCAGACTTCAGAAGAACATTTAAATAAGTACTTACCATCACAAAGTGTATCTCTTATTCACCAAGACAAGTAAGCACAGTTAATTTCCTGAATGTACTTAAATCTTTATTCTCCAGACAGAACATCTCCACACAGAGATGAGTTAGCCAGTATATAAACCTAATACTATCAAGTATACTCAGTATATTAAAAATATTAGTTTAGTTAGCCTGTTGTTTTATGGGTTTGAACACCTCTGTTGAATCAATGGCATTTTATGCAAGGAAGAGGAGCTTGTCACATCTTTCAGATGTCATTATTTTAGCATTTTCTAATGTTTCATTATGAGAACATTTCTTTGCAGAATTTGGCTTCTGTTTTGGCTATAGTGTAAAAGTGAGACATCACTTGGACAATGAAATTTGAGTACTCCTCAAGAGTGTTTCCAGGTTTATAGATGCCCAATTTAGTAATTTATTGCACTGAATAGATTTCTGTGCTCATTTACCTTTGAATGTTCTGCTACCATTCTATTATTTTAGTATTTTTATAAAAACTCCATTAAAAGGTTTTATAAAGCTACTGTTTCTCAAATCTAAACTAGGCTACAGTTTCTCAAACACAAGAGGAAACACAGTGTATATAAAGAGGAATCTTCAACCCCTGGTGGTACTGAAATTATTTTGCCAAGGCTAAAAGAGGAGATCAAAAGACACTGGTCTGTTAAAAGAAAGACCCTGAATAAATTTATGTATTTGTACCATGACAAGAGGGAGCTAACGATATGTTAGTGAAAAACCTAGCAAGTCATGAATTCTGATTCAGAGGCAGATAGAGCTGAGACATGAGAGCTTTGTGAAACCTGAGCTGCAGATCTGCACTGCACAAAATTGAGGTCAACCACACACATTTTGCAATTGGGGCCACTTGAATCTGAAATACAAAATGGTGAAATCCTCTTTTTGCTCCCACTTTCAGAAATAAGCTCCGAGATTTCCTCCTTGTCTGTGGTTTTGTCGCAGTGTTTCAGTGGCTCCTTACGCAGTTCTTGCCTTCCTGTTCTGGCAGAGGGGCTCTCTGGAGTGGTTAAAAGAGAGGCCATCTAGGAAGGTTTGTTCTCCAGGCATCCTTTCAGATAGCAGTTGAGATGGATGTTTTTCTGTTCCTCTGATTATTCAGTGGGTGTTTCCTAGCTGACATTTTGTCTGAATTTGTGGCATCAGTTACCTCAGTGACACGGTGTAAAGCTGCTGCTTATACTTGAATCCACAGCCTGTACCTTCTTTTTTAAGTAACCATGCCTATGAAATTTGGCTACAAGGTTTTTAAAGGTTTTTTTTATCTGTATTAAGATAGTGCTCAAGAAATTGATCTCATTCAGAGAGTTAATGCAGACTTCTTCCTCTCTTAATAAAACCGTTTTGCTTAGAGAAAGAGTATGGAGGGTAATTCATTCACATGAACATCCTCATCAGCGGCAATGAGGTATATTTCACAGAATCACAGAATATTCTGTGTTGGAAGGGCCCTACTAGGATCACCACAGTCCAACTGTTGGCGCTGCACAGGACAGCTCAAGAATCACACCTTGTGTCTGAGAGTTTGTTGTTCAAACTCTTGGTTCCGTCTATTTGTCAAAGTTCTGGTGCGTTGATGAAGATGTTAAGATGTTAAGAGTGAAGACAAATATTCTAGTTATCCGGGAGAGTGATACATTTATAGTTATGGTATGTTGATTTATTAGAAAGCAGTGTTAGGAACTATAAAATGCCCTGTACTGTTCTTTCCCACTGTTACCTCTTTTGTGCTCTTGGTAAACATGGAGGTGGTTTCACAGATTATTTCTCTTACTTCTCATGCTCATAGATAGAAAATTTATGAGACGTGGCTTTCCATGGAGGCTGTGGAATAAGCAGACTAACAGGACAGTGGTTAATGGACTCTTAGCACTCAGTTAACTCCAGCTGTGCTCCAAGCAGCTCCATGCTCATATCATCTCTAATAAACCTTATCCTTGCCTTGCACAGATACAGGATGTCAGGGGAAAGGTTTTTCTGTGAGGAAGAACATTGGAATGAAAATATTTTGTTGAACTTAATCTAATTATAGTCCTGCTGAATTTTATGTCCTCCCAAATGATCTGGGGAACTTTCTCTTAGTCTCTGATCAAGTAGTTCTGAAATGTTCTGTCTAAATATTATACTTTACTGTGCACATTAGCATGGTGTGGCTATGACACACACACACTTCTGTGCATATGAACATACACATCTCTTGTCATTAAAGATGAGAAGAGTTGAAAAAAACCCACCCCACCAGAAAAACCCATCATCAGGTGACAACTTGTGCAGAGAGCTGTGAAGTCGTCAAAGCAGTGACAAATGGCTGTAAAAATACCATATGATCCCTCTTTCTGCCTCCTTGGTGGGAACAGAACTGATGCAGAATGATTAGGCTGCAAACCAAGAAAGTGAGTAAACAAATTCCATTTCCAAATGGAACTCAGATTTGAGAAAACACTATCAGGAAGAATCAAGTGCGGGAGAATGGAGCAGAATTGTTTAGAAGGGAAAAAGGACAACGTACAAAGAAAACAAAAGATAGAAAAACAGAGATGCAAAAATTGAGAGTATTAAGTGACATGATCCACTACTTTATTGAAATGCTTTCCTACCAGTTTAACTCAGCTGATTTCCATGAAGCTGATCTGGCAAAATGCTAGTGAATTTTAAGGAGTTGCAGTAAAATTATACTACTCAAGCAATTTGGACAAATGAGTTAAAAGCTTGCTAACAATAGGGGTGTCCTAAGGGAAACAAGAATTGCTCTCAACAGGAAAGAAGTGTCAAATCAGTTTTATTTGGTTTAATATTATTATCCTTCAGCATTCCAGATAGTGAAAATACTAGGAACTATTTTTTTCCCTTGTTTCAAAAGATTTTATTTCATCTTAGAAGTCAATGAAAGAATTCTGTTGACTACACAGGCATTAGCTCAGGCTCAGATAAAAGAGGGGACAATGAGCAGATATTTCTCTCTTCACTTACTGGGTGAGCAAATAAGCTCCATACATCCACAGTCATTTACTGTTTGCTAATGTTGATTTGTTTACTTCACAAATTGACTTCTAAAGCCTGGCGATGTTTCATTGCTGCATCTCAATTTAACCAGATTATCGGGATCTTCACCTTATAGATTCCATCTGCATGAGTTCATGAGCCCTTTTTGGCTATTTTCTACCTGATTTCAGGTTTTAGCTATTAGTTCTTAATTATATTGTTTAGCAAAAGCTTATATTCTTTTTTACCGTCTTAAATCTGGACAGAGGTCTAAATTACAGTATTTGGACTATATGCTGTCCTGGATTACTTAATTTATTCCAGCAATTGTCCTTGATATTGATCAGAACAGTCCAGCATTTGAAAGAGCAAGCAATGTTTTAATGCAGCATTGCACAGTGAATTTGCATACAGGTGAAATATAAAAAGGCAGCAATGTGATGGGATGGCTGGAACTGAAAACAGGTTGTCTGAAGGAATGTATTTGAGTTTTGGACATTTGCCCATGCTTGTCTTTTATTCCATTCACCAAGCTGAATGTTTTTGATGGTGCTCAAAACAAGGTAAGAGGCAATGGGCACAAACTGAGATAGAAAAGGTTCCCTCTGAACAGATGGAAAAACTTTTTAACTGAGGGTGACTGATCACAGGTTGACTGGAGAGGTTATGGAGTCCCTATCTTTGGAGATACTCAAAAGCCGTCTGGACACTATCCTGCTCAGACTAATCTAGGTGACCCTCTTTGAGCAGAGACTTGAAGAAATTATGGTTTCCAGATGTCTCTGCAGAGCTCAACCATTTTGTGATTCTGTAAATAATAATATACATACTTTTATAAAACTTCTGTTTATATTTTGCAACTTAGAAACAAGCTTGAGTATTCTTTAAAGAAGAAAATGCTACATAAACTTAGGCATTCTTCCTGCCTTAAATCTACAGAGAAGAAAAACCATCCATAAAGACAATTTTCTGCTTTGCAAAAATTAATTAAGAATTATAAGCATCCCTGTGTAAAAGAGGAAATTCAGCTGAAAAGCATAATTTGGTCAATGTTCCTGACAGTGACAAGAACACCACCAGTCTGCCACTCGTTTGCTGGCTTAAATGGAAAGTGGTGATTTCAGGGGCTGCTCTGTGCACAGTTTAAATGAGTTGGAGTGCTTTGTAATGTATTTACAACCTTCACTCAGTCTCCTGGTTCTTAAGGTGTTACCTGATCTAACCTTGTGTTCCTCTATGTATGTTCTTATCACCTTGCTCTTAGAACTTTCTTGTCAGCTCCTAAATTACCAATCTTTTGGTTAAGCAGTTGGTTTTTTAGCTTTTGATCTCCTAATTTTCTCATCTATCTTCTGTTTCCACCTTACCCTTTTAAATTCATTCTATTACTTCTCTCATTTGATCCTGTAGTATTTTTTGTGACATTATCTTCCCTTCAACCCCTTTCCCTGAACCATTTGGCCCAATTTGCCCTCCTGTTTAATCCATTGTATTCAGTTCCTTCCATTTAATGTCGTGTGACAAACAGTTCTTAGCAGTCACCTGTTAAATCACGCACAGTTCTGGTGCAAGTGCAGATAACCCTTTCTATTAGCAGAAACTTGATGTACGCAGCTCAAATTTGCTGGATCCAAAGCAGCTCACATGAAAAACAGCAAATTGAGTCCCTTATCTTCTGAAATGAAAGCTTTTTTCCCCTAACAAAAATACTGACTCTGAGACCAGTGAGAGAAGCACTTCTCAGAGACATTGTGAAAGCTTTAAAACTTAATAGTTTTTTTAATAGCATCACAGTAAAAGAACAGTTTGATTATAATGGTAGAAGTTCAATATGAGTCTCCCTAAGTTTGTAGAAGTGTTAAAAAATGTCCCATTGTCAACATTTCAGATTGGCTTCAAAATCAGAAGAATGTGGTTTTTCTTTTCTTTTGCCTTCAAGTAATGAAGGCAGAAGGAGTGGAATTTTCCAGACTCCTTTATATCTAAGAACTTATTTAAATTAAAAAGAAAAAATGAAAGACACAATACTTGTGCTTTTAATCTAATATTCACTAGCTGTTGACACAACTGTTCCCTGTGCAATCATATACAATTTCAATTAATAGTTTTAATTAAGCCCTGTTTTAACCTTCAATCTTCTTTTTCACTTTTGTTGTTACAGTCCTTGATGATGGAACATTCTCATCTCTCTTTATTATTTTCCTTTCTCCTCCATTTAAATTTTTGCTGATGAATTCTTGTATTTGCTGTTAATGTTATTTTTTTTATCCTAATTTTGTTCTTTTATTAGAGATACTCCATACCACCAGTTGCGTTCTTGTTCTTAGTTTTTTTTGTCTTTACTGTTTTATTTCTACACCTTTGTTTATTTTCAAACATGCTTCAAATATATATATTTATTTCAATGACATTCAGATGTGGGTTTTTTGCATACACAATGGTAAAAAAAAGATATTTTTTTAAATTACAAAACCTGCAATTTCAGCCTAAGAGGAGCTTCTAATTGCTTTTTCTTAAAAAAAAAAAAAGTGTATGTGTTCAACCCACATTCTGGGCATCACTGTGTGACTGGGAAATTTTGAATTGCTGAACAATTCTAGCACATTTGCAAGAAAAAAAAAAGATAAATCAAAGGCAGTAAGTTTAAGCAAGATTTGTGCAAATTCAGCTTGTTGCTGGAAACGCCCCGTTAATGCCCCTGTGCTGGAGCACTGCAGTGCTGCTCGTCAGGAGCGAATCCATGTGAGCCGCTGATTTTGGAAACCATGCTCCGTTCACTCTGCTGCTCACACAAGCGTTTGTAAGATGTTTGAGTAGCATATAAATCCAGGTATAAATATTTCCCTGTGAGCAGGGCAGAGGGAAAGCCCCTGCTCCCAGGAACACCTTTGTCTGCCGTGCACGACCACAGTGAATGCAGACAAACCCGGAGCTCAGGGCGAGCAAACAAATACTTGTCCCCTGCTGCTTCCTTAATAGCTTTTATTAGTGGTCAGAGATGGCAGCACTTACACTCTTTTCTCATCAGAAGAAATTGTTCTTATCTTCCCAATAGGGACCATGAATGTACAGTTCATTTGCCAAGCTGAGCAACAAAACTTTTTTTCTTTCTAATGGAATCATTCCCATCACACCACATTCATTATTTTCCCTCCATAGCATAAAATTAAAGAAATTTTTGAGGTTCTTTGGGTTTGTTTTGTTTTTTTTTTTATTGGACCTTACATTTTAGAGGTTTTGGGTTTTTTTTTTCTGGTAATTCACACTGACTTTTTGGCTTTTTTCACAGTTTAAAAACTCAAATATAATTTATGCACAAATGTCATTTGATATTATTTAAGATAAAAGCAGGATGTTTAATTTAGCAAGAAAATCGTGTTTTTATAATGCATTCTAGGATAGACATTTTACAACATTACCAACTTTCTGGATCATATCCACTGTTTTCACTTAATTGCATGTCATGTAAGAACTTCTGCAATATTGAAATTTGTTTTCTGTGGTTTTTAACCTTTCATTTCTTCACCTACCATACAAAGGCAATTTTTTGTCTGGTCTTCACTTCCATAAAATTTTTAATACAGTTATCCTTACAACTATCTTCACAGTTAGTGAAATTACAATAGCCCCATTTTATCTATGGTACCCTTGTAGAAAACACAACTGCAAAGGGTGTAAAGAAGTCTCCTCCTTCGCCCTGTGGTAAGACAAGATTATCTAAGTCTGTGATAATAATGTGACAAATAATTTGTCTAATTTGGCCATTAAAACCTTCAATGTGTATTTGCTCTTTTTTTTCTCCTAAACTACGGGAGCTTAGGCTTTCTTAACTAGATACTATATTTCATATAATTTATGCAGTTTGTCACTCTTCTGTTTGACTGGTCTTTTAACATGTTTGTGGTTCCTCCCTGTTTGCTGAAAGCTTTCAAGAAGCGTTCCTTCTGCTCTCTCAATCATCTAGAAAAAGATACTTGTGCTCATCTACTGAATTCTACTCCATGCATATCTCTCTTTATGACTAAATTCTAAGTATGGCATTTCTACTCTCAACTTTTCACAATTTCCTGTCTCTGCAGTTCATATCTGAAATGGCATATGAGATAGTGTGGCAAGACCTAATAAAGCAGAATATATGATATTTACTGTGTGTCTCCTATGCAGACAGTTTTCTCACAGAAGGTAATTACCTCTCAGAATTTACTTAAGCAGGTTCATTCTTCCTCCTCTGCTGCTGAACTTACACTTTTTTGTTCCCATGTGGTGTTTCTGAGCTAACAGCCTCCTTTATACTCAAACAACCATGTAATACCTGTGAGCACTTGTAGAAGGGCAGAGAAGAAGGAAAGGGGCAAAATCCTTTCTGTCTGGGGAGATAAAATTGAAGCCTTTGTGTACCCTCTGTGAAAATGCTCTATGTAAGTCACATGTAAGGAGCCCAAGCTGCCTGAGCTTCTGTAGCCTTGGGACAGAATGCAGAGTAGCTGTGCAGTGACTGTGATGTTGAACTGATTTCATTTAGGGAAGGTTGGTGTTCTCAGGTTATGGAGTTGAAGAGTCCATTGGTTACTACTCAAAGTTTTACCAGCTTTCCTAGTGACATAATTGGAGCTACTAATGCTGCCAGACAAATTTGTAAATTAGAGTAGAAGTGTGGGCTGGATATTGGACTCTTGCTCTTTTATCCCATGTGTCATTTAGTGACACCATATTTTATTTTATTTTATTTTATTTTATTTTATTTTATTTTATTTTATTTTATTTTATTTTATTTTATTTTATTTTATGGTAAGCTTGTCATCACAAGGTTTTTTAAGTGAAAGCAGTCATGTCTTCTGGCTTAACATGCTTTTCCATGTTTTATAATTTTTTATGCCAATCCCACAAGCATAAGCACTTTTGACAGAAGAACACGTCCTTAGATTGTAGCTGGATTGTGCCTAGACAGCACAGATGAGGGATTACAAGAATTATTACTAACAGAAGTGCCGTATATTTCCCACTTCTTTGCTGTTGGGATTAATACAATGATGAACTAATCATCCATTTGATGAATGAGAAGATTAATTTATAAGCAATATGGTGATGAATGAGAAGATTAATTTATAAGCAGTATGGTTGGAATCCTTTTTCAACAAAAGATTGGAAGTGGTAACATACCCAGTTACAATTATTCACTACTGACAACTTGAACCTGGAATTCCAAGTTCAGCTCTAAAATTCTTCTCTAAATAAGTTAGCTGAAAACTTGTGTGATGATTAAATATTATTGCTATTTTAATGAGTTAGAAAACACATGACGGTGAGATGAGTGACAGAAACCTTTAAAAATAAACTTAGAAACCTTTAAAAATATACCAAAGGGATGACATTGATAAAGTCTGTCAATAAATAAAATACTGGTTTAAACAACTCCGGGACTCATTTTTCTTTCTGGACACTTAATAAAGTCTATACATTAGAACAGAACTAACAGTGAACTACTAGTGACTTGTCAATAGACATTTGATTCACTGAACTGAAATTTAGAGTGTCGTTTGAAGCCTTTTCAACCAAAAAGTGGTGGAATGTCTTTTCCCTCTAAAAATAAATTTAGGTACAATAAAGCTAGCTTCTTTTTTTTTTCTAAATAATATTAAATGTTGTGATAGGTATGATTTGCAAATTCTGTTCAGAATTCTATTTCTCTTAAATAAATTCTAAAAATAGGAGAAGCAAAACAAAATTTCCCAGCTTGATTTGATTTTCCCACTACCATACTCTCTAAAAATTTTACATAGCTTTTTACAGATAGTAGACTTACTTTAGATTACGAAATTTTTATTTAGTCGACTTTTGGCTAAATTGTTGAGGTCACAATAACTTTTTGGTCTTTGTCAGAAGTTACCTGAGACAATAATATGAACCCATTCTGAACACCTGCATATGGAACTTCCCAAATTTTCGACTTTTTCTTGGGACAAAATGCTCAAATATTTGATAGCTGAAGTCTGATAAAAGCATTTTCTGTTTTTAATTTTTTTTATCCTCCTTATAAATGTATTCTTGATGTCTATTTAGAAAATATTAACTGTCTTCCCACCTGGTGTCCTGATGTAATACCTGGAATGAAATAAATCCTACACGGAAATCCACACTGTGTCTACATCCAGACAGGACCCTGCAATCACTCATAGGAAATTGGTGCAGTCTTAACAATATCCAGACCCTGTCCCGATTTTGAATTAAAATTCTGAATGATAATGTAAACCCAGCTGAAACAAGAACTTCTCTTTATGAACTCTTTTCTAATTCTCAAGGTGTTTTCCTGTATAATAAGGGAAAAGTTAACTATGTTTTGACTGGATGCTGATAGGTTTAGCATATGTATACCTTACATGTACTATTAGACTTTTTTAATTAAAAAAAATCTATTTAATAAATTATGGGGGAGGGGGAAATGTAGTATCTCCAGATGTAGTATAGAATTTAACTTACTGGATATAACCATATCCAGATGTATTGTGCACAATCTGCAGATGGCAGAATATTTATTATAAGGTTCTCTGTTGTAGAAGGATGGGCTGTGTGTTTGGGATCTGTTGTCTTCAAACCTTGCTCCAGGTGTGAATGTCTCAGTAGCCCTGCTTTGGTCAGATCACTGCAGGATTTTTCAATCAGTGCTTAGGAACTGATTGTTATTTCAAAATATCGCTTGCTCTTTTTCAACATGATAATGATATAAAGGTGAGTCTTTCTTTTATCTCTGTCATCTGGAAATAGAATGCATTTCCCTGATTCTAGTAAGTTTGCATTGCTCTCTTTTGCTTTCTTTCTATATATTCTGAATGCTCAGCTATCAGCAAAGTGTAAATTGGAAGTGCAGGCCTGGTTTTAATTTGCAATATATACTAAAGTGCTCTATTTAAAGAAAATAGTTGATTTATTTGCCCTGGCCTGTTTTTCTGGACAGGAATTTAATTTGAAAAGACAGAAAAGTTCAGCAAAGGAAAGAAAAATGGTTTAAGCAAGAGGTCTCCCTTCATAAGGTTTTCGTTTTCTTTCCATCCTTTCTTATGAAAATGTGGAGGCCTCTTTGGTATTTGTAAAATTTTAGTTTACATTTGTAATGAAAAGGAATTTAATTAATGAGATTATTTGACAACTCTTCAATTTTTCCCAGCCCCTATTACATCCAGAATGTTGACCATCATCCCAGTTCTTCACTGGTAAAACCAAAACAAAGCTGTTAGTACAGAACAACTCAGGTGATACTCAGTGAAATGCTGCCTTCTGCAAGGGCTACGTACTGACAAGCTGGATAATGACAGAAAACAGTTTTCCTTTTAGAAAACAGGATAATTTGAGGGGCGAAAAAAAGTTTAGCAAACAACAGACACAAAACAAAAAGCCTGAAATTACTATGGTATTGAATATTTGTCAAGCTGTTTATAAGCAGTTCATACAGAGTTTCCAGAGGTAATGTCAGCCCACTCCAGCATTGACCAGTGAGTCAATATGTGTTTTGTTTAAAAGAATAAGTGATTAGCTTGAATCTTTAATGTTTCAGTTTTGTGTTATTAGTAAGCAGGCAAAAATTTATTTTTAGAAAAATCACTCATTAGTGACAGGAATAATCTGTACTAGAATTTCTTGCTCAATTTAAAATTATCATGACAAGTGGTTATATTGGTAATATTTGTGTAACATAGTGAAGCATTTTAGGAAGGCTTGAGCATCACAAAACATTTAAATTGGGAGTATTACAGGAGCAAGACAGTAATATAATAACAAATACAGTAAAAAGAAATTTTAGTTACTTGTAATGACACATCAGCCAGTGGATTGCCTAAATACCTTTGAAAAATAGCTCTTGTAATTTGCTTTTCCTGCTTTGAGACAAATACCTTTTTGTCCTCACACCATGTGAAAGACTGAGGAGCCAAATGTCCATTTCTCTATGGAAAATAAGCAAAGCAACTAAAAAAGAAAAATCTATCTCCGAATTTTTTGCATAATTCTTGCCAACTTCAAAGTCCTAGAAATACAAGAAAAAAAAAACCTTATAATAAATCTAGTGTAGTGATTGGACATATATTGTGCAGAACAGCATGAGATCTAAGGGTAATTTAAATAAGGTTAATATTTTGGTGGTTAAAACAGCATGTGAAGGTTGTTTGCTGTAGCTTATGTCCTGTTTTCATTCTCATTCCATGCCAAGTCAATTCTCATGATGAACATAACTGAGAAGTTATTTGTGCCAGTATTCACAATTTTTATAACAGAAACTAAGTGCCAGTTCTTCTTGAATATGAGGAGAAATAATTCATAATGCCTTTGTCAGATTATTGGAGTACATACATATGTATTATAGCAGCAAGTGTAGTTGCAAAAATTGAAAAATTGTCGTAGGTACCAAGAGACACATAAACGTCAGGAAGAAAATTCAATTGTCTTCAGCATTCAGATTTGAGAAAACCCGCAGCAAATTTGCCATCATGCCTAGAGATCAGAGGGTGTCCTTGTCATTTTTCAGAATTAATCACAGGATCTTGACACACTTTTAAAATAATTCTATAAAAGGAGTGAAACTTTGCCAAAATTTTCTATTGGAACATGACAAGCTTGAATTCAAGCTTTAACTGTCATTACAGAGAAGTTGAATAGGATTTAACTATGTCAGTAGATTGATTGACTGATTGGCTTAACAGTGCGTGGCCAGTATTGCGAACAAAAAGTGTCTGTCACAAAAAGTTTTAATAGAAAAGAGAGAAGACAAGATTAGGAAGCTAAGGTAGAATAAATACTATGGCTGGGATAAATAGAATTCCAGACCCAGAGGAGTCTTCTAGGTTGTTTTAGTGTGGGGTGGTTTTTGGTGTAATCATGAGAGTTGCTCCAGTACAGGGAAAGAAATTTTGAAGAAAAATAGTATACAAGGGGAACAATGCTGGGGAAAAGATAATATATAAAATGACATTAAGATAGTCACTGTGAGAGAAGAAAAAGAGCAATCAGATAGTCTTTGCAAGAGAAAGTTCATTCAGGACCAGAGAAATTTCTCTTTACAGCCATAGTTTTGTAAATTATAAACCTATTGATAGAAAAAAAATGTATTTTTCTCTAATACCACAAAAAACAAGCTATAGTATGTCAACAACATGTAATAATTAAAATTTTTGTTATCATTAAATTAAAATTTCCTTAAGTATTAAATTAAATTATTTTGAAGCAGGACACAGTCCTGAAATGGAAGTCTTTTATAGATAGCTTATGGTCACAACTAGAGGTAAAACATAGTGATTTCTCTATTTACTGGATTATTGGCTGAGCTCTTGTTTCAGCAAAACACATTAATTCATTCTTTACTTGAAATTTCAGGGGGTATTTTGCTGTTTTCTGGTTTATTTTGTTTTCGAGAGACAGAGAGAGAGAGCAAGCACATCTTTGTTGCCTGTGACCTGGTAAATTAAATGGGCAGGACACAAAACAGCTCCATGTTATTTGCATCCTGAATCTGAAGCACTATGTGTTGTTCTTGGTAACATGAATAGCAAATTTTAAAAGATCACAATTACTGTTAGAATTATCACTAGATGTTTCTCTTCTCTCAGATTTCACAGCTGCAGCCTTAGTATTCTCTTTTTCTCTTGTGTTTTTTAGGAATAAAAGTGGTACTAACTACAACTTCTTTGGGTTCTAAGCCTTGCTTACCTTTACTGTGTATAGTTGTGGGAAAAAATATCACTAACAAAGATGTTCACATATATAATGAAAGGATAATTATAAACTTCACATAGAATTTTGGTTTCTAAAGCTAAGTATTTTCAGAGCCAGGAGGTACTGTGAGTGCTTTATGATTACATTTACCAACAGCATGACAACATACACTTCAGTGTATTCAAAGGAAAACATAATCAGGTAGCCAAAGGAGGACAATTATCTTTCCTACTAATTGGCAAGTTCCTTTTAACCTTTAATTAACTGTGAATTTTCAATTGGTCTGAATACTCTTGTTAGGTTTCTCGCTGGTAGAAGGTCATGGAAATATCTTTTCTCTTGATTGCACAGATGCAGCATAAATAAAATATAGGTTCATATACAATATATAAGGTCATAATCCTCATCTGCACTTTGAAGTGCATAAAGTATGAAAATCTTACACTGCTGAAAGCACTGGTGCTGCCAGGAGTTTTTACTTGTAGCTTCAAAAGAAAATTCAAATGGATTTTGCATTCTCAGTTTGTTTCTCTTGGCACATTTTTGATACAATCAGCAGCAGTTACTTGAAAGGCTCAGAACTGATTAGCATAGAGCCTAATACACTTTCTTTAGATGCCGTCCTAGAGAATATTCCCTGCAGAGCAGAGGTTAAGATGCACAGAAGAAACAAAACGCTGTTCTCCTGAGTGCTGAGTTATTCAGCATTCTAGAGACTGCTTCCTTTAAGACGTGATACTCCCTTATGGTGGGTGGTTCATTAGCAAAACCACTAGAAATGCTACATTTTCAAAATATTTCTACCATCTTATGTCTGCAAGCAGATATTTCACAGCGAAGTGTGCTCATATGTATTTGTCATTAAGACCGAGGTATTTTATTTATATATATATATATATATAATCTAGGAAATAGTGGCTAGAAAAGGTGTTAGAAAAAGTTTGTGTCAAAACCCTTGTGAGATATTTTGCAGGGGTACAGGCACTAGTGACAAGCAAGACCTAGACCAGTCCAGTCATAAGGGTTACACTGATTTGTTCCCTGATTAAATAGAACAGGTAACAAAGTAACCTACATTATGCATGGCATGAGGAGCTTCTTATTTCCAGCCTTGGGCAGCTTCCAGCTAAAAGGCAGTGGGGAATCCTGGCACTGGTTTCTGAGTCCGCAATCTCCACGTTCCCTTTTGATCAGGTTTTGCTCTTCGTTGTGCTTTTTGCTTTCACATTATAGTTTCATGATACAGCTGACTACATAGGCCTCTGTTATAGGTAAATACTGCTAGAACTAATTTTTATATACTTTTAAACCTTTTTCCTAGTCAAATGCTACCTCTGAGCTGCCTTGTTTCTTGTTTGAAGCATCATTCACATATGCATTTTTTTGTTATCTTGCACCAAATTGTTTTCAGTACCCCATTACAGCAATCAGGTGACCAGAGCTTTGCATTAGTGGATTTTATGATTACTTGAGGCATAAGGAAGAAAGAGAATATGTGCAGTCTGTTACCCAGATTGCTATTTTTAACAGAATCACCCAGACTTTTGGGGGCAGGAGAGCTCGTTCAGTGTAAAACATAGCAGAATGCTATTCTGCAAAAGAAAAATTAGAAGTCAGGATAACCTTGGCTTCCTATTGTCTTTCTAAACACATCCAAAGCCTTACCTCTTCTTACTCTGATCTCAGATACTCTGTGCATAACATATCAGAATTAACTGATGAAGCCCTTTCACCTCACTGTGTATGATAAAGACCTATTTCTATAGAGAAGGAACATTGGCTAGGCAGTAGAAGAACTCACTGGCAAATTGGTTCCTAAACTGCTGTTGCAGAAAAATTTGGACTACATTCCTCCTATAAGATGAATTATGTCACTGGTAGCCTTAAGAATTTTAAGGAATGAAGATTTTTGTACGATATTTTGGTTTTGCAAAGTATCATAATAACTCTAGAAATTGGTGGAATTTTTTTTTTTAATTCTGATAATGCCTTATCAAAAAAAGAGAAACAAAAAAAAATAAGAAAATGGGGTTGTGACAACATTTGAACTTGCCTGTGTAGTGTGAAAGACAGACATATACCTTAGCAAATCTGGTATTATTGACTGCATGTTACTTTTGTTCAAAATATAATTTACTCAGAAAATCATAATGAACTGCTTATGATCAGTCAGTCTTCTCTTCCTTTGGAATCAAGACTATTTTTTGGAAAGTATTTCAAGTATTAAGGCACAAAAGGCTCACAAAGGTCATCTGCAGAATCTGTATCTCAGACCTGCTAAAATAAAGTGATGACACCTGTTGCTGTTTGTCATCCTCATCATGCCAGCAGTATTCACAAAAGTAATAGACATGCAGTAGTCTCAGTAGAGACATATGTTGGGATATAAAGAAAAGAGTGATTCTATCAAGAGAAATACAAACTGTTAAGAAATTACACACTGAGTGAATTAGATCTTTTGCTCATAGGTGAATGAAACACTATGCCTTGCAAATAGCATGTCTTCTCAGCAGTGGATTAGGAAGGAACAGTAATTCTCACCAGAACCCTGGAGAGGGGAAAATAAAACATTTTCAGAAATTGCTAAATTTGCTTTCCTGGATTTCATGGGATATGGCAGGCCAGATCATTTTGGCTGTTCTCACATTGATGATTGTCTTTCCTTACAAGTAGTTCCACTAAAAACATAAGATTATTCACCTAGGCAAAAAGCATTTTCAAACTTCCAGATAGACATACAAGTAGGAAGAATTTGCCACCACTTAGAAGCATTATTTTACAGTTTTTCCTTTAAAAAGAGTGTAAGATGCTTCAGGATTCTGACTACTGAGTTGTAACCAATATGAACTTCTTTGTCAGTAGTTGTACTTCTTTTTCAAACTAATAGTTTTTCAAGAAAAACACAGGAATAGTGAACAAAATACTTTTGCCATGTCCAAGACAGTGTGTAGGCTGATTGCTCTGGTGGTTCAGTCAAACACGTGTGTGGCTGAAAGAGCTCTGCACTGGCCTTGAGGGAAAAGATTTGCCTAACCTTTGTGTCAGCCTGTATGGGTGTGCTAATTGTATTGCTTTGCTGCATTTGAAAGGCTCAAACTATATCTAGAATACCCAACACACTTTTTCCCTAGGTATTTATCAAAATAAGATTGTATAGAACAAGTTCATTCACTTCCAAGAACAGGAATGTCTGCCCCTTATTTCTTCCAAGGAAATAGGAGCATACTTCCTTGAGGGACTGATAAGCTGTGTTTCTAATGATAAGTACTGTTCCTATAGATCTGAAAACTAAGAATTTTATTTGTAACCTAGACTAATGATATCATTATCTTACATGGCAAAAAATAGGTCAACATTTTTACTTTCTTCACAGATAAAAAATTTCAAATCATTTTATCTTAAAAGTAGTTGTACTTACGAAATCAAAGATAAATCCATAAACAAAGTGTAATACAACCTAAAGGAAAGACCTGGATCTGATTTAACAATTAGAACTGATTTCATAACACCGCATTGGGGCTAAAAAGAAAAGAAATCCTTAAAAATAAGAATTCGTTTTCAAAAATGTTGCTTTACCTTTCCCTTTTGGAGAGTGATTATACTTTTGCTGCAGGAAGCATCATACACCAGGTCAAAAAACACCAGGAAGCTAGGTTTGCTTTTCTTCTAGTCTGTTTTTAAGAGTTTGAGTGTTGTAAACTAATCAAGTGATCATTAGAGCTGTTTTCTTTGCATGTCACTCTAAAACAGTGGCTGAGAGTGCTGCAAAATGCAGGTGCAATCTGAAAATTAATGAATTATAAAGATTGGCAGTGATGGCTTGTGAGGCTTTGTTTGCTCGTTATGCCTGTGTTCATCTGCTTTGTTACAGCTTCCTTTCTCTTTCAGAAGCATTCTCCCTCATTGTTTCATTTTCAAAGAATCCTCTCAGTCAAAGTAAAACTTCCTCTATTTTCTTTGGAAGGAGCCCACTTCTGTTATGGATGTATTGTCCTGAAGGAAAAAGATAACTTAAAGATGCTAATTGCTAGATGGGAAGCACCTTTATTTTAGCAAAGTACATTTTCTTCTTCACGGGTATTTCTTATACATTAAGATAAAACTAGACTACTTTTCCCAATGTCACGTGAATCTCACATGGTTGATCAAATCTAGGACATAAGCCACGGTATTTTTGCATTTCTATTCTATACCATCCACTCTAGAAAGCTAAGAACTACAATTTAAAACTCTAGAGTTTGTTACAAAAACCAAGTCTAATTGTTTGCTTTTACATCATGAGGCTGCTGCTGTAAAGACCCCATGGAAAGTGTCAGTGCAGAAAAAGGGACACAAGGGACATCACCCCAAACAGCCCCTGAACCAGTCTCTGGCTCTGACAGTTCTCTCAAACTCTCACCTCTAACTATGCAAAACTTCTCTCTGAAAAGGTGCCAAGTTATTCCTACAGTCTGAGGATTTTACTAACCACTTCTTAAGCACACCAGGACATGGAATTAATGACCTTTTGCTTTATTATCCCATATGCCCATGCTTTAACCACAGATTCCTTTTTTCCCTGCAGACTTACAAGCACTAGGACCAGTTGTTAGCAGCTGAGCCTGGCAGACAGTCACTGAAGTTTTCACCCAAACTCAATACTGTGCTTGTAATAAACAAACACAAAGCACAGAAGTCATTGGAGGAAATAAGATGTTGACATGTTTAATTTCTGATAAAAATGAGCTGTTTGTTTATAAAGATGATCAATAATATTTGGAGGAGACTGAGTGTTGCTGTATATTTTGAAGGTTATGAAGTTCTGCTAAATTTTCCTAAGCTCAAAGGTAGAAAGAAAAGTCACCAGCATTGGCAGATGGTTTTTCTTCTCCTTCACAGGCACTGAGAACTTGGAGAAATAGATATGATTTATTCTGCTTTCATTGCGGGGTTTCTTCTTTTACCTGTGAAGGGGAAAAAAATGGGTTTACAAATTGAAGCTTTGTACAAATAGTCAAAAAAATGAATTAGATGTATTTTATAATATAACACCTACTGTAGCCAGTAATAATGCTGATTATTCAAAGCAAAGCATAAGCATCTTAGATCAAACAGGTGAATAAATCTGAGAATATGAGAGCAAGATTTCCTCAACCTATCTTCCATACCTGTTTGCTGCAGCTTTGTGCTCTTCTGCATTATATGTGGTTTCCTGCTTTTGGTGTGTTTAATTTGTTGGGGTTTTTTTGTTTTTGTTTTTGGTTTGTTTTTTTTTTTCTCCCCAAGAGTAAGAAATATTAGGACATTGTGTAATGTTGTTTTCAAACAATATTTTCTGATGTTTTCAGTATGTCAAGGTGGTGCATTTTTGCAACTTTACTGAGCCTCCATGTGCATCTCCTTGCTTGGAATTCCTGATCAAGGGTAAACATAATTTCATTTCTTTTCTTACAGGGTTACCTGTCACAGGTGATACTATATAAATGTTATTTGTCAGCAGAGCACAGGAACTTCATAGCAGTGTTGAACAGCTAAAGCTGGTCAGACACAGTTTGGTTTGGTCTCACTTTCCATTTATAGCTGTAGTAAATCTCCCAACTGAGGCCAGTGATGGCAGAATATTATAAAAGTTTACAAGATTTGTTTGCATAAAGACCAAAACCAAAGAGAGTTTGCATGCTATGACCTTCTCAAGAGTTTCCTTTTCATATTTCATTTCTTCCTATCTATAGACAATTTTGAACCAATGTAAGGGACACTTTTTCTTGCAATGTTTTCTCACTTAGACAGTACAAAAAGCTGTCAGGTGATTTGTCAACTAAACGACACTGCTTTTGAGAGTGTTATTAATATATTTTACTATATCTTGTTGACCTAATGGTGTTTATCTAAGTGATTAGAATAATTTTTCCCCGCCCACCATCAAGTTAGATTGTAAGTGCTTTGGTGCTGGAACTGCTTGTGTCTGTATGTTGTATAATGCCTGTACATTAAAGCAAAGGCCATTATATATTATCTAGGCATTTCTCAGCTTCAGTTGACTTGCCGGGAGAGTGAAAATCTCTGAGTATATTCTCTTAAACAAGTACTTGCAAACATCATATATTCAAAAAGTTTAAAGCAGGCTAGAGTATGGCAGAAATGTTAGGGTGTTTATGCCATCATTCCTCTCTAATTGGGAATTAGAAACACTTTGTTGGGAAGAATAAGCTTACAAAACCTTATAAATGAAAAAATCTTCAGTTGGGTTGCCAAAAAAGAAAAAAAAAAAGCTTTCAGCTGTATAGAATTTTACAAAGAAAATGAAAAGAAAATCCAGAGACAGGAGACCACAGTACTGCAGTCTTTGAACGTATAATAGTGCTGGTGCCAGACTTCCCTACCTCTGAGTGCCAAACTGGCACTTGCTGTAATCCTCCCCTTTCCTAGCATTGCACTCAGCAGTCAAAAAAGCCTGGAATGAGTGGAAAGTGTTGATTTATCTCTGGGGAAATCCGATGCCAACATTTAAAAAGAGGATAAGGAGGATGAAATTATATGGGAAAACAGAAGAAAAAAAAGGAAAGGGGAATAGAAAAGAGAGGGAAAGGAGAAAATGGGATAAAAACAGATGCAAAGGAGTAAAAAAGCATATGAAAAATAACGGAAAATAATTTACCATGGAAAAAAATTAAAGGTGTGCCATCAGTCCCTACTGTGCATAAAATTGCATCTTGTCTCAGAGTAATTTTCCATCCTGAGTACTCTCGTGGAAAGCAAAGATTCCCTTGCCAGAACTGCCCCATTAAGTTACACCCTAGGTGACCCAAGCAAAAGACTTGGCTTTGTTGTAAAACATCTGTTAGAATGATATCTGTTTTACCAGATATCAGACACAGTTTAAAGAGTCAAGAAGAAAGAGTAAAACAAAAACAAGACACACACAAACAAAACAAAAATCAAAACAAAAATACCCTTGAATGAAAAAATAGAGGTTGCTCCTATCTAAATATGATCATCAAAAGCAAATGGACTTGCAAGAACAGTCATGTTTGGATGACAGTGATTGATTGTCCGAGGGCATGTGGTTAGCACAGCAAATAGCTCCCAAGATAGGACAGACATAAATAGGATTTTCCTAGGGTGCCATGTTATTGTTTAGAGGGACAGGTGAAAACCTCCTGAAAGAACATCTCACCCAACTCCATGTCTCAGCACTCACACTTATATGTGAAGAGGCCAACTATGAGTTCACCAAAACTATCTGGAATATATGCTGTTATTTTGCTATATTCACTTATCAATCTTTTTTTCTTGCCTGAGTGGTCAAGGCTTGTTTCTGAAAAAAAGGAAATACTTCTATTATATACTGAATAAATGTAGGGGAAATATATTTCCTGAGTTTCTCAAAAAGAGTGATGTTATGCCTTGAAAAATTATATTTTCTTTTCTGCAATATTTAGATTTCAAGATACAGTGTATTTTTATATTTTTCATTCATAATAACTCAGAATTCAACCATCTCCCTGCTAGGTAAAGGGTGGCATCCCCACTATGTATTTTAACACCTCCCCATCTGTGGGTGAAACTGTGCAATGTTTTTGAAAAAATACTGTACAAACTTATACTCAAAATGAGAATGAACATGTTGAATAATATGTAATATATATTTATATAATTATTACTAACAGAAGATTCATTGGTCTGTTAGTAATTTCAGCATTTTGTTGGAGGAAAAAAGATTACTTCAGAAAATGCTAAAAAAATATTTTCTGCTTCAGATTGGTAATTTTTTGTCTGAAATTAGAAGATTAAAAGAAGATTAGAAGATTAAAAAAAAAAAACAACCAAAAAAACATAGAGTTCCTGAGGGAAACAAAAAGCTATTTTAATAGAAATCAGCTTTCTGTGCAGATAGTGAGGATTTTGATCTGATTTTTAAAATCTGATTAAGAAATCAGTGTGAAATTGTGTGTCCACTGCCTGTCCCTTGTAGAATCCTCCCCTGACTTTGAATAATGCCGTGGCTACCTGCCCACACATTTGTAATTTAAACTGCTTTGGTGATTTGCTGTTATTTATTTTGGGAGAAAAGCTCCCCAGTGATGATCTAGGGAAGAAGGACAGCAGAGATGTTTTGTATATATAGTTCCTGAAGTGTTCAAATTTGGCAGCAGCCTGAGCTCAAAATGATTACACCTCTGGTGGGACTGGGAGCTGCATGGTAGGAAACATTAGGTTAATTTATAGAATTAATAAGCATGTGCATAAGTGCAATTTACAAGTGATAAAATGGTTCCTTTTGTGGTAGAAAGTGAAAAATCTGTATTGGATATGTTACTGAAAATTCATCAAGACAATTTTTTTTAGTAAGCACAAATAAGATAGGTGCAAAAATGACAGGAAACATTTTAAAATCAGAAGGTTCTAAGGTATGTGATAATTATGTTTCCTTGTAAAATAGGAAGATACCACAACTGCCTTCCTCTTTAATTTCATTATTTCATTCCTTGTGGGCAAAATTCTTGCAATTTACAGAAATAATAGGATGGTTTCTCAATGAAAGTTCTGATTTATTGCAAAGTAATGCAAGGTAAGGAATAGAAATTATTGCAAAAGGAGAGGGTAAATTGTTTTGAATAGCATTTGGTTGCAGGGAAAATCAGGTTTCTTAATTAAGACTATATATTTTTATCTCAAGAAGATCACACAATCTCATCTGTTGTGGTATCTGTTAGATTGTACATGGCATAGTTCTTAGTGCTCCATTGCACTGCCTTTCCTTTTATGAAATTTCTGTTCAAGAATCACTGCACTATGATATTTTGAAACCAAAGTTTTAATTCTTGGCAGGTGGCTGTTATTAGAAAACAGGAGGAGGGAAGGGACAGGAAAAAATCTTCTTGTAGTTAGAGGTTTTCTGCAACTGTTCCGTTTGACAAGTAAAGTCGTTACAGGTGACTGAAATAGTTCACTCTGGGCAGGAAATTTGTAATATTCCTGTCGTTTTCTGCATGCAGATGACAAGCTGCTGCCAGCTGTACAGCCCTGCTTGCTGCAGCTTCAGGGACTTCTGTGATTTCCATCCATTCAAATTGGTCCAAACCACTGAACTTATTCCCATCTCCAGCATTTATAGAGCCAGACCAATTTGCCTTTATCACAACTGTGTTGCCAAAGGCTTTGTGAATTACAAGCTGTTTCTCATGTTTATTGATGGACTGATATTTGGGAAAGGACCAAAATAATAATAGTAAAAAAGTACAGTTCATTTCCATTGGAATTGATTTCTTTCTTTCTTTCTTTCTTGCTTTTTACCTTCCAATTTTCTTTTTCCATTTTTGGGGGGATGGTAGGAGGATAAGGAGACATGCAGTGCTCAGTTTCTAAATGTGAGACCTCTGGGAGAAGGCACTGAAGTAATTGAATGGGATTAGACAAGCCAGCAGAACAAAGTCACATTCCATGAGGTTTTTCCAGTATTGAGTAGATGAATAGTAATTATTTAAGGATTAGTGCAAGTCTAAGATGTGGCCCACTCTGAATACTCTTCACCATATATAAACAAAAGCAAGATGTAATATGTGCTATTTAAGCTTCTTTTTATCTATAATAGATTTCTTTTAAGGCTACAAGAACTTGAAAAAATTCTGTATGGTGAGTAAGCACTCTTGCTGTTTTTCAATAAAGAATTAAACCCTATAAAGCTTTAACTCTAAAGTGATTCTAAAGAGAGCTTAATTAAAGATACTCACTCTTGCTTCAAATTATGTCTACTCTCATTCTGATGGCTTTTGGTTGGGGTTTCTTTTAAGTACATCAGTGAAGTAGAGGGAAATTTTTAAAGCCACAGGTTGGGCTTTTTATGCTTTCTGGTATACTTTCATTTTTTTAGTTTCTTAGCTCTTATGGATTCACAATTATACCAATTTTTGGCCATATCTTTAAAAGTGACTTGTAAAGCTAATTTTAAACTAGATTTTAACCCCATTTTGGTAAATTTTCTGTATCCTTTGTGTTGAAATAAGGACATTAGCCTATAGTCTTGATAGACTTTTTCAAAAAAAGCTGGGTTTTTCATTTCAAGTTTTATCTCCCAGTGCATTGTAAAGATGACTTTGGATGCATTATCTGAGAGTATCACACATATCAGAAGAATTGTGCTTTTCAACAGCTGTAGTTCCTGGATGATTTTTCTGGAGAACCATGAAATAGCATAGTAGGAGATGAATAAAGATGAGGTTATGGCTGTGATTCCTTGTTCCTGCTTCATTTTGGGAAATATAGCAAATAGTTTTCTGTATTCAAGATTGGATTGCTTTTATTCCCAAAAGAGCCCTGCTCTTGGTATTTTTTCCGCATACTTCATTTAATAGTTTTTGTAGTGGTTTCAGTTTCCCCCTTTCTCTGTATCATGAGATAAAAGAAATAAAGAGTAGATCAACCACCAGGTGACCACATTGTGGATTCACAGGGAATAACAGGAATTTATGGCTTAAGGAGAAGCAAGACATTTGTCTTCCTGAAAATTTATTCAGACACTGCTCTTGGGAAATTCCACTGTTCTAACCTTTATATATCCTGTCATTTGGGCAATTTCAGGTGCTAGATCTAGATGCTGAAGAACACTATTCTTTTTTTTTTTTTTTTTTTTTTTTTTTTTACCTCCTTTACGGTCTAGTTCATTGGATTGGCCTCATTTTGAGCCAGGTAATCTCCACAGCTCTTTATATTGTTTGTAATTGCTCTGTAGGATTGCATGTATTAAGGGTTGTGAAATTTTTGAGAGTGTGTTCCTATGGAGTCTGAGATTCAGTGAATACTTGATTTTATGGACCAAGGAGGGCTGCAGTCAGGGCCAGGACTGATGGACAAGATCATGGTTAGAGGGTTTGAAGACAAAACCAGAGATCAAGACACAGGAACAGGAGATTCAGTTACACAGACAAGATTTAAAGATTTAAAATAAGACCTCTTAGTATGAAGAAATAACAAGATTCCTTCCTAGAAAGCATAAAATTTGAGCAGCCTGTGAAAACCAACTGCATTAATAGAGTGGGATGAAAAAGAGGGTGGCCTTCCTACAAGGAACTGAGGAAGAACACTAGGCCAGCTTCTCACACTCGCAGGGTGGATGCTAAATTCCAGGTCTCTTGAGCTTTCAGTAAGCTGTAGGGAACATCTGTGCTTGTTGATAAACTGATAAGGAAAATGAGATTTGATTTCTTCTGCTAGGGAAAAAAAAAACAGCCCGGAAATGAACAACATACAGAACTAAAGAAATGACATACAAACAGAGAAATGTCAGTGGTATGATTTGGGTTTTATCTCTGTGCATACCTCTCAGCCAGCAAAAGAAGTACAATCACTAGGAGCTCAAGAGGCAAGATTTGCTGCTGTTGTGGCACAGTCAGGAAGGGCATTTCCTTGGACTGAAGGAAGGGTTATTGCCTGACCTGGCAGAAGAACAGGCCCAATATGTTGCATTAGCAGCATGAAAAATACTATTACCACATTACAACCTTTCATTTATGATCTCTTCATGCCACTTCTGATGAGCGAAGGTCTAAGGCACAAAATATTTCCGCCAACTTGTCTTTGATCATGAGATGTTTCTGCTGTCTGTATGTATCAGACTTTTGCTATAATTGTCCTTACCAATTTTGTTCACACTTCAACTGTGAGGAATATGTAGTACACCAGTAACAGGCTGTCTTGTGTTGATAACAAGCTTTTTTTAATAAATCGCTCAACCTTCCTATAATAATAAGACTTTCTGCTGTGTTTTCTTCTCAAAAGTAAAGAGAAAAAATAATTCTGCCACCTGGATTGTCATTTTCTTGTCTGTCTCATTTTCATTCTTTTGTTGGTTGACGTGATGCAATATAACAGTAAGATAGAAAGGAAATCTGCTGGTTTTCTTTAGTTTGCTTTTTTCGTGGCACACTACTTTTGTTCCAAGAGTCACAGAACCAAAGATACTCAACTGGAGGATGTGAGAAAAGAGATGAGGGTATGCACTCATGACCAGAAAAGCAAACAAAATAATACTAGGCAAAAACCAGAGGAACAAGCTGGTTCAATGTTCAACTTGCAGCTTTTTTACTTGTAGTAATAATAAGCTGTTGAAAATGTGCCAGTTCTAAGTTCTTACAATATATTAACTAAGATTTAAATTTTAGGATTTAAAACAGTTACAAGAAGTCAGTTAAGGAAGATGTAAGAATATTCACGTGAGGTTTTTCATTCAATTCAGTGGGCCTTGGATAAAACCCTGAGACACTGGACTGTCTAACAGGCCTTCTTCAAAGACTAATTAGCAATGATAGTGTGCTTTTATAATGTAGGTAGCTGGTATCTCCTGTCCTAACATTTAATTTTTATGGAGAATAAGGCTGAGAGGTTCCTGAAGAGCAGAGATTATCATATCCTCTATAGATAATAAATATTGGGTTGAAAAGTGCTATGGAATAGAAGACATCTTACTGTGGAGAACAGGACGAGGTGTTCTGCTTAGGAAGCAAAAGGGCAGCCTGTGGAAACCAGCTGCATCCTTAGAGTGGGATGGAAAAGAGAGTGGCTTTGCTACAAGGAGCTGAGGAAGGGCATTAGGCCAGCTTCTCACACTTGTCATTGACCAGCACAAACTTGAAATAGAATAACTTTTGTTATCTTTGTTATCAACTTTCCGAATTTTCCTTCACGTTGATGCTCAAGATTATCATGCTCTCAGCCAGGAAGAAGCCTAGGTTATTTTCCTGAAAAGTTGAACCTGTGTTAAATATACAATTCCACTGTGCACTGGCTGTGTGCCCAGCCTCCTGCAGTCAGAGATGTGTCTCTATGGTCTCAACTCTGTTTTTTAACTAAAATTGAAATGTTTTGTTAAAAGAAAATATGTACAAAAGTTGTATCACATAAGCACCAGAGCACCCAGATGAGGAAAATTTCGAAGGCAGGTACATCTGGCATTATCTTGAAGCTAAGAACCATATTTTCAAAGACAGGTAGGCACTGGGATTTTTAACATCTTACAGACACATAAATCCAGAAAGAGAGGCTTTAAAAAAATCCCCCTAGGCATTATTTGCCTGCTTAAAGAGCACTGAAAGTCAAGCTTTAGAAAATATGGGCTGTGGATACATCCTAAATCTTTCTCTTTTCCTTTCAAATTACTTTTTCCATATCTTAGTAGATCTAGAATTACACAAAATATGTGGCTACTACAGTTTTAGACATAGTGCTGAACACATTTCTTTATCTGTTGAATTTTAGTACCGGCCAGAAATAGAGTCAAATTTCTTCTCTTCCTGCACACACTGTCTATCCATCACTCAGCGTGTGTGCACCACACCTTTCACCAAGAGCTGCTCTTGCTTCCCTCCTCCAAGTATGTCTGCATCATTCCCAATTAAAATGTTCATGCCTTCCTTAATCAAGATTATGATCAATTTCCTCTCTTCGTTTTAAAAAGGATGTGAAAGCTTTCTTTCAAATCATTTTATCTCAAATGCAAATAGTCATTGCTCTTTGCCTCATGGAAAAGCTCATGCTCGTAATCTATATAAAGGAACATGACAACATGAGTGCAAAACCTGGTGCTGAGGCTGCCTTTGAAGAGATTGTTTTACTTCTGTAGGGTTGCTTTGGTTAGCCATCACTGGTCACACAGGTGTTATGATGGATCCAACTCCAAAACATGAGGTGAGTTTGGAAATTTTACATAATCTCCAATCTCTGCTCTTCTGCACAGAGTAACCTTAAATACACCAAATTTCATATTAAAATGGTTGAAAGCACACTTATTCTTTATTATTATTTTATTCAGCACACTTACAAAAATGTACAAATATCCAATAACTTTTGGAAGACGTGATCTGTCTCTGTGAGGGAGATAACTGAATAGTAACAATTTTTAAATAGAAAACCTATAATTTAGCCTACCTGACATCAAAGCATACCAGACTGTTGCTCTTTAAGGAATATGCTACATCAGTAACAGCATTACTGGATGATAGGAAAAAG
Source organism: Rhabdornis inornatus (assembly GCA_013397075.1). NCBI lineage: Eukaryota > Metazoa > Chordata > Aves > Passeriformes > Rhabdornithidae > Rhabdornis > Rhabdornis inornatus. The sequence continues at coordinate 86,253 of VWZS01006277.1, read as the reverse complement.
ACTGTAATATTTAGTTAGGTTGCAACAACAAAGCACATTTGGGAATCATTTACTGGAGCTCAAAGAAGATGGATAAAAATCAATATTGCATGTTGCCTACATAGCTATTTCATTCTGCAATTGCCAACAAGCAATAAATTGGTGCTAGAATTAGAATTCTGACATATCATTAATCAGAGGAGTAAATATGAAACAGCTTGATGAACCTTTGTATAAGAAACACAATTTCAAATAAAAAGTCATCCCACATGTGTCATTTCTTGCTAGGGCTTTATATAATTCAGCAAAATGTATCATAAATTTTGGCAAAAGGGACACTGGAGCTGTCAACTTAATTTTTTTAAAGGGAAAAGCTCAAAAGACAATATTAGTTCCGTGTCACACAGAGTAATCCTGGCTTTTCTACTCTCTTATGGATTTAAATATTGTTTTCAGTAATGAGGTGCAGTCCTAGGAGAGTAGGTATGCACCTAATTTGGTACTTTAAGTTACACTATTTTACATCTGTTTTGATCCACCTGTCTGATCCATCTTACTTTCCCTTTTGAATTCCCATAGCCATTCTTTGCTCAGCCAGCTTTTGTCAGTATATTAATGAACTTATATCAGTAATGAACTTGTTCCACTGAAGACAAACAGGAATTTTGCTGTCAACCTCCCCAGAGGCAAGGTTGGACTCGTTTGTTGATGGTAGTCACACCTCAGCACAAGCATCTTTGGAGTTTGTGCCAACATTCCAGCACTTCCTTTTAAAAAGGAGAAGAAAAAAATCTGTGTCTTGGCCAGCAGAATTCTTTTTTTCTTCATTAGCATTTGGGTTGTATTCATATTCAGCCCTCTTCTTGTCTCTTAGGATTTGCCCTTCTTTATTATGAGCAATGAGCAGCACCTTTAATTCCACTGTCTTATACTGCATAAAAAATGCTGTTACTCACCGGGTGCTGTGGTCCTGTAGAACTTCCTAGACAAGGGCTTGGTACATCTCCAGAACAGGGGCCACTTATGAGGTGTCCTGTTATTTTGATCTTGCTGTAGATCAAGATTAATGGGTTTAACAACAGAAGCTGCAGTTCAAGATGACAGTGGAAAACTTTTCCATCTTCTCTGCTACTGGAAAAAAACCCACCTTCCCTATGTTCCTTTGCTAGACACCACAGATCTCCACTCACTACACATCTAGAGTGACTCTGCTCTTCTGCCATGTTATGTGAGGAAAAGGGGGGAGAGCAGCAGCTGGGGGCAGGAAATGAGGAGTGCAGCCCAAATCCAACTCCTTTTTCTCCTGCTGCAGTGCGAGCCTCAGGCACCACGGCTGAATTCTGCTGTGTGCAGGAAGGGCCAGGGCAGAGGTGAGGGCAAACACTGGGCAAGGAAGGAAGATTGCAGGGCATGAGGTTGGTACTATGGGTGTTGTGATAACACAGCATCAACATTTTCACATTTCTTGTCTGCTGCACCTGCAGTACATTTTGGACATGTAGATTTTCCACCTAGCTCCTGCAACAGTTTAATCATCCAACATTATCTGCTCCCTGCTTGAAACACAGAATTGCTTTTTTGTGTCCATAGCCTACAGGAGGGGAAGAAGTGGCAAGGATTGTGGCTGGTTCAAACTTCTGAGTGCAGACTGTCCAGCCAGCAGTGCGTGTTGTCCACAGCCAGTAGCCTTTCTCTTAGTGGGGCTCTATGTTTTTTTTGGAAGAAGAAAAGTCCTGGTAGCTTGTTTTTAATTGAAAAACAAACCAAATCCAAAACCAACACACTAGGGAAAAATAAGTCAGGACATGTAAAAAATTAGGCAGACCAAGAAAATATGTTGGCAGTCATGTGTGAATCTTTCAGCCTAGGAAAAGGTGAATTTTCATTGTTATGAGACATTGTCATTAGTTACTTGGATCTACTACTGCTTTATATTAATTAAAGTCGGTTGGGTTTTTTTCTGCAAGTGATATGTAGGGAAAAAAGTATAGATGGTGTCAAGATCAAATTTCTTTATGTGAAGATCTATTGTAGAGGTAAAGCCCCTATAGTGACCTGCACTCAGGTGACTCTACCGACTGCAGTCACCCGACAAGGTGCATGGGCCTGCATAGCACCTGTCCCTGGCTGTGGTCACCTGCCTGTAGTGGGTGACATAAAGGAGTGTGCATTGTCACTAGACTTCCTAAATCACACAAGGCCAGTGCCGTGACATAATTTTTACCTATATTTCTGCCGTGGTGGGGCTGGTATTGGAAGGAATGGATTTTGCTGTCTGCTGTGTGGATGTGTCTGTTGTCATGCTTAGCTGGAGTTTTCAGTCCCTTGCAATGTTTTAATTGTGCCTGTCTTCTGGGGTGCCTTTAAGCTATTTCTGTATAAGCATTAACTCTGCCACAGAGCAGTGTTTCAATCGCTGTGTGGTTTTGAAATAATCCTATAATCCTTTTACATTCGTTACATAATGTGGACGAAGTAAATGCAGTTTTGTCCTGTGTCACTGACACACTGAGCACTTAAACATCACACTGCTTTATTGGAAAATCAAGGCATTAAAAAAGCAAAAATAAGCATGAATTTAAAATAAGTCCTTGTAATTACCTGCATTCCAGGAACCAGATATACCCCAAATATTCATATTTGGTCTAACCACACAAGACGTTCCTTGCTGTTTGTCTCAAAGCAGGACAGACAACAGGATGGGGCAAACTGTATTACAGATAAAGAAACATATTCTAGGATGTCTGAATGCTCATTTTAGGTCTAGGTAACTCAGGTGTTATATGTGTGTGGTCCAGAATAATCTGCCCATATGTTATGGCATGTAAGTATTTCTTATGAAGTGTTTTTTTCATTAATAGACAAATAGTGCCATAAAGTTAAGTGTCAGAATTAATCTTTCAGCTTAAGTAGTCAATTTTCTTATGTTTTCTATTTCACAAACTAGGTATGTGCTCACATACACTTCCAGGGCTGAAAGTAGAAGAGTGAGAAATAGTGAATGTTGTGAATCTTCTCAGTGTAGCAATTTCCAAAACACATGCATTAATCAGGGTTGAATGGATCTAGTGTGAAAATGGTTGGACTGCTCAGTCTTTCCATTTTATGTGATTAATACAGAAAAGCTGTTTGAGGGGGAAAAAAAAGCCATAGTATCTTTTGAATTTCTAGTCTTGATTAAATTTTTGCTATTGACAAAAAGTCAAAGTATCAAGAGATTCTAAAAAGTAGAATGCATTAACTGTACAAAAAGCAGGGTTGTCAGTTTGAGGAAGAACAACAGGTTTTCGCCAGAATTTCTTTCCTACTTAAGAGAGATAGTGTTAAGCCTCTAATACATGAGTCAAGAAATCTAATCAAATTACTCAAAAGTGTGTGATCAACTTTACCTATCTCTCAAAAATCTTAAGATGCTGCATCCTAAACAGTTGTGTTTATAGGACTGTCTGCTCTTCTAACTGCCAAATAAATAAGGCAGTTTCTGTGCTAAAACTTGCTTCACTGGATTATCAAAGACTTAAATTTGGGCTAATTTGCTCAACTGAGAAACAAGCTGAATAAATCTTTTTGGATTTTTGATGCATTCAATGTTAACATGGTTCAGCTGCTTCCGGAGTCTGAAATTGCCCATTGAAAGATATTTTATGCAGGTTGGTGATCAGAGAATTTCCACAAGCAGAAATGTGAGAGTTTGACAATATTTCTTTTCCCAGTAAACGTTAGCTTCTCAGTTTGCAAAATAGGCTTTGTTTCTTTTTATCAACCTTTAAATAAAGTCTGTCAAAATAGTATATGAGACCACTGGTCTGGGACAAATAGTTGTAAGAATTCCTGGGATTCAGTAACAGAGAACTGGTGGTTCTTAGACCTTGAAGGCCTTTTTTTCACCATCAGGTTTGAAGGGGAGTATATATTTGTTTCTCTAACAGGAACAGAAGAGTAAAATTTCACAATAACTAATTATTGGTGAAATACATACAGATAAATCCATACTGCATTTATCTCTTTCAAACAAGGCACATGTGAAAAGCTGTTGTCTAAACACAAAAAATCACACTAGTCTTGACTCTGTAACAAAACCCATCTTTGATTTTGGAATTTGTTCTGATTAAGTGTTAAATGGCAGCTCAGCTTTGATTTGTTCTGTTGACTACAGTACAGACAGAGCACTAAACAGAGTCCTTACCTTTCCTGAATGAAATTCAGTCCACTTTGGACTGAGGGAAATGTCGACTTCATTTACTTTTAATAAAAAATAACAAGTGCATTATTGCTTAAGCCAAGAAATAGAGTAAGCAACTAGAATCATAAAATGCTTTCTGTTGGAAGTGGTCTCAGTAGTTCATCTCGTCCAACCCTTACCCAGAGTAGGCCCAAACCACCCAGACTGTGATCAACAATGCTTTGCCTGGGTGCTGCCGTGGCAGGGGACCTGATTTACATCTTTTATTCGCACACACAAGTTGAGAGATGTTAAGAGCTTATGCTAAATTTTTAACTATAGATCAGAAAAAGAAGTATTTTGAAATATTTGAGCCATTTATTACTCTATACATCTACTTGCAATGAAAATCAAAAATAATTTGGGAGAATAAAAATCCATTCCAAACATATTCAAAATGCAAGTAACTTTTGTCAAATTTAGTATTTGCTGGGGGTTTTTCCCCTTGTCTATTGGTCTCTCCAATGTGTTTTGCTTTTAAGATATTGGAGGATTAATCCAGCATATCTCTCTAGCTTTGCCCTCTGTGATCTCATGGGATAAACTTCAAATTAATTCCTCATACCCTTTCTGATAAAAGAGATAAGCCGTTAGGTAAAATGTTATTTCAGTTGCTGTCTTATCCGGATGTTTGAGCTGCCAGTTAAATTCTAAATTAGAGGCTCAAAACTCTGGATTATGGACCCAGCTTCATTATTAATGAAAAAATATGCTCTTTTCACAGTTTTTCATTTTTCTATCTTCCAACAAACTCTCTGAAAATATGGTGAATGTTTTCCACTCTCCTGTTTAAACAAAACAAAGATACAGTGACACAGTGATACAATTCTCGCTATGGAAGACGCAGCTTATACCATAAATAATTGATTTATGCCTATTTTGTCCACTTAAATGACCAGCCTGTGGAAATGTGAAGTTACTTCCGTAAGGCACTTCTTGTTTTGGAATAAAGAAAATCAGAATCAGGTTTCCCTCGTTATACCGTTCTGCAAAGTTTGTTTCCCAAATTTTAATGTGACAAAACATAACCCCATTGGCATTAACCTTTGAATGCAGCCTGTCAGTTTTGCCACTTCCATTGACTCGTTTTTCCACTCAGCAGTGGAGATTTGTCTCAGTCGTGACTTCACACTTTTACATTAAGTCGACTAAATAATTAAAAAAACCCTCACCGTACAATGTCAAAAGTATCTATTTTATTGGGTGTGCCTACAAGTACAGTCATTCTTTAGACAATGCCACATGTACTTCCAGTTCTTATTTATGCAAAATCTTTGTGCAGTTACCTTTTAGATTTTAAGAGGAAAATGTCATAAGAGAAGTGAATTATTTGTAAGATCTATGAGGTGTTGATTGGTTCAGATATAAGCTCTAGCTCTTTTTGTGGTGTTATTATTTCTGGTCAAAGCATATAAAAGAGAAAAAGCTTATGGATATGAAAAAATAAGTATTGACACAAAAAAAAAACCAAAAAACCCCAGCATAATATTTATCAGCTTGATAGGTTTTCTGTTCAGGATAAGCACGATGGGTAGGCAGACCAATTCAGTAGGGTTATGAAGTAATCAGCCAAGAATATTGGAATTTTAACAATTCGGTGCTATGTGTGTATCTTCTTATTTTATCTTTTTACAAATGCTCAGTTCTTCAAACCCTGTTCCAGTTGTTCTTTAAAGGCAGTGCTCTCATGAGGCAGAACACACACTGGCCTTCTCTGCTGGCCCAAAGCTCTCTCCCCTCAGTTCATCTAAGCTGGACTATCCAGTCAGTCAGTTTACAGTCTTCAGCTCCAGAAATCGGCTCTGTTACATGCTGGATAGATTCTGTGGTGCATCCCACATGTATTTGCATTTTTTTCTATCCTTTGTATGCTAACTGACATTGCAAATGGTGTTGTCACCCTTTGCTTGCAGAGGGCTGTATAGGGGAGCTAGATTCACTTAGAGGTTGGGGCTGTATTTAGTGAAGTGCTTTAGGACACTTTGGAATCATTATCAGTATGTACATTATTAATGTTAGCATAAGTACTTTATAATAGAGTATAGGGCATATTGATGAATGTAACATGAACTGCATTATTAGTAAAGAGCTGTGAAAAGAATATGACAAGATAAAACCCAAAAGAAAATGGCCCTCATCTATTGGACATATCCTTTTATAACGTTTCTCTGTTTTCTGTTACACAGCACATAACCACCCTGAGCCAAGGGGACTGTGGTGAGAAAGACTGAAGATCCTTTATTCATTGTACAGGGCAAAAAGAGACAGAGGTGTTTCTTCCTGTGTACAGAAAATTAGCATGCTGAAAGCAATAGCAGAAATGAAATGCTTGAAAATGAGGCTGTTTTGAGAAACAGAGTAAACAAAAAAACCCGAGGAGTATTTTAACAGTTTGTCTTTGTTGGAAAGTAGTGATGGTTCCTATGCAGTCCTATAGGAGACCTATTTTCTATTCTTAACTATTACACATTCAGTGTCTCTACGAATTATCCTCTGTGCTCCATTTTAAAGGCTATGAAAAGCATCTATCTTCCTAAAGCTCCAAAGCATCCTGTGGTCTTTTAAACATTGCTTCTTTAGAGTGTTTTCATCTTCAAAGTTCAAAAATAACCAGTAGTATACGTTAAACCCATCTAAATAGAAAGATAAATTATTCTGTTGGTTAAGCCACAAATTTATGGGAGCCAAAGGTATGCTGTGAGCAGTTGTGCACAACTGCACTCATTCAGTGATTGCTGCTAGGGTGGGTACCCTCAGGCACTCCTGCAGACTCCAGCCCTCAGGTTTTGTTCCTTCCAGGTTTCTCTCTTTGCCTCAGTTTTAATAAAGACTATCTCCAGCTGTCAATTATCCATGTAACTGAGTTGCATGAGATTTGAAAACTTTTCGGGTTCTTTTGATTTGTGTTGATCCATACTTCCTTCTTCTGGCATCTGCTTAAATAATAACTGTGGTAGGCCACCATATTTACCACTTGCATACTAATCCTTTCTTAGGTTTCATGCTCTCAGTATCTTGTTGTTAAATGCAGACACATGGATTCAAGGAGGAAAAGTTCCCTTTTATTGTGGCCTCACACCTCCAGATAATCAGCCACTCTGATGTGATCCATCCTTTTGACTATCATAGCTTACAAAACAGCATAAAATGATCCTGAGAGAGGATTTCCTTTTTTCCATGGGTTAATGTCAGATGGAGTACAAATTCTGGCTGGATAAGATTTTCTAACATCTCTCCTGTTTAGAATAAATCCTAAATTATTCTTTCAAGGTTCTCAGAATTAGAACCTCATGCTGTCATCAAAGATGAAGGGCTGGTGAGAAGGGATGTTGACTTTTTTGACTTTTTTCTCATTACACTGCTCATAAGATTTTGATTTTCCACAAAAATAAAACCTTTCTACATAAGAACAACTTGAGTCAATAGCAAGAACCTTTACAAGACACAGCAAGCTGTGTCCATGCTGGATTTGGGGATTTCTTTCTTCAGTTTAAGATTTTATGTTAGGTACACCAAACAGCAGATTTCAACAGGTTTTTTATCATATCAGTTTTTTGGTTTTGTCCCAGTAGCTGTAATTTACACAACAAGGGTGTATCTTACTTATTATATTCACCACCAAGATCGAAGGAAACTTTGTGATCAGAATACATCTGACAGTGAGATGCCTTGACTTTCTTGCCAGAGGTCTTTGTCAAAGATGCTCTTTTTCTTTTTAAGTATGAATAGGTAGAATAACTAAATAAAGTGACAGTGTACGTCCCTGGAGCGAGTATGAGCTGCTTCAGAATGAACAAAGCTAATACACTTAAGACCAAATTGTGCAAATTCTTGTTTCTGCTCTATTAAAACTGATGCATTGCGATTAGAAAGAAAATAATGATTTAGGTAGGGCTGAAAAAACTGATTAATTAATCCTCTCTGTTATTGTTGTTATTGTAAAAAGTGTAAGTCTGTTCATTAGAAATTCAGAATTTGGTCACAGGAACCTGTCCTTTCATCTCAAAAATTTAGCCCATAAATTTGTCAGGTGGGATTGTTTTCACATTGTGTCTTTAAAAAGCCAATGTGTTACTCCCTTATTAATTACTGTCTTGTCCAACTAGTCTGTTCATTCCAGGGAGATTGAATGGGAGAGTGCTTGTCACCACACAAAAAGTAACTGTGCGGTTTTTAAAGACTAAATAAATGGGACTTTATCTGTCTTATTCCATCAAGTATTTAGTTTCTTAAAAACTTTGGCTTCATAGTGCCCCATTTTGTTGTACTATGAGGATCAACTTGAAAAATGTTGATTATATCAATAATATCAGATGACTGACATATCTTTGATTGCAAAAAAAAAGCCAACAAAAAAAAAAAAAAACAACAAAAAAACCCCCAAAAAACCAAAAACCAAAACAAAACAAACAAAGAAAAACAAAACAAAACAAAACAAAACAAAAAAAACCACAAAACACCAACAACAAAGAAAAAAGTTAGACACTCTAAAATAAGAATCTGAATTCAGAAATTACCTGAAATAAAGAACAAGTATTTCCTTTCTGGCACTCCCACTTACTGAATATATACCAGTAAAATCTATTTCTGAGAGTGCTTTTGTCCAATATACTCCTTATCTCTATGGAAGAGACCTGAGCAAGGAGCTATGAAATCTCAAGTTTCATGCACTCACCCTCATCTACTCTTCCCTCTCTCATGTCATCTTTTATTCTTCCCATAGTGACAGTGTTCTGTACAAATGTCACTGTTGAGCTATGGTGAGTTTTCCTTGTCTGTATAAAATGATGCAAGTGGCCACCAGTACTACAGGAAGAATCCAAGTCATTGGGAAAGTTATTTAAATAAACTCCACCTGTATGCAACAGAATTACCATGACAGAAGCCATACTGGGAACCTTCTTCACCTATTTATTTAATTAAGAGCTGAGCTGGGATCCCACTGCCATGGGATAATGCTATAAACTGCCATGGTTTTAGCAGAGCTGCTGGGCAAATGAGAAAGAAGCAGTTCCCTCGACCAGTCACCTTTCCTGTTTTCTGTCTTCTCAAGGAGGAGCTAGATACTTACTCCATGCAATTGCAAGTATGACTATTGGATTAAATGTGCTGGAGAAAGCTGTAAAGAAAATTCACTTTTAAAAAGCCATACTGAATACAGAAGTTGAATAAAGAAGGAGGAAACACAACTCTGACAATCAAATTAAATAATATGATATAAATTATTTCTCACCCTCCTGTAGGCAGCCACCTTGATGCTTGCAGCATATTTGCATCTGTTTCAACCACAAAGCTGAAGATTATTTTTCCTCTTCTGGAATGTTTCCCCAAATGGGCAGCAGGTGAAATAAACATTGTCATTACAGGCACAGGAATCAACAGGTGAGCTCCCAGCTCTGAACCAGCCCCGCATTCCTGTCCTATCATTTTCAAGAGCCCAAAGATCACATGCAGTACTGCCAGGCTTATAAGGCACTGATAAATGTTTCATTTCTCTATTATTTGGAGAAAACCACAGTATCTATGTGCATGAAGAAAGAAATAGACCTTTAAATAGTATTCAGAAAGGATAGCTCTTGCCCTCTTGTTTAAATGTGAAGTATTTTAATAAAAAAGTTGTGTCCAGTCATATACACTTCAAATTCTCTTAAATATTTCTTGATGCTGGTTATGCAGATCTATAAAAACTATCTTTGCTGTTGGTCATAACATTTTTTTGCTTCTTTACAGAAAATGTGTGTGAAAAATCTAAAGTAAAGTATCTGAAATAAATATTAAACCCTTTATTTCAAAGGGAAATGATAAGCAATTTCTGGTTTAATTTTAATATTAGAAAATTAAAACCTGTATTTCAAGAACAAAATTACTTTAGAATGAACTTTGGGCAAAATCAATTTAAAGACTTCTAATGACTCTAATATGTTTTGAACCAGGTCTGAAGAAGATAAATTATGAACCTACCTTCTTCTTCTCTCTCCAGGAACTCATGAGATCTTATCATCAGAGTGTAAATCTCAAAGGAACAGCTTGCTGCTGTGTTTATTTATCACCTCCTAAAGTTCATTGTAGTTCATGGGGGAATCAGTTTAATTACAACAGTAAATACTGTTCTAAATTTTTTTCACTCCATGATGAAAAAGTATGCAGCCATAATTACAGTCTATGCATAGCATGCTTTGTCTCTGATTTACTTGTTTGCCAAAAAGCCATTTTCATGTGCTAATATTGCAGCAGTAACAGCATCACATGGCCCACGCAAACAGCGAGGGCTCAGCACAAAGCTGGAGTCAGTGCAGAGCTTGCACTCTAAATAAACTCTGCCATAATTGTAATGATGAAAAAATATGAAATCGAGGTAACAAGAACAAGGTTTTCAAATGTCACCTACCTGTACTTGTAAGGACCCACTGTTTATGTCCTCCTCATGGAGGTGACTTGTGTTATACAGGGGAGGAAGGAAGAAGTGAAGAGAATGGATAAAAATCTGTGACTTCTGCAGTCTCTATCTTTTTAAACAAAGTTGTCTAAAGGTTTCCCACCTGCTGCACTGAACACAATTCATTGTGAAAAACAAAGACACCTCTTTGTTTTTCTCTTTCTTTTTACTGCAGTGCCAGATGCTTGCAGGGATGGCTTAAGCACTCAGCTTGGAGAGGTTAGAGTCCAGTCCTTCAGGAGTGTGGAGAGGCAACAGAGAGTTGGGGCCATGCATGATGGGTGGCTCTTGGATAAAGAGGGCTGCGAGTCATATCTTGAAAAATTGAGATTACAGGAGAGGTGGGCAGCCTGCTTTTATTCTGACTTTAATAACATCAGGGACAACTTACTCTTCACTCTTAATTGAAGTTCTCCTCCTGCAGGAGTTCAAAAAGAGCTTACCAGGCTTGTGTGAATAAATGATTGTCTAACTGTCAAATAGCACAGACCACGTTGATTCTGTTGCTGCCAGGTCATCCAAAAGTGCCAGCGCTCCATAAAAGAATCAATCCTGTGAAAGCACTAGATGTCTGTTAATAGATTTTTTTTTTCCTCTCTCTCAGATAGAATTGGTTTTCTGTTGGTCTAAGAAGAGATTTCTCATGTATCCCCAACTATCATACTGATAAAATTAAAGCTCCACTAATTCACAGAAGAGAAGTATAGCAACTTATGAAGATGAAGGCTTTTCAAATTAGACCTTAGATCCAATCACTTTATGAACCAAAATATATTATCTTAAGCAGTAGCTTAAGATGACAGTCACATCCAGGAGGAAATCTTGGCACCATCCCATGAGATCTCTGATGTGTATCAGAGAGACAGGCACAAGAAGATATTTTTTCCTTAGTAAGTCATTAAATCTGCTGCTCCATACAGAATGAAGTATTTTTAATATATTTACCAAATAAGTATATTAATATATTTTCGTCCCTTAGTCGAGTTGTAAATTAAATTCAGTGGTGAAGGAACGCTGAAAGTTTCTTGGTGTGATGTTTCTAGGTATCCCACTGAGAGCAGGTCTCAAGTTACAGAGCACAACATATAACACAGATATTGCGCTCTGCTGATCATTGTTGAAAATACTTAATGAAAATCAGTCAGTTAAAATTAATTCATTATGATTGTGAAAGACTTCAGTTTCACCAGGAAACACAGTACATATATTTTCTAGGAAAGAAAAACTGGAAGAAATAACAACATGTGTGTTACCTTAGCATCATCCTTTCTGAAAAATACATTTGCAGTTTCGGAAAACCACTAAATTAAATCCCATTTTAAGATCAAGATATTGAAATATTTGAGTATATTTGTATGGAAGTCATTGAATGTAAGTTTAGTAAATATTTTGCATGTTTAGATTGAACTCATTAAGCATTTTAGATTTGGGGAAATATTTAATTTGCTGTCAGAACATGTAAGACTAAAAGCATGGGTTACTTAGAATCAGATTTTGGCAGAGAGGAGTAGCATCTTTTAGTATATATGCTGCATCATTAATTTTCAACTAAACATTTTTGGTTTGAGATATTTATAGTAAATTTTCCAGTGACATTTTTAAAATGACGTCACATTCTTTGCTTAAAATTGATGTAATTGTTTTGCTGATAAGTCCTAAAAAGAGTAAAAGAAACAATGTATATATTTCAGCCACTATTTTTAACATGGCAGTCAAAAAAAAAATATATATTTTTAATTAGCTCTAGATCAGAATATCTCATTGGAAAGTATTAGCAAAATGTCCATATACAGTAAGCTACAGATCTATATATCTATAATTACACTTTTTTTCCTGATTTCAATCTAAGTGCAGGCGGTTAGAGGAGCATGTGATGATTATCATGTTATTTATGCTCAAATGAGGTGCAGGAGTTTCCAAGGTCCCTTGAGAGATCTTGATCTCATTTTCCTGCTGGATAAAACTCCTGTTTTACTGCATGAGCAATTCTGAGATTCATGGAGTCAATAAAACTCTGCTTCTCTAGGATATTCAGATCAACTTTCCCTTTTGGTTAATCCCTTAGGCGGAGAGCATGTCACCTCCAACATCTAGAGAGACAGACTGCTTTATAATCAAGCTGTGTGCATCAAGCCAGAGCGCTGCAGACATGAAATTAAGAGCAAGGGACAGAGCACGAGTATGTTTTAGGGTGTTTAGAACCATATATTTGTATATTCTTAAGATAAATGGAAGGATCATACCTCTGATTTAGCTTTTCTCACCCAGGAGCACCAGATCACATGAAGAGCATCCAGCAGAAGCCCTTTTTCCAAGTACCTCACAGACTATGAGGAAATAATTTCATACATCATAATTAGAGGCTGATCTTGTCACATGCAAGTTCCAATTAGTTTTCTGGTGCCTGCACATAGCTCATACATCCTAAATAAATCCTCTCCTACCTTCTGATGCTTTCTGATTACACAGAAATGCTCTCTTTTTCTCCCACATCTTCCTCTCCCTCCATAAATGGCTCTAGGGCACATCATTCAGGGTAGGGGCTTCACCAAGCTGTAATCAGCTTGTAAACAGCTGTTTGGTTGCTGTTCTGCTGTATCTACTTTGTATATTTGTCATCTTCAGTCTCTAGGCAGGTCAGTGAAGCTCTACCTAGATAGTCAATTTTGAAAAGAATGCCAATGATCATGTTTTAATAGGAGATGTGTTAATTGCAGATTCTGATAAATAACTATTTACAAAATCCCCTCAGTATGTTTTCACCACATCAGGAATTAATGTCAGGAGAAGACTTTTGTGTATGAAATGCTTGGCTCATGATTGACACAGGCATTGAGTCAGAGAGATTGAAATAGCTCAGGAGATATTGTCTGTACAGGAAAGAGTGTTAAAAATAAATAAAAATAAGAGCACTTGTAAAGAACAGGGACCTGGTTTTCTCTTCCTGTCTAAATTTGTAATCCTGCACTGAGCTTAGCTGTATTTAACAGCCTGAGAGTTGGAATTAATGAGGAGTGCTGAACTCTTACAGGTAAATCCTCTAGGGCTGCCATGACTCTGCAGAGGCCTTAATTATGAGGGTTCTTTGGTTTGGGATTTTGTTTTTGTTGGGGTTTTGTTTTGTTTTGTTTTTTTTGTTGTTGTTTTTTTGGGGTTTTTTTTTCAGTATTGTTACCAAACAACTTGAAAAGGAAGCTTCCTAAAAACAAACAACAAAAGTGTAGTCCTTTAGCTTGCCATTTCTTTGCTAACTATTATTTTGATGTTGGAATTTAAGCTTGTCAAGCATTCTTAATGAAAAATTGGGACAGAATGAAGGATGTGTCATACCAGTTGAAAGTTTTTGCTGCTTTTCCAAGCAAAGGCAAATTAAAAGGCAGATGGAAGTTTGAAGGAAAGCAGGTTTAAGGGTTATGTGGGGGTTGTTTACAGTAATATACAGGGAAACCAGCTTTTTGTTCTCTCTAAATGAGGTATGTGAAAGTCAAGGCTATGACTAAGACTGCACAGTTGGCTACAGCAAGAATGGCTTGTTGAATTTGATTTTCTTGGGATTGTTGCTCACTCCCATTTTTATCACCACAGCATCATTGTAATTTTTCTCAAAGGTTGGCTATGAGAACATAATGCTCTTTGTGGAGTAATTAGGGTGCTCATATAACACAAGCAAACATCCCTCACAGCTGGAAACCTCTCCTTTAGAAATTACTTAGAGGGAATTTGCTCTCAGAGCCTTTTAGAATAGCTCAGTGTAACAGAGGAGAGATTCCCATCCCACACAGAAGGCTCTTTCTCAGCCATAGTGAGCAAGTGAATGACTACAGCCTTTAAAAAGAGATTTACTTCGCTCTGCACTTTGAAACTTAAGCAGGATCTGCTGAGTAAAGATTAAGCCATATAAATTGAAGTGGTTGGATTTTGTGTGAGATGATTTCTGTGGTAGGACTTAGCCTGCTTTTACTTTGCATTAGAAGATGTGCAATTAGAAGCAGTAAAAGCTACTAAAGAGGGGGTTGGAAATAACATACATCACTCATACTTTCCCACAATGGGAAGATGGGACGTATTGTTTCCGGCTCTAATAAATAAATCTCAGTACCTTTTTGCTGCTTTTCAGATGTATTATTTTACAGTGTTTGTATCTTGCCCATCTAAAGCTTCCCACACTCATAAAAAAGCCTAATGCCATTTCTTTTTCAAACTTTGAACTAAAAGATGTCAAGGGTAAAGTGTGTAGCTAAAGGTGTTAGAACAAATCCACGTTGCAACTCTTTCTTTGGGAGCTCCACGTTCATGTGTCTGGTTCCTGTTTCACGCTTTGTGTGCACACACCTTTATAGTCAGGAGCCTCTTGTGTATTTATGTTGCTTAAGATTTTCCCAGAAAAAGGCTTTTATGACCTTTCTCTGAGAAGCTTGAGAAGCTCTGTTGTTTGCAGACGACTTTTGAAATTGAGCCATGCAGTCAGAGCTTTGCCTTTCTTCGTCCTAAGATTCCAGTCAGGTTTAGCTGAGGTATAAAGATGGAGTTATCAGAGAAATACTTGCAGAACATGCATTTAAGCCTTCCAGGTTCTGCCATTGCCAAAAGAATTTACTGCTGGCAAAACCAGGACTAAACTGAAGGAAATGGGACAGAGATCTGAACTGGATCTGCTCCAGTAATCTGAGCAGGCTGGATGAGGGTGTGATGCTCTCTGCACATAGAAAGTTCTGCTGAGCATAAGCATTAGCAGTAACTGAGCCCTCAGACAAACAAACACTGTTGTTTCTTCCTCTAGCTTTTAAGATCATCAAGATTATATTGACCCAATATAATATAGCAGTTTAAAATCCCATATAATTGTATTATTGTCTCTGCTGGATTTGCTTTCAAATTAATTCTACTCAATGTTGTGGCAAATTAATTTTGGAAAGTCATTAGAAGCATCAAAGTAATCCCATTGTAAATCAGTTTGTTGCTGCTATATGAGCCAAAACCTCAAAATAATAATAATAATAATAAAATAGTTGTGGAAACATTAGTAACAGTAGCTGAAGGGTTAATTAGCCTTTAATTGAGCCATTACTTGACCAGACAAATTATAAGCCAATTCAGTTTGTGCCATTTACACAAGTTTTTCCCTGATTTTTTTCCTAAGGTAATAGGCCTAGCAGTTAGCTGGCTGCTGCTCCTGCTATGCTTCGGCAGCTGTCATTTTGACATATTTTCTGCTTTCTTTAGAAGAGAGAGGTTGATTGAATGTGAGAAAAGTGGAACTTTGACAGGCTGTCAGAATCCCTTGCAGCACAAACCTACCTGCCAGCTAACTTGTTTCAGGTTTATTTCAAAGAAGGTTTCCAGCACACAAACTTCTATTACAAGCCCAAGAAGGTCTTAAATAGGTAGCTTCCATTTTCCCAAAATTCTAAATTACATAATTTTCCCTTCAAATAGGTTTAAATTTCAGGAATTCCAAGTATGTCAGAGAAAGCAAAAGCAAGTTCCCTTTCCCCTGTCCATATGCAAAGGCCTAGGCGGATGAAAAATATGCTGTTCTTTACATTCTTTCATTATTATTATTATTATTATTTTGTAATCAGCTATTTGCCCTAAACTCTGAGCAGCCTTCTAAAGTTCTGTAGTCCATTCATGAAGTGGTCAGGAGTAAACATGCTGTAAATTATTATCCCTTAATAGGGGCTCAGGTTGGGAGGAGGTGCAGCTGTTGGTGCTAATGGAACCCAGCTGTTATAATTAATAGCAGACATCTACCCACACAATACAGTCACCTCCTGACTCGTGCATTCCCTGCCCAGCCACCCTGCCCAGGCAATCTCCACGGTGTGGTGCTGCTCTCCTCCCAGCACCTACCTAAGGGCTTGGAAAGGCGCTCTGGGTGCTCTTTTCTTTCTGAGGTAGGAATATGAGTTCCTGAATTCTCCATCTGCAAGGAGCAGCTGCTGCCCTCTTGGCTCCTGTTTGAGTCACAGCCCTGGGTGATGCCAGTGTGGGCTGGTGGCCCTGGGCTGATTCTGTGTGTTCTCAGCATCCTCTGATTATCTGTTCTTCAGGTGTGACAGGGACACTGCTCTACAGGGTTAAATTAGCCCTGGGAAATATTCACACAGCATCTTCTCAGCAGGGCCTTTTAATTTCTTTGGCCTGGAGTTTTCTGATAACTATGTCTTCACCTAAATCAATAAATACCTGTAGAAATTATTTACTCAATTCACAAATCAGTGGTCTTTATGAAAGCCAAAAGAAAATAGAAATAAAATTATCTAAACGAAAGAGACTTCTCATCATGCTGATCATACTGAGAAATGTGTTTATATTGTCATTTTCACTTTGCTTGGTGGCTTGCATGAAAGACGTTAGTTACAATATTTATTCGTCTGCATTATCAAGTGCCTTTTGAGGCACATCCATAACCTTTTACATGTACCAGCTTTCTTATTTGCATTTACCTATATTTGCTGAATGCAAGTTCTTTTGCCAATGTGCAGGCAGTAATAGAGTTTTACCCATTAAAATCTCTTCTACAGTATGTACAGTGATTAAATCAAACCTTACATTCTACTCTAGCCCATATGATAATTGTCACAAACCATCTCTTCTGGAACAGATCTGCTGTTCCTGTCAAAGAACTCACAAAGCTATTCGACTGAAGGGTGTGCCCAGCCAGAATCTCAGCTACCTAAAACTCTCTGTCCTTCCTAATCATTTAAGGAGGTTTATGAAACTATTTAAAACTAAATAGTAACAGAATGGTGGAAAAAACAAAGATTAGTACAATTTAATTGACTGAGATACAAAGTGAGTTCCGTGCCTGAGAGATACACTGAGCACACAGGTGACAGCAAGTACACACCACACTTCCCACCCCTTACCCTTGGATCCAATGGTTTTGCAGTACACTAACCCAAATTGTTACTCACCAAAACACTCAAAATTCCAAAAATTAGCACACATTATGCAGCACTGCCAGACACTGTTACTCAAACAGGTAAGGCACATCAATGAGAAGTTTTCCTCAAGACACTTCAGAATGCTTTCAGCAAGTTGTCTTGCCTGCCTTACTGCTTTTTTATCCACGGTCTTTATAACTGTACATAATAATTAGTCACAAATGAAAAGACTGTGATTATTCAATCTGTGATTACCCAGTTAATCACTGGAAAACCAGAAATGACTTAGAAGTCCACTCTGTACTGGGATTCTTTTCCATGCAGACATTAACAGAAAAAGAACGGAAAATTTTGAAGCCTGGTAGACAATTACGTGGTTTCATTGCTTGAAAATAACAGTTCAGAAGCAAATTGTAGGGATTTCACTGTCAGAATAACTTTTTGTTTCATCTGGAGTGGAGAGAGTTTGCTGCAAATCTAATAAGAGCTCCAAGATCTGAAAGTTATGCTTCCTACCTTTAAAAGCAGAACATGGCATTGGAAAGCAAGACAGAAGTCCTGACCAGTAACTCCACTCCAATTTTTCTATCTGAAGTCAGGAATGTGATGGATTGTTAATTGTTCACAAAGAATCTCTTAGACTTATACATTCATAAAATCTGATACTTCAGCCCAATTCAAGATTTCAAATAATGCTGTTC
Source organism: Rhabdornis inornatus (assembly GCA_013397075.1). Lineage (NCBI taxonomy): Eukaryota > Metazoa > Chordata > Aves > Passeriformes > Rhabdornithidae > Rhabdornis > Rhabdornis inornatus. The sequence goes on along the minus strand of VWZS01006277.1, from coordinate 68,025 downwards.
TACAAAGATTTTATTAGAAACATTAATAATTAAATTAATCCATGTTTTACTTTTCTGTAGGAAAGATTTTTCCTTTTTGGACACATATGCTCAAGTGACATGTAAAAAGTAATTTCTAGAAATATAGAGTTCCACAGAACTTTGTTTTCCCTTGTATTTCTTTACTTATTTGACTACTCTTCTATAATTTTTACTTAATAAATTTAAGATTTAGGCATAGTTTCTGCTTCTGCTTTCATACTTTGAAGAAGTGTACAGTTGGCAAGATTTGCACATGAATCTATCTGTATGCAGAAAACCATGTGATATTCTGTGTAGAATATTAAAGGCAATATGAGGAGTGTGAGAATCTATCCACAGTTTGTTTGAGTGCTAATAAATCATGGAATTACTTTCTTTTCTGACCACTGGGACTTGCCACATAGGAAATATTAACTTCAATACACGGGAGTACCTTGTGCACAATTTTCCATACCTCCTCAAATCACTGGCATTTAGGTAAAGAGCAGGCATGTCCTCAGTGGCAAAGGAAAAGGAGTTTTCAAAGCAAGTGCAGCGTGCTTATCCTCCCATCCATTCAATTTGATGATGATACTAATAATTGTTTAATTTTAATTTTATTACTCTTACAGTGATATCTATAAAATCTCAGTTGTTTTGGCTGAAAAGGACAAATGCTCATGTGGGTGGGAACACACAACGTACCCCAGCTTCTGGTTACAAGTTAATTGAAAATTTGATTTGGTATCTGTACATTGCATTGAGGTTTGTATGTTTAATTGTATATTAATACGTGTTTGCATATGTAGAAATGTACACACACATATTTATGAGTATATTTGCTCATATGCTAAATATTTATGTACATTTGTGTGTGTGCATTAATATATACATGTATATGCAGATGTGGTTTTATTCCTGCCTGAAATCATGTACTATATTCATAATTTTACCAGAATCTTCCTCTAAGGCACTTTCTACACTACATGCATTTGAGGTAAGGAAGAGGATGGTCCTGCCAGGCAGTGTTTTGAAGTGGAAATGAGAAAGAGCTAATTTTCTTCACAACAGTAGGCACAACCAAAGACCTATCAATATAGTACAGGAGAGGCAGAGGAGGCAGAAATATACTTTCATGTGAAATTGAAGCTGTCTAAGAATATCACTGTTGAAATCTTTAACATACTCCTCCTTTAAAAAAAAAATGAGGGAAAGTGACAAGCCTATCTTTTTCTTTTCCAGTTCAATGACAAAAATCTTCTTTAAACTGATTCTACTACGGGGTAGCCATCTTACTTTGGAACAAAAAATGCTGTTTGTCACATTGGCCCTCTACTCCAAAGCATGAAAACACAGACAAACCAACCCTCCTGGAAAAACTGTCCATAATTATTGTGGTACACCACCCTTCTTTCCAAGCCAAGCCCAGCCTTTAAAAGATAAGACTATTATTTGTCAATAGAGCAGGAGAAGGTTTATAGAACACTCAAGTTGAAAATGCCATGAGAACATTCTAGGCAGTCAGCACAGAGCCCAAGGAGGCAGGTTCACATCAGCTGCTGCTTCGCTGTCCTTTGTGCTTCAGCAAGATCTGCTGGGAATTAAATCAGTGCTTTTGGAAGGAAACACACTGTTCACTCTCCATCTGTGGCAGCACTTCAGCATCACCAGGGGCTGGAAGACCCTTGTAAAGTGTGAGGCTGAAAAGGTAAAGTGGTATTTTCCAACACAGTTTGTCTCTCAAGGTAATGAAAGGAATTATTTTCCTTTTTGAATTGAAGTGAATGAGCTAGAGAGAACAAGCATTAAAATGTACATCTTTGGCAACAGAGTAAACACATTTATATACCCCACTTATACACACCTATGATCATCTACTTGATAGTATCTGTATGTTTGCAAGAGGACATTAATTTGAAAGTGTAGAAGCAAAAGATTTTAAAATAATTTCTTGTGGAAATATCATTCTGCTGATGATTCTAATCACAATAATCCCCTCTCACATATTTCGTTTGTTCATCCCGATTGAAGGACTGGTTGAATTCTAAGGCCATTTCAGATTTGACAGTGTGCCACAGAGTAGAGGAAAACAAGCAGCAAAGCCAAGGAAGCACACTTGTCATCCCTCCCCTCACAGGGAAGATCATAAAGTAAACTTGGTTTCTCTTCCCTCACAGCCAATTTTCCCATTCTGTGCAGAACTCTCACACTGGTGTTGTATTTCAATTCAAGCACATATCATGCTGCTTTAATTCTAATTACATGCATTTTCAGTAAAATACCAAATTGTTAATTTTCTTAATTAGCTTTGATATTTTAGCTTCCACATTGATCTTTCAATATTTCATGCATATTTAGGTTTGGAAGTGATATAGTTCTATATTGCATATACATAAAAAAATATGCATTTTAAATTTTTTTTCTTGTTTCATACTTAGACATGAAATTTTCATTTAAATGACGCAAGCCTAATTTTTTCTCACTTTTCGTCCCTCCTTAATGGTTACTAAGGAATAATTATTCTTTCCAGAACTGTTACAGGAATAATTACAATAATGATTGAAATGATGATTTCTGGTACACTGGTGTGAATGATACTTAGAAACTTTTATTCATTCTCCTGGTTCAAGTCATTCTTAGTACTTATATACTAATTCTGACCTATATTCTCAAGAAACTTCTGCAACCATTTTACTGTGAATCTTGACTCCCCATAAGAGGAAGCATTTCACAAACAGTAGTGCTGTCGGGAACAAAAACAACAACCATACAAAAACCACAAACAAACAAAGCTTTAAAAAATATCCTGAGTGTTGTGACCTCAGTCCAAGCAGGCAGTGGGTTACTGAAATCCCTTTGTTTATGGTGAATCTGAAATGCTTGACAGGAGCTGCTCAGCTGTGGGTATTAAGATCTACTTGCCTATCACGCTGGCCCTGCTTTGGGGTAGATATGTAGACTTCTCTTTATGAGAAATGAGCAGAATACTCAGGATTGAGAAGATAGAAATTCTTTCAGTCATCTATCAAATACTATCATGGCTTATACCTTTTCTTTGCTGTATGAAATGCAATTTTTATAAGTTTCCCATTGTATAGAGATATACAAAATTAACAAAAAAACCTTTCTTTAAAGGAAAACACTTTTGTATTAGAGAATGTGTTTGTATTTGTTTTTACCAGCTGATAGCATCTGGGTATTTTTCAACTCCCCAAAATTAAGAGGTTAAACCTTTATTGTATCCCTCCCTTAGGCAGACAGAGAAGCCCTGACTCACAGAGCTGCTGCTTTTATAGAAGCTGTTGCATAACTTTTAATCCTGCCCTGGAGAGTGTTAGTGTAAATCTAGATTGGGAGGTGACAACACTATGATGAGAAATAAGAATCTACTTCTCTATTTATTTTTTAACTACAAAAAAAAAAAGAGATTTGTGTATTCCTGGTCAGTTTAGTTACAGTGATGACATTTGTGTTCTGCTGCTGGCTTGTTAAGCCATGTGATTTAATTTCTTCTCCAAAGACTTATCTGCAAAAGTTTGATAATATTTTTATCATAGGCATTTAGTGTTATGATATTGATGATAATAGTAGTAAACCAAAAAAGCATGTGAGGCATAATGGGTTAATGCTTCTTAAGCATAGAAAAGGTCATAAAAGGAGGACACTGGAAAAGTAGAGTACAAAATTGTTTTGTTATTTTATTGTTATCGTTATCTAAAATTAGGATAACCACAATATATATATGAGGCAGGGAATTCTGTATGAGGTGACACTTTTACAGCGCTTCATATGTTCCTTACACAGAAATTCTCACATTTTATGTGTCCTTAAGCTGTAAAATATTTAATTCCTGGGTAGTTCATTAATGCATGCAAATATGTTTTTTTATTGGTCCCAGATTTGTAATATTACAAAATTGTGCCATCCTGGAATAAAACTCATGGTTTCTGCTTAAGAAAAGCATGATAAAAACAGTTGTGTTTAAAATTTCTTCGAGGGAAAGGAAAGAAAGAGTTCAGTGCAACTCAATCATAGCTGTGTTAACCACTTCCTGAATAACAAATTCAGTCAAAGTATTTCAATGAAATACTTTAGCACATATATAGCATCCATATTTTGATACACTAGCTTTCATTATTCGTTAGCCTGGTTCAATAAAATAACCATCCTCAGCAATTTTTTCTCCTTCAACATGGCCAAGAAATTTCTCAAGGAAACAGTACTTTGTTTTCCATTGCTTCCATTAAGCAAATAAAGTAGAAGTCATAGCTAGATGGTGACCTGTATTGTCAATTACTATTTGATTCCCAGGTGGAGGGGAGCACCTTTGGCAACATGTCATTTACTGAGAATTTTATAAAAACAGAAGTGTCACTACCTGAGTTGAGATAAGGAAACTCAACCTGAGTGCCTGATTTTTACAAAACTGTCCCTTTGCCCTACAACCTGCATTTTCATGTGGCTTTATATTATTTTTTCAATCAATAAAACTTGAGAGCCATGCCTCTTTGTTGAGATCTAGGGTTAAGTTCCACATACTTTTTCTAAACAGAATTCTACAAAAGGCTCCCTGAGGACAGCTATTGATTAGGGCTGTGATGTTTGTCTCTATTACATGGCATTGAGGGGACAAGTGCACTAAACACCTACAAGTGCAGCCAGGGAGTTACCCTAAGGGGAAGGGCAGCACCTGGAAACAGTGAACTCCCAGGAACAGAAGTGAAGTGAGGAACTTGTCTCTTTTCAGGAACAGCAGGAATGGTGTAGAGTTAAAAAAGAGAAAATGAAAAAAAATTGTTGGACATTGTTGTGTAAGCAGTTACTACAGCAGTAACAAAGCAGGTGATGAAGCAGAAGATGCAGAGGAGACATGGAGCAAATGTAGCTCTAGGTGGAGGGATGGAGTGTGGCTGCCCAGCTGTGCTGTGGGACACTGGAGCAGGTTCACAACCCTTCCCCTTTTGCTTTGGTCATATCATGGGGCCCTGATTCACACTACCAGTGCCACTCTGCCAAATGTTATTAGAGGAATATTTTCCTAGATATCATCAGTTCCTGGGACTCTGGACTATACACTTTTTGTCTGATCAAAGAGCCCACCAATGCACAGACTTTTGGGCAATTGCCCCAGAAGACATATGAAAACAAACACTAGGCAGCTCAGGAATCAGTGGGTCTTCCGTAACCACTGCCGCTTTGGTCATGGCTGGAGGACAAAGGATTTCCAGCTCCCAGTTTATGTATATTAAGTGTATTATATATACTGTCTTTCATTTTTACCTTGTTGGAATCTCTGGGAAGATCTGACAGGATTATAAAATAGAAAAGCAAGGATTACACACATCCTGAATAATCAAATGAATGGGTATAGATTGCACTTTTAAATTTTCACTATATAAGTAATTTGAGAAAAAATATACAAGCTAGAAAAAGGGAAGCATTCCCCAACTGCTTATGTGCCAATTTTTTTTGTTTGCTTTTGTAGACCTACATTAAGCACCTAAATTAACTTCTGTAAAACACCTGCTGTCTTTTCCTTCTAAATAAACTTCTTTTCCAAAAGCTGAAATGAGAAAAGGCATGTGGACAAAGAGACTGAGTAAGAAAATAATCCCAAGGAGATCTTGACCCTGTAATCTTTGATACTGCAGCCCAGCATGTTAACATTAGGCTATTGCATCACATCATGCAGAAGTATGAGTTTAAAGGCCAATGAACTGTACAGATTTTCCAGTCTTTCACAGTTACAGAAACACCTGTACTAAATATATTTGTGTTAATTATTAAATAGCCGTCAAAGGGTCCTTAATAACTGACCTGTGGTACCTGAGCTACCCACTGGAAATGCAGTGGGGGCAATAAATTTTACTTGCCTTTACACTGAAATGACATGTATGCTGAAGAATGAACAAACTTTGAGTTTTGTGACAAATCATTTCAAATATGCACCACTTTTCTGAGGAGAGCATCTCAAAACCTGGATGAAAAGTCTGGGTTCTGTTTCTGCAGGCTGGTAAAAGAATGGCTTTGAGAAAGTGTAAGTGCCAATATAGAGTGTTCAAGTCAGTATGCTTGTATTATAGCTCTGTTTATCTCTGATTTTTTCTCTCTATAAATGGACAATGACTTTGTTGGCAGCATTGAAAAATACACCGTGTGAGTATGTATCTATTTAAACACATGAATGCATTCTATTTTTCTCACAAGGATTATTTTTAAATATTTTGCATATTCAATCACCTCTGTCTTTACAATAACGTCAGCAATGTGCTACAAAGACACTTCAGGGAAGGGAAAGTAGATTGTTAATAGTAGTGTATCACCTGCCATCTGGACACACTTAACACATGGCGAGATGTAGAGATTCAGCCATTTGTGGAATTTGATCCCAGAGCTCACTTTCAATCAGGTAAAGTCGTGTCTAGGCAGGCACAGATGTTGTATGTACATAATGCAGTTCATTTAATTTATTGCCTACTTGTGTTAGAATAATGCTGTGCTGGGATTAGTGCAGAGCCACAGTGCTCTTCTGGGTGAACTGGTGACATTCCAGTTCAAAGGAGAGTGATCCGTGCCGTCCCCAGTGCATGGCAGCATGTATTTAAGAGCTTCAGCAAGATGGGATATTCCCACTGATTTAGACCATGGTCACAGAAAGACAATGGAACAGTAATTTCTTTTTATCATATACCCATTGTGTGCATTGTGCTAAAAAATCCATAGTAGTATCATCAGACTTTTCCACAAAATAAATATAGCAATTCAGGTGATTCTTCCTGTGTAGTGCAGCCCAATGTTGATGTTTCCTATTCCTTCTGCCCACCCTGTGGGCCCAGGGTGCACACCTTTTTCCTTTACCAGCTTTAGCATATATGGTCCTGAACACATGGATGGAATCATGTGTGACGTGCACAGCTTTAACAGGTAGAGAGTGGCAGAGTGCTGTAAAAAATCCAAACTCTAAGTACAATCTGAGGTCTTTACCAGTTTCTTTTGTTTACATGAATGTTACATTTATGGAGGCAACCGTATTTAAAACACTCAAATTTCTCTGCAAATTCACCACATCCTTATGTGTATTTACATGGCTCTTTTTCCTACTCAGAAATACCCACATTCTTCATTGTGTTTTCTTTGCATAAAAATATAACTCTTCTCATATTCTTGGAATACACATTCAGGTAGCAAAAGCAACCAGTGACATAGTTTATAATGATGTAGCCAGGCACCCTGACTGATCCATAGATGTCCCTTTGTGATACTGATATGTCACTATTTAGCAGTGCAGTGTGTTTGTGTAGCAGATGTTCTGTCCCGTGCTCTGTCCTGAGCCCATATTCACTGCCAGCATCATAACACCCCACTCATATTTCACATGTGCAGGAAGGTGTTGGCGAGGAAAAGTTGAAGGATATATTTTGAAAACATCAATGCTGACCATTAATGTCCAGCTGCAGGATTAAGATTGCACATCATGGGGTCATGGCATGACAGCCGTGCTCCTGACAGAGGGAAAGCTGGGAGGAGGCTCAGTGTCTCTGCAGGTGGAAGAGGGACAGTAGGAGAACTGCAAAAGGCTGGCAGAGGTAGACCAGTCGGTTTCTCCTCTCCATTGGCAGATGGCACTAAAACATTTCAGTCAGTTCTGTCCACGCCCAATCTGGTTTTGTTCTAAGGGAGCTGTAATCCTCCCGAGCCCACCATCTGTCACCCACCCTGCCATACGCATGAGGAGGTAGGCATGTACATCCTCCAGGGAAAGATGGTAGCATCCATTTCCAGAACAGGGCTGCTATTCACCACAACTGGGGACACTGAAATGTGCTAAAAATTCAGTGTTCCCCATCTACACATAGCATTTCTGCTGTACATCCTGTAGCTCAGGAAAGAGAGCTGTCTATTGCTTGGCCATTTCATTGATCCCCAAAGGCTGGATGTTGTCTGGAATATGCCACTCAAAAGTTGACATTTAAAGTGTAAATTTAGCATTTGTTAAAATTTGCAGTCTGTATGTGATATCTTCCCTAGGAATATATTACTCTTAAATTTTTTTTACCTAATGCCAAAATACTCTTGGTTACCTCTAACAGTAGCAAGCTTATCTTCCTTTCTATTTCTGAAGCTATAGAAGGTCCTCGTGAGTTTCTGCACAATAGAAGCACTGCACCTCCTTATTTCCCTGTTGAAGATGATTTTCCTTTTTCTTGCCTTTGTTACAGATTCAGGCTGGCTTTCATATATTAGAAGCTGTGTAAACAAGGCAAGTGATAGAGAGTTTTGTGCATTGCACATTAAGACATAGATAAGGTCAATAGCAAATGAAACAGTTGAAATGAAATGAAACAGAAAGAGTTTGCAAGGTGTAATGGAGAAACAAGTTTCAAATATTACTTGGAGTGATGCTGGCTGATTGACAGCCACCAGGAAAAAACATCATCTCTTAAACTCCTAAGAAATTAATGTATTTGCCCTTTTTCATACTTGTTCCAGATTTCATGGCTACCCATGCTGTCTTGCCCCACAGGATATTAAATAATAACAGTCTTCAGGCAGCAAAGAGAAGAACTAATTGTCATTATTCTTCTGCTTCACCACTGCTGCTGTAATTGGAAGTTATCTCCTTATAATTGCATCTGTAGTGAATAGTAATTATAATTCTTATCATTAGCTTTTTCTTTTAATTAGTTTTTTCCCCTTATAAAATAATATTTTGTACTAGTTCTTGTCTGACTTAAGGACACAAAGATGGTCACTCTATTGGCACTATTGTCGCTGTATTGTTAATTGCAAAGGTGGATTTTGCACAGCTCACAGTAAACCTGTGACATGAGCAGTAAAATGGAGTCAGGGAACAGCTGGAGAACATGAGCTGTGAATAGGAGAGAAGAGCTTTCATTTTAATCCTTCCTTAGTCTGTACACAGAGTGCTGAACATAGAGGCTGAGTATTACTACTGAGTAGAGCTTTGAAACTAATTTAAATCAAACTGAATCACTTAAAAGAACCAAAAAAGCAGCCTTGCCAGCTCTTACTCCGAAGAGATATGCGTTTTTAAAACCATATTTTTACATCAGCTTTCTGGCATATTTAAGTATGAGAGCGAACATTTTATCAACAGTGTATAACCTACACAGAGGAAAGCATTCTCGAGCTCTCTCTGGAATGTTTTGTCCCAGATGAGAGTGAAAGTCTCATCTCTTTTCCAATAGCTCCATTTTGTTACCAAAAAAATATGTTAATTTCATTTTTAAATATTAATATTCTATAATTATACAGCATGATCCAAAAGAGAAGTTGACTATGAAGTTTTATGAGCTTCCTTTCCTTATATATCATATAAGCATAAGGCTCTTTATGTGTCTGCTCACAAACTGAGAAAATCCTGATACATTTAGCAAATAATAAAGCATATTTTGACTGCCAATTTTAAATTTAATTTGAGCTGTAAATACTCATTAAATACTATATTACTGTATGTTTGTGTCTCATCATTATATTTTATAACATTCATTTGGTCTAAACTGCAGTGTGAGATTGGGCATGCAGCACTCAGATGAGTGAATGCTGGTTATTTTGTAAATAATTTTTCTGATCTAATTTTTAGACTAGGCAGTAGGAGTATCTGTAGCTGAAAACACATGGTGAAAGGGTCTGCAGTGCACAATCAGCTCCATAAGCACACTCCACAGATTGTGATTGACAATACCTGCAGAATCTATTCCCACTGTACCTCCTGCTATATTGTTGCTCAAACTAAAGCTACTATATGTAGGTTTTTCATCCTTTTTTTTTAATCATCACTTTGAATCAGATGTGCTAGAAATCTCTCCTTCTTCTCATTTTTCAGTTTAGACTTAGTATTGTGCTCTTTCTTAAGACTTTGAAAATCCTAATTTTCATCTGACACATAGCTTCTCCCAGCTCCGAAATTTAGCACTATAAATTTGATCAAAACTTATTTTTATTAGAAGGGTGCACTGTTCTATAGATAGAACATATGTTTGACATTTTCATAGCAAAACACAGACCATGTGTGTAGAAAATTGCATTATGAGTCAACTTACCTGTTTATTTACTTCTATATTTTCCTTCAAAAAATAAAAGAATTGACAGATGCAGAAGTTTAATTAAGAGGAAGCTATTTTGGCTTTCTGTTCATAAAAGAGAAAAATATATGACGTTACAAAACTTGTCTTCCTTTGCTTTTTGAAATGGTGTGATTTAACCCTTATATGAAAACTCTACATCTCCAAACCCCTATTTATACATAGAGAGATAATTTTTCACTTGTTGGATGAAATCTTGCATGCCAAGATGCAGCCTTTAGGGAATTTTTAACAATGAGTTATAAAGCCCCAGGGAGCAGGGATTTATAACAGAAATGCTGACACAACCTTAACTAAAGTAGTGCAAAAAGCAAGGATACAATATAATTAAAACAACAGAGCCCAGAATACTGCTGCTTGTCAGTATCTGAGCAGGTCTCCTTGACAAGTTCTCTGATTTTTAGCTTTACTGCTTTAACACCATCAACTGAGTTTTTCGAGGGTGATTTGATGATTTGTTTTGTGGTTTTTGTTTTGTTTTGTTTTCTTTTAACAGATGTATTAGAAAGAGTTTTATAAAACTGCAGCAGAAGGCAAAACAGCAGTGAAATGGTTGAAGATGTGCATTTGAATCAGTTTGGTTTATAGGGATTACTTAGACTATATGAAAATCCATGAAGGTCATAATAACATTTATGTCATTCTAAAACTAATGTGTGCTATTTTTCATTCTCTTTATACACTGAACAATAAACAATTTTAAATGTACTGCTGAATTTAAAAGTAGTTGTCTTCAGCTTTTAATGCAAAACAAATTCTAAGGGAACATATTATGTAATCAAAATTCACACCTTTGGGAGCTAAATAGAATTTTCAACTATGCTGCAATTTCACCAGAATTAAAACCAAATATCTACTCCAGCAAATTACTTAATGTGTAGTTCCTGCAAGGAAACATTTATGGGTGAGCTTTAAGCATTTTTAAAAAGATGTGGAAGACTCCCAGTCAGTGTCATTACTGACTGAAGTCTGAGAGTCAGAAAAAGAAGTATCTTCCATTCCATCCAATCTTTCTCTTTAAAAGTATGGCTTTTTTAAAAAATCAATTTTTATAGGCAGATCTATATTAAAAATTCATAAATATATCATAAATAAATGCTGCATTATAGTTTTCAGTAGGTATCTGATTTTTAATAGTCAAACACCTTGTCACAGGAGCTCCAAACTCAAATGATTTGGATTCCTAAATTACCAAAATAAGAGTACACTCAGTTTTAGCAATCACATGATCCATGGCTTTTGTGTTCTGCATTTAAACTTTCTGTCCCCTTTAACATTTTCCAGCTAGAAACTGAGATGAAAAAATCAAGCTCAGATTCATAGATTTCCAACTCAAAAAACTGTGGACAACAGTGAAAATATACACTTAGTATATTGAAGGCCCCTTATGAACTGAGTATGTTTCACAAAGCATTTTGTCATGTGTTAATTTATGCTGACATGCTCTTCTGACTCTGTCTTACTAGTTGTTTTATAAAAACAGATTCCTTCTCACACTTTTAATCATAAATATATTTTAATATATATAGTTTGTTCTAATTCCTTAATTCTTATTCTTTGAATAAGTTGAAGTTAAGGTTTACAGCTTTTTCTTAACCAGTGGCCTTTGTGCTGTGGCCCTTGGCCAGCACTGACCATGAGCCTTGCAAAAGTACAGCTTGGCAGATATCAGTAACTGTGTTTCATTTCAAATATTACAACAGCACCAGTTGAATCTGAAGGTCCAAATAAATACAAACCTTTTGCATAGTTTGAAAATGTGAAAACTACATCCTTTGACCCTTATTGCTTTGAGTTGTCCTTGCGGACCCAGAGCAATATTTATCTCAAAGGACTGTCGTGGCTACCAGAGGAACAAGGGGTAGGTAACACAAAATACCAGTTTTGTGTTACCCTCACCTCTGTAACTCATATGTAAAGGTATCCCTACAAAATAGATCCTTTGCTGGGGAAGTGAGAGAAGAAAGTAATTATTCCCATACCAAAATGACTGAAAATTTAGTAAAGAGAATCATATTGCTCATGCTGGTTGCCTTAATGCTAGTAAAACAGTTTTGGTGGTTTCCCCAGCAATTAGAAGACTTTTCTAAAATACATTCCTAAATACTTATGTAAAAGAAGCATGCACAGCATGGAATATATTTATGAAACAACTTTTAACTTCAAAGCTTTTTATTTTTACATAATTTCACCAGCAGAAGAAATTTTTTTCAAAACATCCCTCTGAACAGTGTTTGGACCTCTTAAAATACAGCAACTGGAGTGGATCAGCAGTTGGTAAAATTAATCTAAAGTAACTGTTTATTCAGTGTGGCTTCAGTGTAATTCTACGACTTTAAAGAATTTCAAAACCTCACAAAATATAATTATACCCTGAAGATATCAATGAGTATGGGGGAGAATGTTATCAATAAAATTCCTAACCTACAGATGGTGCAACTGGAAAGGGGATCAACTGGCAGAGGTCAAATCTCAATTGTAAATTGTGTCTCAGATTACATAAGGAATCACTGGACATTTGAAAACTAGACAGAGATTTCCAAGATTCAAGAGTTCATATTCCTATTTTAGGCTTTATGAGAGGCTATTATACACAAAATGATACATGGCCAGATACTTTTATTAGTATCATAGAGTATCATCATCACACTCATATTAGTATCATAAAGTCATAAAGAGCATTCCTAAAGAGGTTTTGACATTTTTTAGATATTTTGTTTACCCAGGAGATTTCTCCTGTTACATCCACATGTTGCTGCTAGAATAGCACCCTTTCAAACACTCATACTGTGGCATAAAGGCATTTTTCTCTCACTTAGCTCAAAGCTTTTCCTAGGACTCAGAAAAAAAAAATCTGCAAAGCAAATGTGGAACCTTGTTTGCAGCAAATATATTGATTTAAACCTACATGCCAGGTTACATGGAAATTTCTGCTGTGAAATAGGAGCTCACATCAAATTTGGAACATGTCAGACTATGGGCTTATGTTAGTACTGATGTTAAGACTGATGTATCATAGAATGGAGTGGTCCCAGAATACTAACTCTCTTGAGCCAGAATTAAATAATCAGACTGTGATTTTTGTCCTCACACCATCTATGATGGTATGCATGATAGTATGATGTCATACAGCTGCATTAATGACTGTAAAGATTTAGTTTGAAATTAAAAACAACTGTTTTTCTGTACCTGGGTGTTCAAATTCAATGGAACACTGTGTTTGAGACAGCCTGGTTCCTGGTTGTTGCTAGATGTATTCTCTAGCAAAGAGATTTCAGAAGAATTTACTACCTGGGCAGTACTCATACAATGGAGAGAAAGATTCATTTTGGTAAGGGTTAAATAATGGTAACTAACACAACAGGGTTTGTATTATCTCCCATTGCTGTCCAAGTTTTCTGGATATATCCTGAAGTGTTCCTGGCACTGAAATATCTAGGGATTTGTGTGTTTCTCAAAGCAAAACACTGTTTATCTCTGTATTTATCTAACATGGCTTGTAAATGTTCTCCTGAAATCTTTGATCGAGTTCATGAACTAAGAAGGTGGAATGGGAGTCAGGGTAGGGCAGGAGAAAGATCTGGGATGATGGAATCCAATGGATGATGACACTCAGCAAAGGAGATGGACTTTCCAAGGAAATAGAAATAAAATCAAGTGCTTCTGCTGCACTTCTAAAGAACAGGATCTATTTGTTATAAATAGAAAGTGCTTCCGTGGGCACTGTGGTGGTTCAGAAAGTGCAGCCACTAACCTGCACAGAAAGCATTTCTCTTATTTGAGGAAAACAAAGCAGGCTGTAAGGCACATTTCTGAATATCCTATTGCTTAATAGGAAAGTAGAAATCAAAATGGTAAACATGGGAGAAAAAGATGAGAAATTAATGAAGATTTTTTTCTATGTGTACGTTGGAACAGATTAATACATGTTTTCAGGGACAGGGAAAACTGGAACACATTTGCTTTCAATCCTCTTTGTTTTGCTATATGCTTCTTTTCACATATATTGATAGTCTTTCATTGCATTTTTGGTTCATAATACTTATGTTACCATGATAGCGTAAACTGGCTTCAGTGAAGTTGGTATTTGTACAAGGTCACTCACCAAGGGCAGGAAAAAACAATTAAAGGAGTGGAAAAAATGAGGAAAAAAGACTCTGAGACCTTTGGAAGAGCTGTTACATTTAATAAAGATAAAAAAAGTCCCTCAATAAGTATTTGCCAAATGATCCCAAATTATTATAATGTGCTGACCAAATAGCATGTCGAAATACTGTACAGGTATTGCTGGATAAATCAGATGTATCTAAAATCCCTAGATATAATGAACCCCATTTTTTTCATAAATGCCTTAGTCCTCATCTGCCCACAGTGACTGCTAAGAAAATGTTTAATTTCTATTGCACAGAGAGCAGGTGAGGCACAACTATTTCAGGTGGGATATTCTGTGCTGCTACTTGAAGATGTTATGGTGTTAATGCATCTCCTCAGGGCTAGAATACATGAATCTAGCTATTGAAAACTTTGTCAAAGGTGTTCTTTAATATATTATCACCAAAGAAAATAGCAAACAAAAAAAAAACCATGCCAAAACAAACCAAAATAAAAAACAACCAAACAACCAAAAACCCCAAAACAACCAAACAAAAAACCAAAACAAAACAAAGCAAAACGAAACAAAACAAAACAAAACAAAACAAAACAAAACAAAACAACCAAGTAAACAAACAAAAAACCCAAACTACCCCATGGTATCTTACAATTATGCACTTCAGAGGCATTTACAACCTAAAAAGAAATGATCAGACTATTTTCTGTTTTAAATGCACTTGGATGATTGCAATTCAAAATAACTTGCTGTTATCCCACTAATTTCTTAGGTTTTCTGCTAAGAATTAAATACAGCATCACCCAGGGCTTTTACAGGGTCACCCAAGGGGTAAATGTATTGACACTGATGTGGCACATACCCCCCAAAGTGGTGAATGGCAGTGCTCTCCCCACTGCCAGCAGCCAGCAAAAAATAATACCTCAGTAAATAGAAAACACTGCCATTTAGATGATAGGCTTTTGAACCCAGACAAACTGTCATAATCAGGGGCTGAAACAGGTTACATTTTACTCATCATGTAATTATATTTTGTACAAGACAAAACTGAATGAGAAATGAGCCACTTGTTAACTGTGTCGTCCTGTGTAGCAGGGAGCACGAACCTCACCCATCTGTGGCTTGGAAATGCTGCTGCTGGTCCTGCTGGGGACCAGCAGAAATGGACATTTTGGGCACTGCAGAAATCAAAGTGTCCCTTGAGATGGGTTACAACTCCTGGGAATAAGGTACAGTGTTATACATTTCACTGAGTTGTGGAACACTGCAAATTTTAATGAGGAGATGGCTGAGGTCCCTGGAGAGTGAATCAATTGCCCTACAAAGGGTGATTGTCATTAGGCAGCAATTTGTATCTCTCTTGTCTTTATGAACCATGAGAGACTCATGGTCTCATGATTTTGAGACTCAAATCTCATTGAACAACTGGATACATGTGGCAATAACCTGTAATGATTTTGACTCTTACATGAATGGACACAACTGGATCCTCAAAAAATTTCCTTAGGGTGAAGTTTTTGCCAGGCACCATCAAGGTGGATATAATTATAGGAATTATAATAAAAATGTTTTTCTGATTGAACAATTAAACCAACATGATGATCAAGGTTTTCATTATCATCAATAATACAAAGTAATCCGTGTGATATTTTTTTCTACCACCTGGTAATTTTAAAAAGATCCCATTTATCATGGAAGTGCCCTATAGAAACAAAATAAATTAATCCAACAGAAATACTATAGAATTTAATAGAATTTTAACTGCATCACATTAAAAAAAGTTAGTCAAAGGGTTAAAAATTTAACAGAAAATATTAGTCCCCTGTAGTGTTTCTCAGTAACCTGCCAAATCCAGGAGTTACAATGAAAAGATTGTTGGGAAATTCATTTGAAGGGATTTATTTTCTCTGATAAAACATAAACTTCTTCTCTAAAATAATGTATTTCTGTTATGAAACCCTACAGATGCAAAAAGAAGAGAACTGGTTTTGGCTGTAAGTAGGTCTGGTTCACAACTGCTTTGTAGTGGCTTGGACACATTGGGGAATCCTGATCCAACCAACCCATAAAGCTTTTTGTGCTCCATAGTACAGGGGTTCCGATTTATTTTTCCACTTAAGTCAATATGAAGTCAGAAAGCCAAATGCATCCCTGGGTATAAATGATGGTGGCTGTCAGAATGGGCTCTATCACCATCATAATAACAGTAAATCAGAGCAGTCCCAAGGATGTAATAATTTATGCTGGTGACATTTACTTTAGGTGGTTGGGGATTATCATATGCCAAAAAGTCAAATTTTCCCCCAATTCACATCACATTAACCGTAGCTTAGCTAAACAGAAAGATCCAGCTTCAGTTTTTAGTTGCATATCAGCTACCAAACATAAACTCAAAATCAGTTGCTATGGCTTCAAGCATTGCCTGGTTCATCTGTGTTCAAATACTCTGATTCAAGGAAAGAGTTTTTTTTAGAAAACAATTACATCTTATTTATAAAACAGTCTTTTTATAAAACAATGTGGAAAGTCAGATTTAAAATAATTTCAAACTTCTTGGCAGTAAATAAAAGCTTAAATCCAGCAAATCATTAGTTTATCTTCAAATTTAATAACTGTATCCGACACTGTGTAAGTGGCTTAAGGGCATTAGGGTTCTTAGTGTCTGTAAACTACATTTTTGGAACTTGATTTTAAATATTTATAAGTCTACTATTAAGAACAAATCATTTTCTCAATCTATTTCACTAACAGAAATTATTTATAAGTATATCATTAATTATTTATACTTTCCTGGTATTATATTTACATTAATAATTAAATGCATCTAATTATTAAATCATATAAATAAGATTTTGTTTCATTGATGAGTTGAAGTGCAAACAGCAGCTCCATCACTGACTGTAAACATTTGAAATGAGATACTCTTCATTACCAAGCCCTTTTACTTGCTAGAAGTCATGACACCAAACTGGTGAGGTAACTTCTCCCGCAGTGTCTGTGGTACATCACTACTGCACCTGGGACAGGTTTTGGGTTCTCCCAAGGAGAATGAGCTTTGCCCACCTCTCAGTCATTACAGGTAGCCCGTGTCTCTACAGTGACCACCTCTGTGCTGCCTAATGACAATCACCCTTTGTAGGGCAATTGATTCACTCTCCAGGGACCTCAGCCATCTCCTCATTAAAATCTGCAGTGTTCCACAACTCAGTGAAATGTATAACACTGTACCTTATTCCCAGGAGTTGTAACCCATCTCAAGGGACACTTTGATTTCTGCAGTGCCCAAAATGTCCATTTCTGCTGGTCCCCAGCAGGACCAGCAGCAGCATTTCCAAGCCACAGATGGTTGAGGTTCGTGCTCCCTGCTACACAGGACGACACAGTTAACAAGTGGCTCATTTCTCATTCAGTTTTGTCTTGTACAAAATATAATTACATGATGAGTAAAATGTAACCTGTTTCAGCCCCTGATTATGACAGTTTGTCTAGGTTCAAAAGCCTATCATTAGTCTATATGAAGTCTTTTGGTGATTACAGTTCTTCAGCATAAACCTTCAGCTGACACAGTCCCACTGCTATTTCTGGTCCTTCCATTATGAGGAATTACTTATTTCTAGTGATAATGTGCGGTGGCCCATATGTGCAACTTTTTTGGCAGACAGACGCAAAATCTTTGCATCTTTTGAACATGTAGAATGGCTATTTTCTGGCACTATTTGCTGGCATTAGAAGCAAATCAGCCTTTTGAACTTGGCACCTGAAGAACTCAGGTCTGGACTAATGAAATCTGTTTTTAAAGGTTTTTAATTTTTTGGTAT
The DNA here is from genome assembly GCA_013397075.1 of Rhabdornis inornatus. Classification (NCBI taxonomy): domain Eukaryota; kingdom Metazoa; phylum Chordata; class Aves; order Passeriformes; family Rhabdornithidae; genus Rhabdornis; species Rhabdornis inornatus. The sequence goes on along the minus strand of VWZS01006277.1, from coordinate 49,993 downwards.
TCAAATGGAATCAAAGCTAGTGTATATAGTCCTCCTGGAAGCACTCATAAGAGGTCTTTTTAACTTCTCTTTCTCTTTTTGAAGTGCTCTTGGGTATAGCCTAATTAATCATAGGCTAAAACTTCCTAGTAAATTACAAATAGTGTAGATTTTCCAAATGGCATTTTCTGTTGTTCATAGCAACTAAGCATCTGTTATAAATTGCTGCCCATGGCTGAAGACAGACATAAAATGTTCATAAATGTTTATTATAGCACTCCATGTTTTCAGCACCAGCTTGGTATTTTCTCCTCAGGTCTTTATTTCTTAATGTAATCCTGAAATCTTCAGTTGCCTGCTTTCATCATGGTTTCTTTATTCTTTTAACCTATTTCCAGCCATGCTGGTTTATTGCAGGATAAAAATAAGAATAATGTCAATGGTTTCCCACACAAATAGACCCACGGGAACACTTTAGGACAATTTGAAGTACAATGAGACAGAGCTGAGCTGATGCTAATTTATATGAACTTTTAATTTGAGGATAATACTAGAAATGAATCATAATCTTCAAGGTGAAGAAGTACATTAGCTTCCTAATTAAGCTGCTTTTACCTCACCAGTGAAAGTGACATTAATTAGTTGACGTGCCTGTTTATCATTGTTTCCAATGCTATACAACCTGAATATTTATTTTCAACAGATGATGCACTGGCAGAGTATTCAAACAGTGAAGAACATGCCATTGGCATAAGAAAAAAATCTGAGAAAGTTTCTCTGTCTGTTTTACATTAGCATAGCTTTTAAAAGCCATCCAGAACCCTATATAAATAAGCAGGCAGCAAGTCTTCCCAGTTTTCTGTAGCAATGCATCTGAAATGACCCTTGCTAAACTCATTTATAACTAAGATGCATCTGCATGTGCTGTAAGGGCTGCATGAATTTGAAATACATACCTGAGCTTTCTGTATAGCCAAACTGTGAGATGGTGTCATATTAATCCATATGCTTGCTTGTTGATTATGGGCCTACTAGGTGTAAATATAAGTGTTTGGTATTTTTTCAAGATAAACTTACAGAATCATAGAATGGTTTGGGCTGGAAGAGACCTTAAAAATCATCTAATTCCAACCCCTGCCATGGGCAGGGATACTTTCCACTGTCCCAGGTTTCTCCAAGCCCCATCCAACCTGGCCTTGAACACTTCCAGGGATCCAGGGGCAGCCACAGCTTCTCTGGGTAACCTGTGCCAGGGCCTCACAGCGAAGGATTTTTTTTCCTAATATCTAATCTAATCCCACTCTCAGTTTGAAGCCCTTGCCCCTTGTCCTGCCACTACACGCCCTTGTAACGAGTCCCTCTCCATCCTTCTTGTAAGTCCTTTGCTTTAGGTAATTGTTCCATGTCACTTTACATTCACCCCTGACAATCTTGCTTTACTGTCAGTGTTTGGATCTGTCAAATGCTAAAGCCACAGACATGTGTATAAAATATTTTAAAGCTGGGAACAAGGGCAGAAATAGCAGCAACAGATTGGAAACTGTGCTCTCTTGTCAATAAAGATTTTGCTTCTCTGAACTCTCATCCAATTTTCAATTAAAATTTAATGCTCTTTAGCATGATTAGGCAAGAATCTTAATCATAAGGCTGATTGACCTACATGTCTGAAAGGCTGAAAAATGCCACCTTTCACAAATTTCACCTGATTACAATTCATGGTGGAACCAGTTATTTGCAAATAGAGTTCTGCAGACTCTGGACACAAGGGTTTCAACAAGTGATTTTCAAAGTCCATTGAAGCACTAGATGCAACTTATGTCATCTTAAAGAAGTGTGCAATACTACCAAGCTGTACTTAGCTGTCAGAACACTTGCATGGTTTCTAAGCTTTTTTTTATGACCAAGGTGGAGGGGTCCAAATTTTTTGGTGGTTTTGTTTGTATGTTTTGGGTTTTGGGCTTTGTGTTTTTTTAAGAAAATTGATGGAGTAAATTTTAAACTGCAGATATCCTGAGGGTGGCATTGGATCCTGATCAAGTCTAAGTTTGAGGATAATGATATAAGATAAAGTTACTTCTTAGTAGGACATTAGTGGTACAATATTGTGTATATGCAGATTTACCAATAATAAACACAGATGTGAAAACAGAAAAATATTTCTAAGCTCTAGCCAAAAGGGAAGTACTGGAACAGTTCAGACAATGTGGAGTGAGAGGTGTAATAAAATAGAACTACAAAATTAATGAATTTTAAAAAATTAAAACTTGTGACCTTTTTCCTTGTGTGTTCCATGCGTGTGCTGGTATCCTCAAGATGGGATGCTGAGACTCTCAGGTGTCATTTGTTGATTGTTGCAGGTACTGAATTGATACTGACATTAATTAAATCTGTGCTTGAAGGGTTCATCTTGGAGACTTAACATGGCTAGAAAGAGATGCTGAAGGGATGCACTAACATACCTAGAGATACTAAGAAATCTCATAAGTGATTAATTCATAAACCTTCCTTTGCTCAGGATTAAAATGGTCACTAGAATTGTTTCCCAGAAGAAAATTCTCCCCATGTCAAATTGGATTTGGGATGGGTAGGAAAGAAAGTTTGCCTTTTTCTGTAGTTTGAGAGCAATTACATGGATAGCCTGCATGTCTTTCCCTTAACAAATTCTCAGGTGTTGTAAGGACAAGGAGACAAATGCTTGTAAAACAAGTGCTGTCTTTAACAGCACTTCTTCCCTACATTCGTGCCATAGGATCATGAGCCTGTTGAAGAACACTGCTCATGCTGTGCTGTGTGATATATGGGATGAGGGCTGCTAGCTCGTTCTTGTTAAATCATCTTTTCCTGAATAGCTCAACTGACTTTTTCAATTTTTTTTTGATTCCTACTAAAAATTAAGCAAAGTAATCTGAATATGTTTTTTAATATCAAAAGTTCCGTGAGTGGTAATAGCTGGTTTAGATCTCATTATTTTATCTATTAAGTTATAGTTGTTTCTCTCACAAACATTATTTTGCATTTATCAACACTCATCTTCCTCTGCCATTTTATCATTGAGACAAAGTATCATTAACTAATCTGTAAATCTTCCCACCTTCCTTTTTACTACAAATAATTAATCATTAGACATATAATTAGAAAACTTCAGCTCTTCCCCAAGTTGTCTGTGAAAACACTGAACAGCACACTCCCCAGCACAGTTCTCTGAAGGGTTTGCATGTAAAAATTGGCTATTCATTACCTAAATGTCATTTCAGGGAATTTTATCTGCTTACAAATCCATGCAATAACTTTATTTTGTAGACCATAAAATTGTAGAATGTTAAGGGGTTGGAATGGACCTTTAAGATCATCTAGTCCTAAGCAGAGACATCTCCCACTAGACCAGGCTAGTCCAAGCCCTGCCCATCCTGGCCTCCAACACTGCCAGGGATTGTGCATGTAATTTTACATATTAGAACATGGGTTTACCTGTAAAATATGGGTTTAACAGGTAAATAATGGGCTTCCTTCTGCCAGTTGACAGCAATGAATGAAAATTTGCAATGCTTGAGTGGACGGGTGAAACTTTCATTTTTTAAGGTGGAAGGGAATCTTTCAGTTCATTTGTACCTTTGGTAGCCTGGTGCATTTTTACCTTCAGTAGCCATGGCAGAGTTGCACATGAGCACTGGAGTGTTACAGGGCATGCAGGATGTGCTCATCCCTAGGCAGGGTTCTGAGCAGTTCTCTGAATTCCTTCTGTATACCTTAGGGCTCATAGGGCATTCCCAGTGGAAAAAATAATAAAAAAGTCAACAAGCTGTTTGGCACACTCTGTGTTTTTTCTGTGAGCTGATAAGACACTCCTTGGCTCCAGGAGGCTTTTGATATACTGTGAGCCCAGTCTGACTGAGATTCAGAGTGCTTGGTCCCTGAGACATGAGCTCCACTTCATCATTTTCTTTCATTCCAAGCTTGCACCTGGAGGACAATTTCTCAAAATCACACAATCTATAAGGTTAATCTAGTTGTATTTGTATGAATATTTCACATGATAAAGCACCTGTGCTATCCTGGTAATCCCAAAGTTACCCAGCTGTTTTAAACTACTGAAATCAGTCTTTAAAATTAAAAGCAGGTATGACACAAGATCACATAAAATGACCCAGAAGTCAGTCTGTTTCCCACTGAGTTTCAGTGCTTGTGAGCTCTGGTGAAAGGAGGAGGCACAAGGCTTTTAGCATCCCAAAACAGATCCTGGTGTCCCCTTTCACCCTGCTCCCAGTCAGGGGAGTCCAGTGGCTGCTCTCCACAAACCTTCAGTGTGTGGCTGCTCAGGGACCAGCCACGAGCCACCACCCCACACAGGTTTCAGTGACAGGTTTCAGTGGGTCCAGGTTTCCTGCCTGTGTGCCAACAGCAGCTCCTGCCTCCCTGCTTTCACAGAATTATAGTAGAAGGACTCACCTAACATCCCATCCCCTGCCCCTGCCTCCTCCCTCCATCCTTCATCCCTGAGCCTAGCCTGCCTTAGCATGAAATACATTTATTTTTCATATAGTACTAGGGGCTTTCATCACAGACAATATTCCAGCTGTATGAATCCCTGCCCAGGGGTCAGAAACGAAGCTCACTCATTGGTGAGGAGGCAGCGGCCAGCAGGCACGTGCAGACAAATGCAACATGAAGCAGTAAAACAATGGTCATCCACATCATAAACAGGGATTTTAATTTTTTTTAATGAGACCTACTAAAACCTGAAAACCAACTGATTCTTGGGTCTGTGCCTTGTTCCCCCTTACTTATTAACACAGGGGTTCCAGCAAGTGCGGGAGCCAAAACGCTGATTTTTTTTCTGTTGACAGCAGCAACATGCATCTTGCCAAGATCTTACTACATCAAAAATACATTTTAAAAACTGAGACTGTACAATTCAACTTCTAATCCGTTAGTTTATGTTTGCATAGACTTTCTTTACTACAATACGGAAAACAATTTATTTGTGGAGGACTGAAAACTGTGTTTCTGTGAAATCCAACTGCATGTAAATGAGAAAACAGCTCCTCAGGAACTGCATCCTCTCATGTAGTTAAGCAGGTGTGGAAGTTTTCCAAAAATGTTTTAGAGGCACTGCTGTAAATTCAGAATAGAAATGGAAAATAATTTCCATATCATTTCCATGGGGAAAAAGAAGAAAAAGTTTTATTTGAATATTATTAATATTATCAAAAATTCTCAATAATTTCTCCATTTAAAAGAAAATATAGTCAGGTACAGGCTACAAAGAGTTGGTTACTCTGCCATGAAGAGCACCAGGCAGCCCTGGCTGTGCCAGGCCCACAGAGGTTAAGGTGAAGGCAGTGACAACAATGAAAATTGTTTGTGTTTGGGCAGGGGCTCAACAAGGATCCCAGCCAGCCCCTCTCAGGGGTAGGACAGCACTGACAAGAGAGAAGTGATGCAGCTCTTGTCTGAAGAATCACTTGTGTGCTGCACCAGAGCTCAATCTGGTGCTGCTTAATCTCCTCCTGAAGAGCCTGCCCCAGCCCCACGGCCTGTTCCTAACAATGGAAGGGGACAAGGCGTGACAAATAGTTTGGTAACTTGTGGTATAAAATGAGTTATCCCCTTTTCTGTGGCTTTACAACCAAAATCTCTTTAGTCAAAAGGTACTGGCATTCAGCACTTACAATCTTCTGTCCACCACGTTTGACCTGAGTTTTTCAGTTTGAAATCAGTGTTCCCTGGAGAGCAGCTACTTCTTTAGATTAAACAGATTTAAAACAGTAAATAACAATACATAGATTGCCTTATCTACATCTGACATTCCTGTTAACCTTGCCATCATCTGTTCTCTTCAGGAGGAAATTACAGTGCATTTCTGCTCTGATATGTCAGCTTGGAGCAGCTGGCAACTTGTCAGCACCCCTTCTGCAGATGGACATTTTACTGCTGGGAGGCAATACCCCAGCAATCTGTACATACTCAGCCTTGACAAAATGACTTCATAACCAGTAGCCAAGGAGTTACTTTTCCCAGTACTGTTCTGTCTGAGCATTTTTGCAGATTCATTGTTCACCTGCCTTTCATTAATGCAGGATCTCTAAAGCAATCCTCCCCATTGAAAAGAAGTAGCTGTAAGTGGTGGACAGGCTGCACACAAAGATCAGGAAAAACAAGGTGACATCCTGTCCTACATAGCTAAGGAAGTGGGAGTCTTAATAAAACAAGAATGTAGGTGCTGCATGCAAATCTTAATGAAATCTGTGACTTAAAATCACAACATTTTTTTAAATGCAGGTTTCCAAGTCTCATTAACTTTGAAAAAGAGGATTCATATTCTATTTAACTAGACTTCACATTGAGCCACTTTTCATTTACAGTATATTCCTAAAGGTAGAAGCAGCAGGGAGATGAAATGACTTCATTCACTGGAATTACAGCTTCCTTTATATAAAACGTTAATCGTTTTATATATGACAACCTTATGCTTAATGTTGCTAGAATACTCTTCATAAAACATTATTTTGTGAGTGCATAGACTCCCCTACTGAGCACATAACAGCTTTCAGTGGATGTGCTAATCCAGTTTGAATATATGTATTATTTAATCTTCATTAAGATGCTGAAGTCTATACAATGTTAATTATTCATTTTGCATGTTCCTTGCACTTTATTGCAATTCATAATTTCCTTAATGAAAATGTAGTTTTTAATTATAACTGTAAAATTTGGATGAAACCTGCCTGGTAAGCATAAGCAGAATTTTTTTTTTTAGTTTTGCTAAGATTTTAGTATAGTATGAGAGGGGGAAATTCACCGAAATGGTGACAAAAGGTTGTTGATGAACAACATTCAACCAAATATTCAACCAAGTAACATTGCCCCATCTCAGCACAGGCCACAGGAGCTGCAAGGATCAGCAAGGACTCTTCTACTGACATTTGCTACATAGGGAATCTCAGAGCCTGAGAGCACAGGATGAATTTAATCCAGGATTCTTGGCTCCTTTCCATCAGCACCTGAATCTGGTAAGATTCTGCAGGTAGTGTCGTGCATGTTTCTTTGAAAAGATTTCCAACAGGATAAGAAGACTGCCACACTACAGACAAAAAAATACTAAGTAGAATCAAAAGAAGCCATTATAGTTTCAACATCCTTAAACAAAATGTATTAAAACAAGTGAAAAAATTTAGCACAGAAATAGAAGAACACAGGTACTGAGGGTCACTTTGAGATTAGGATGTCTTTTTTCTAATATGGCAGGAAACTACTTACAGTAACGATTTTAAACTACTGCTGATTTTGACACAGAATAGTTTTTAAACTACAGCTAAGTGTCAAATTACAAATGTTCGACATGCTGAAATGACAGAAAATGCATTTAATTGACTATTTGTATGACACAGCAGAATAGTATATTCTAGATTCTGTGGGGTTTGTTTCATTTTGAATATGTGTATATTTAAGTGGCAAAGTACTCAAAAATTACCAGAGCGCAGTATCAGAGATATATGTAGGTTAGCAGGCAAATCATAGATGTGTGCCCTCTTGTCCTTTTCATTCTTTCTGGGGTTCTGGAGAAATAAAACTCAGAAATAATTACTTAGGTTTCATATTAGTATCCAGGGAAAACTAAAACATATATGATCTCATAAAGGAAACCTCTTGTGTCTTGGCAAATGTGTTGCTGCAAACCTTTGCCATGCCATATTTAAACAAACTTTTGATGAAAGCTACTTGTGAAACCACCAGGGAGGAAATCACATCTTTTTAGCCTGAAAGATATATTGGCAAATATGAACTGCCAGGCGAGATTTGATATGAGCTGCAACGGCCGCCCCTCATCTCTCTGGATTGTCATGGTTCAGTAGCTACACATCTTTGGTCAAATGCTCTGTGGCAGATCCCAGATGACTCAAGGAATATATCCTTTGTCATTAGTTATGTAGTCATGAAATGACCTTTAGAATAATAAAAATTCTAATGGAAAAAAAAAATCCATGTCTTGGGATATATTTTCCCCACCTAGAATCTGACACTTCATGTTTGGCTTTCAGAGCCACTCATGATCCTACTCATGATCTAAATCCCTAAATGGGCAAAATAACCCTGTCTATGAAGCTGCCTGTTCTCCCCTGCTCATCTGGGACTTGCTGAGCCAACCAGCTCCCTTGGTCACTCATTGCCAGTCAGCGAGGGTGAGCTATGCACAAAAGACACCAGGAGAGGCTGAGCAGAGACAGGAGTGTGGGAAATAGGCAGGAAGGTGGATTTGTCATTTTCCCGGATGGCAATTATAAGTGTCAGCCTGCCAGACTGTTCCTCTTGTTAGGATTCATTTTTCCATGAGATCTCTGCTGCATTAATCTAAAATTGGCCTGAACTTTCACCTCCATGACGTTTTAAGAGTGGTAGATCATTACCCAAGGTTCTCTGACCTCTTTGTTGAGACACATCGTGCCTCCACCCCCTACAGCCATTTTACATTGCAGTTTTACACATTTGAAAGGTGGTGCCTCACGAGACTTTTACACATCGAATTGCAATATCTTGCAGAGATATATTAGTTCTTTGCTCAGTTATGTCTTGTTTATTTTGAAGTATTTCCATAAGAGGAAAGAAAGGTAACCTGTATTAACAGGATGTATGGGAGATGTAGCTGGAATATGTAATTCTAAAACCTCTTTTCATAGTGGCATTAATGGTTGATATTCTTAATTTTGGAGGTTTTTGAAAAAATATCGTCATTCCTTTGGTGCCGCAGACTTTCATAAAGCTGTTGTGACATTTAAGAAATTAGCTGTGAATAAATCAAGGATGCTCTGTGGAAGTGCAGAGCAATTGGGACTGTAGTCGTGATAAGCAAATAGCAATCACTGATGTTATTGCTTGGACTATTTGATTTAGTTGAGAGATTTTTGGTTTATGTGTAATATCTGAAGTATTCTGAGCATTGAGTGATTTTTTTAAAGTTAATATAGAAGCTCAAAATAAGAGTTTTAATACATTTAACTTTTTCTGTGTTCTAGAAAACTTTCTTTTGTCTTAAAAGAGTTTGCAGTCCAAGTACACAATTGGTCAAATGAAATCTGTTGTAGCAGAGGAATTTTCTCTCCAGTTTGAAAGCATTTGTATTTAGGGAGAAATAGAGAGAGAGGGAGGGAGAGAGAGAGGAGTTATGCTTGTTACAGTCCAATTTACTGACAAGGAGGTGCAACCTAGACAAAAAGGTGTGTTTCACTAATTTTCACCTTAATGAAAGTTTTTAAATCTTTTTATATGTCTTCCTTAAAACACAGTACTACTATATCACAATTCCCACACATGCTTAAGAGGCAAATTTAAAATGCATTTTTAGTTTCTTTAACTAAACCATTTTGTTTTTTCTTTAAAATTTACCACTTGTATATATCCTTTTCAAAGACATCTCCAATTTGCTTTTAAATCGGAATTATTTTTCCTCTGGCTGTCTAGCACAGCCTCACTGCACTGACCTAACCATGATTCACTAACAAATCACAGTGTTCCCTATGAGAAACAACTAAGTCCCAAACCCCCCAAAAGGATTTATGTTTATATTATATTCAAGTGCTCTATCATCTGAGACTAGCATTAGCTAAGCTGCTATTGTTTTACTTAGAGTCACACTTGATAACCATGTTTTAGTCTTTAAAAAACTGTAAGCTAAAGCTCAAATGTTTAAAACAGTGGTAATAAACAAAATATGAGATTTACAGAAACTGAGGGTGTCTATGTCAAAAAGTTTCATGATTCTCAAGGAAATAGTATTTCCTTAATAAGTTTTCAAAAGCATTTAAAAATATTTCTTTATTGACAAATACATATCTTTGTACTTCTAAAAAAAATATCAATATGTAAAAACTATACTGAAATTATGTTGAGATAAACAGCTGAAAGTAAAGATTGTATGATGAGGATTCTGCAGTCTGTGCTGTTTTGTTTCAACAAGTACATGCTTTACTTCTGTGAAGTCCATTGGTTTAAAAATACCCAAAATATTTGAGAAAATATTGTGATGCATTTCAATTGCTTTTAGTTAACTTCCATATTTCTACTTGTATTTAGTCTTTAATGCTGAATGATTGATTGACACTGGAGTTCTACATTAAAATCCTGCATTCCTCGCAGGTATTGGTTCCGTTTTAATTTGGAGCAGTCCCAGGAGAGGCAGTTCAATATTCCTATCTACTGGAACCCTGAAACAACCTGATAATGTCTGCTTTGTGGCGTGGTGGGTGCAGTGCAGTATCATGCTGCTACCCAGATACTTGAGGTTTTTCTGTACGGATTTGAAATCCACCCTGAGAAAAGATGCAATGCAGAAGTGCTGTGCTCATTATCTTGGAAGGGCCTTGGCAGTGCTGCAGAGGGGTGTGGCCAATAGACTGGCCAAGAAAGAATAGAAATAGCAAGGTTGAAAGCAAAATGGCTCCCTGCTTTTTCAAAAATAAATTGTAAAGATTATTCAGTGAGAAAAGGAGTTGAAACACCCTATCACTGCTCATGATGATAAGACAGTCTTGGAAATAGGTCAGGAAAAACACAGTGGCTATCATCACAAACTACATAAAAATGCCAGTTCTGTTCAACTCTCCAGACTACTGTCCAGGAGGTGGGACAAAGCCAGGTGGAGGTTTGCTTAAAAGCCTTTTTAATAGAGACGTTTGACTTTGCATTAAAGACTTTGTTAACTGAAGGGAATGATGAAATAATTCATGCTCTTTTTAGTAACATGAATAATTTGTAGATGGCTCACTATAAAATTCATTCACCATTAAAATAACCTACATCCTCACAGTCACATAGTACATATGTCTTCTCTAGTCCATTTGAAAAGATGTGTATAACCACGAGTATAATTTGAAATTTGGTGTCCCTGAAATGTAGTCACCCAGTGTACACCTAAATTGGGAATATCAGATCACTTATCTTGGTCAGACCAGTGCAGCACGCACACACATACAAGTACAGGCCAAAGTATTTTGCTTATGCAATATCTTGCAGAGAGTAAAGGATATGTGATGCAAAGGGCCAGCAGCTGGGTTGCAGGGTTTCCTCAGACCAGTTTGGTTCCAACTGCCAGCACCACTTCCAGTGCTGTCCCAGCACACTTGGTCTGCTTTAGTTACCACACATTCTGAATTTTCTCTGCAGCACAAACCAGAGCATGAAACCAGGGGTAGTTTGGACACAGACCTCAAAAGCAACCCATTCAAACAAAATTTTGATATCAGCACTCACCAAATTAAATTGCTTCTGGTTGACCACATATGAGGGTGCTGAGAAGGTTCAAAATGAGCTCTGAACTCTGGAGTTTGTCCTGTGCTCAAAATACAAGACCTTTTCCATGTTAACAAGGAGTTACAGAGTTAAAATTTGGCAGAAATTTTACTGACTGTTGTAGATAGATAACGCGATGGCTGAGTCTCGCCATTAAGGGATGAATATTATGTATATGTTAAGAGCAGTTTTGTTGATGTATAGCTATGTTATTGTGATTTGTTCTTTAGACATCCTCTGTTCTCCCCACAGTCCCCTTCACCCCCCGTATGGTTGCCAAGGGCCAGCCTTGGTAGTCAGGACATGTGGAGGGAGGGCGTGTACCTGTGCCCCTTGCATGGCGTTGTTGGGAATAGGGCAGGCTGGTTGCTAAGGGGCGTGGCATGACAACACCTGACCTCCAATCAAGTTGAAAGAAAGTGATCTCCACCAATGGATGGTGAGGAAGAGTTGACTGACAGACTGTGGGAGGGGCCAGGGTTGCTCAACGCAACCCCCAGGGGTACAAAAGGCAGAGCAGCCATTTTGTAGACGAGCACATGGCAGCTGATCATACGCTCCCAGCGAGCTGTCCCTTTTTCCTTATTCAGTCCTTTTGTTGTATTTGTTAAGGTTTAATAAACCTTTGAAATCTTCAAAGTGAGCATCATTTCTCACACTGACACAAAAGGGAAATGCTTTCAGGAGAGCACACATCCAGAATGGGTACTGTGAACCTAAGAAGCACTATTTAAACATGATGTGAGAATGCTCTTAAAATATTTCTTATATGAAAGGAATCCACAATACAGATAACCTAATGGACTCTTATTCCCAAATGAAGGACAGATACATTGACAATTGAAAAGGGACAGATCTCCCTTTGGCTTTATAGCTAGAAATAACTTGAGTTACTAGACAGCAATTTCAACTGGCAGTTCCACAGCTGTGGAACTCCATTGATGTCAGAGAATGTGGCTGTTGCACCTCTGTTCTCAGCCAGTTTGACAAACTAATTTTTCCTAGTAAAGAGAATTGAAGCATTTGAGAATAAACTGGGAGTCAGTTTTATTTCCAGTCGTCTTTTTTTTTTTGGGGGGGGGGGGGGGGGGGGGGAGGG